>OY728167.1:224296689-224896689 GCA_963277665.1 Viscum album
GTTTTGTGGTAGAAAAATAATGGTTGGGTCCATGATTTCCCTCCAATGCATTTGGTATGGAGGTTGTACAAATAGATATTCCATTTGAAAGAGTGACATGTAGGGAATTTTACCGCATGGTTATGCAATTTTTAAGAGAGAAAGGTAAAATGATTTCTTGAGATACCAATATGTTTTATCAATGCTTTCTATGGGTTTATAATATTTTTAATGATCGATATTGATGTCACATGGATTTCGATTATGGATTCTGACGAGTCTTACAATTTCCCTATTTTCATAATTTATCTTCTTGATAATGATGATTATCAGTGCCTTTATGAATCGTTCATTCTCTTTGATTATGTCATAATACCCTTAAAAAGTTATTTCTATATGGGATTTCACATTTATGTTGATGATGTATTAAGTTGACAAGTAAAATATGGGTTAAGATGGATAAAGGCTCATTCAAAGTCATTTGAATTGTTTATGTAGGATTTTTTCCTAATTATATAAAACTGTAAACCTAAATGGTCCTCTATAATGTAATTTATACATATTTTTCCTTTTAATTTTGTATGTTTTTCATGGGAAAATATTGGTCACAATTATCATTACCATATTCAGAAATGTAATGTTATGGATTTCAACACAGGATTTGGGAGTGCGGGTCATGGGCTATTACAGTCATTATCAAATGTTGGTTTAGATAACTTTGGATATTTGGATATTATCATTTGAGGTTATATTAAGAGTTATGGATATCATCATAGGTATATAATATTGTGTATGATCATAATTTCAAATCATTAGACACTCCATTGAGGGTTTAAGTAATGATATCTTAATGTGATTTTTAGCTAATTTTTTTTGGTATGAGGTATTCATTACCCCTAGGATCAAAATGACGTGTTTTTAGGGGTGATTGTTTTTCATATTTGAAAAAAAGGACCAAAAAAATTATCGTTGACAACCCATAGTATCCAATAGGGTTGTGGGGCTTGAACCCATGACCGAAGGATGATAAGAGTTTCATGCACTACAACTGGCCTACACAATATCCAGGTTAGTATGACATTTTTACAGGTAATAATTATGTTATAAAAACATGGTATTTTATTTGAGTAATAATGTTTAATATATATTAGAAGAATATATTATAAATATCCCTACTGTTTTTGTTTCAAACTCATTCTGGAAATGTGTCAAAAATATTAAGGATTGTTATTTATGTAAAAATTTAGTTTTAAATTTGAGTATTACTATTGAAATTTCAATATTACTGTATTCTTTGATTGTTTAATCATTTTGGGAATTTTCTTTCCATGGGATAACCATTTTGGTTTTTTTGACGATTAAATACAAGAGGAATAACTTGTTATTCATTTTATGGTTTTGTGGTCTTCAAAATATGGTTTTAGTGCTTTTGGAATAAAAACTCATCTTGAATACTCATTGTTTAGTCAAAAAAATGAGATTTTTGTTGAAATTGATTATAGTATGATATTCTACTAATCAAGAGAGTATATTTAATTTTTAATTTTCCATTTTTCTAGATGATAAGAAAATTATTAAACTCTTGGAAAAGGATCCTAAAACAAAAATATTATCTTAGTAAATTTAATTTTGATGAACCGACCATATTTTTTTATCATCATAGATTCATGTTTTTGAGGCCCTTAATTTTACATTCATCAATCACTTGTTTATAATATATTACCTCAATCACTCTATATAATTATTTACGTTTTTCCTTCATTCACAACAACGTCTCTCCTGTGTGGAATCTGAGTTATGCATAACTTATGGTATCCTTTATGTCTCCCACTTTCCCTTTTTAACAGTATGTTTTATAATCTATTTTTATGATTTGGGTTTCAATAAATTAATTCTAAAATTTTTAATTCATTGATAACCAAGGTGAATATCGAGGGATATATTCATTTAGAGGGGGGTGGGGGGTTGGACGTAACATCTCATGAATTTAAGAAATATCTTTATTAAAATTAAATAAAATTCTTGGATATATTTTGTTACTAGAAATTCATAGTTTATCCTACGTAGTATTAAAAAAAACAAAATATTTACTTGCATGTAACATTGAGTTTCTCCAATAAATGGAGTCACACACATGGCCAATTCTTACTAGACAACAATATACAATTAATATTATTTATTATAACATAATAGTTATCCCCTAGACATTGGAATGTTGGGAAATAATATCATTAACAAATTTATGAAATCATAGTTTAAAAATGTTTATAATATGAATTCATTAGTTTCTAATTAAATATAAATTAAAATAAGGACCAATTGAATATTAAGAATTGTTTTTAGGAATAACTATTTTTATGAATAGAATGGTTTTTTTTCATGTTAATTCTAAATAATTATTATTATTGAATGATATTAATTAAATTTATATGTTATATATTAAATAAAATGTTTTTAAATTCATTTAAATGGTTTTATATGCTTAAGATAAAAATATATCCAATTTAAGAATAAAAAGGTGTATATTTTCAAAATGCAGTTTTACCGGATTTTAACGGTGAAACTAATTTAAATATAATTTTTGATCCTTTTATAAATATTATTTTATAAAATAATTTTTTTTGAAATATTAATATCAAAATTTAATTTTTGTGAGTATTTTATATTTTTATGACAACTATCATATATTGATGAATAGGGAATGATGCTAAATCTTAATTCAAAACAGTTTTTTCATAAAAATAATTTATAGATTTATATTATATTTTTAATTTGTTTTAAAGTATAATTAGATAAATTTTATATATTTTAATCCAATTTATGTGATTTTAATCAATTTCTCATTGAAATGTGACATAAAAACATTTCATACTTTTCAACTATTCTCTTTAAAAACACGCTTTGTTGTCACATCAGTGAGATTAATTTTAAACTAATTTGTTCCACTTATATGATTTTAATTTGAAAACATGTATTCCATATTAATAAAAATAATAATTTATAGTTTCTAATAATTTCAACTTTTTTTTTACCAATAATATTTTGAATGTATTTAAAATTACTTACGGAAATTAACGTAAAAATGAGTTTACTTAGTAGTTAAACATTAATCTTAAGGGGATAATTGAAATTTAAACCTATAAAAGTCTAATTTATGGTCATTATTCGAACATATCCCCAATTTTATCGAGTTTGGTTCATTATTAGAGTCACACAATGTAAGGGTGACCTACCAATAGCATTTACCTTTTTACATTTATAAGAATGCGACTCCTCTTTCTATATAAAATGGCACTTACCCCCCCCCCCTCTCATCGCACCTCCAATCCCTTTTTTCTTGTCCAAAATCTACAAAAATAATCTCCCCAAATCCCTCATCTCTTCCTAGAATCCACTATTTTGGTAGATATCAATCCTAGAATGTCCATTGGTGTATACCAAATGGAGTTACCCCAAAATGATGTAACATTATTCAATGGTCAATTTTTTTTCTTTTTCCACCCCTTAAATTATTATTATACCAATATTATATAATAACGGTAGTATAATAAATATAATAATATTTTTTTATTTTTAGGTTTTGAAAAACACCTAAAAACTCTTCCATCAAATGGGTAACTATATCACCACTCAAGCGTACTGCGAACTATCTCCTTGTGAAATGATGTTGTTCGTTTTTTCAATTGTCACCTCATATGGTTGGGAATTGTGATTAAAATTATAAATTAATAGGATATATATGATATTTATAATTTATTAATACTTATTTAGTTATTATATAACACATTCCTTCCTGAATTCAAATTTGTGGGAATAAAATAACATCGTTTATGGACGTATGGACTACTGTCTCCTCAAAGCGATGTGATACATTCACCATTTACATTGAATACAAGGTTGGTTTGAATAAAAATATATCATATAAAATTAATATTTATGATATTAATGACATAATTATATATATATAAATATGTCATATCATTTTATTCTTTCCACATCACACAGTGAAAAAGTGATAACATCTTTCCGTGACGTGTGGACTACCGACACCTTGAAGTGAAGTGATTCTTCCTTTTTTATTACCACATCAAAATAATGATATATATATATATGAGTATATATAAATAAATAATATGGTTTTGATGAAATAATGGTCATTCTGTAAATTTAATCATTACATAACTTCTTTCCAAAATGATCATTGAAAAATGAGAATGTTACCCATTCGTACGTATGACCTACTGTCTCCATGATCGTAACATTGGTTCATTTTTCATAATCATATTTTGTTTTTTATTTTAACTTTATTATTGATATAAAAATTTTATAATTAAGTAGTTTTTATGATTATTAATATTTTTAAATAATAAACTCATTAACTATAGTTGACCAATCAATGTCAGTTTTGACACATAAGATGAATATGGTGAAAGAATTCAACATAAACCATATTAATTAAGTAATTTAATATAACATGTTTATAATTTAAATAAAAGATATAATAACCTAGATGAATGTTCTGAAGAAAGTTAAAAATTAACATAATTTTATTCTTCAGGAAAATATAGGACAATCATGACAAATCAAGCTCAAGGTAAGGGATTTCTTAACTCAATTTTGATTCATTAGGTTAAATTTTTTGTCATTTTTTATGTTGTGAATAGAAATGTGTGAAATTATGTATGATTATATCATAATGTATTTACATTTTTTATAGATTTTAATTTATCAAAAATAATTAGTCCATTGACTTATTCTAACTCCTTTGATGCAATCATTTGAAAGGATTTTCATCTCACTTTTTACATCAATGACATAAATGTAATATTCACCACATACTTATTTTTTTAGGGTGTATCTAGTTCCACTTTGATATATTATATAATTAATTATTTTATCTTAATGGTATTTAAAATTTTCATTTTATGATTATTACTTTTAGGGTTTCCAGTTCAGATGTTACCATAGTTGTAAGGGGATTTCTAGTCTCACTTTTATTTCTGTGAGACTTATTCTATATTCCCCAATTATTTTTATTGTATATTTTATATAATTCCCATGAATGTATTTAATGTTTATCACCCTTAAATTTTTTGGTTTTTCATTTCCATTTTAGTATATTTCATTCATGGGTTTTATGGTTTCAATGTTACCAAAGTGGGAATGGACTTTTTTCACAATATTCCTTCATTAAGTTGTTTTTCTTGTTATATACATATCTTATTGACAATGTGTATATAAATCTCATTTTTTAAGATATATCATGAATCTTCTTATTCTAATTATATTATAAGTTTCATTTAATTATATTCATTTATTGTTCTTATTATTTAGATGTTTCAAGGTGGTAATGGTCACTTTGGAATGTTTAAAGTCTATTTTCCTCATGAATGTATTAATGATATTTTAAAAGAATTTCCATTCATCAACACCAAAATCCATTTTTTTTATTTATCCTCCACTGTGGATATGTTTTATTGATACCATAATCGTTCTTACTTTGTATGTATTATGATTGTTTCAATGTGATTTTTATGAAACCTTTTTCCTTTACATGGGTTGATTATATCCTAAAGAGAATGTTGTAGAAATCATTTATATTACATGGTTTAATTATGTTTCAATGAGATTGTTATTGAACCCATTTATTTCCCATGGTTTAATCATGTGTCATTGATATTATTATTGAACCCATTTACTTTCCATGGGTTAATCATGTTTCAAATACATTGTTATTGGACCCATTTATTTTATATGGGTTAATCATGATTCAAAGAGATTATTATTAAACCCATTCCCTTTTCATGGGCTAATCATGCTCTAAATATATTTATATGGACCCCATTTCTTTTCAATGGGTTAATAAACATTCAAAGAGATTTTAATTGAACCCATTTCCTTCCCATGGGTTAATCATATTATAAAGAGATTTATATAGAACCCAATTCTTTTCTATGGATAATCATGTTTCAAATATATTGTTATGGAAACCTTTTATTTTCGATAGGTTAATCATGTTTCAAATATATTTTTTAGAACACATATATTTTCTATTGTTTAATCATGTTATGAATGAGATAATGGTTTTTCTTATTAGTTTTGATGAAATAATAGCTTTCATGTGTTATGGTACTTAGACATTTTATGTGAAGATGTATGATAAACAATGGTAGGTGGTTCTATGACAAATCCATGATGGGTGGTTCAACAACAAACCAACAATGGGTGGGTCTGTGATATCCCTATAATTCATTGGTTATAAATTTTTTCCATATGGTGATTCCATTTGTAAGAGTGACATGTATTGAAGTCGAACTCATGGTTATTCCATTTATAAGAGTGAAAAGTATAATGATGTCCCAAAATAAGAATATGTTTTATGTATTCTTTCAATGGGTTTACAATGTTTCTAATTATCAAAATTGATATCACGTGGATTTTAATTATTGATTATGAAGACTCTTATCTTTTACATGTTTTCATATGTAATGATCTAGGTATTGATGGTTATTATTTATTTTATGACTTGATCAACCACTTTTATATGTCATCATACCATTATTCACTCTTATACTAATTAATGAATCTCAATTGTTAATACTCATGATTATCATTACTGAGAATCTGAGATCATCCTTCATATGTTTCCTTTTCCTGCGGTTTTAAATATTGATACAGAACAGGTTATGTCTGGAAGGGATTTCATACATATGATAATGACGTATTAATGTGACAATGAAATGATGGTTTATATGGGAAAATCATTATTTAACGTCATGTGAATTGTTTATTTAGGATTTTTTCATAATTCACTAAAACTATAAACCTAAAAGGTACTTAATAATGTCTCTGATCCATGTTATCCTTTTTATTTTTTATATATTTTGATCTAAAAAAGTGGGTCATAATTATCAGCATCATATCTAGAAATGAAATGTTATGGATTTCAGCATAGGTTTTAGGAGTGTGGGTCTTAGGCTGTTATACACCAGTCTATCTAGAACAAAAAATCTCTACCTACTCCTAGTTCACTCAGGACTTCAGAAAAAGGTTCATCACATATATAAGACATGACACATGTGAGAAGAGACCATGTAGGTGTGAGTATAGGAATATCTAGTAGGACACCCCAAAACAACCAAACACAATGCATCAAGAGTAGTTAGCTCATCACATGAAAATTAAATCATAATATGATTCATACATATAAACATACATATACACACACATTATACATAAATTATCAAGGTATTATCACAACTATAAAGACATCATAGTATTCTTACTCGATGGTTCTAGTGTAACACTTTTCCAAGAGATTTTACTCAATAATACCTACAATCCCCAATGGTACTCAACTGAGAGAACTCGCTCCATAATTTAGACAGAACAAACGGTGTCCATCCATGATTTGCTACTTATCAGGTCTCTAAGGACATGAGATATACCAAAAACTCAATCTGGAATAACCATATATGTATAAAATATGCGCCCACAGAGTGATGGTCATGACTATACAAATAACTCCACCTGGGGAAAGCTGATGATAGAGGATCCCACCCATGGGCTCATGGAATGATACGATGAACTATGGGAAATATGTATCGCTGATGGGATCACCATCCTATGTGTTGGATGTGATTCTATAATAATCCTAAAGTAATGGACTGAGAGAACACAATCAACTGATATTGGTCCATGGATGGAAATAGAATCTCTCAACAAATATGGGCCATGAAGATAGAGGAATCCAACTAGTGCTCAATGGAGTACAAGGTTTGTCCCTAAGGGTATACAGTGTGTCATGCTATTTATATCACTACCCATATCTCATGCTCACTTGGAATGTACTTTTTTCCAATACAATGTGTGTCCCATGGGTACATGGCATGTATAATTCTATGCTGGAACTCAGTATGTAGCCTACCCATAACCATGAAATTTCTAAGTACACGACGTGTGGATCTCTATACACGGTGTGTAGGACCAAATAATATATGTAGAATTGAATCCATTTACATGTTGAGGCATTCTCCTGGGTGTACATGACATGCGTCATGAACCACATGATGTGAAAATCTACCTGACCTCTTATGCTTGCACTCCTTGTACAGGTCAAGCTGGTCGACTCAGGGTCACACAACATGTGACGCGGGTCACACATCATATGATGATTTTATCCACACCGAATCCATATAGTCAAATTGAAGGGACTACATAATGTGTGTTCATATAACAACATACGGTGTAGTTAGTAATTTAACATAAATTCATGAACATTCACGCGTTCACTCTATCAGTCTTCAGTGGCCGATTCTACCCTAAATCATGTCGTAAGGTGTGGATCTAAGGTTGACTAAACCTCGTTACCACCATTGTTTGTATTTCAAACAAATATGATGCTTTGGAACCACCATCATCACGCCCAATCATTGTTTCTGATGAAAACTACGATGAACAACTCAAACCCATCTGTGAATTTCCTACAATAGTTGTATATTACAGCATTGTTATCGAATCACCATCCCTGACCCACAGTAACAATTTGTTGCGCTAAATATCAAATGCATCATAATTGTTCACTGATTATTCTTTGAATCATTGTCCAAATAGAAATTAATATGATAAACACCTGTAGAATGTATAGAGAAAACCATAAAACATATATATGATCAGTGACCCTTGACCTCTTTTCATATTGGCCTCAATCCATTATCATAGGAAACATGAAAAAAGATTTATGAAATCAAAAAATAAAAAATAATTCCATTAATTTAAACTATTCTCGATGAGATAATAAATTTTGTTCACAGAAATGATATGTGTTCCACTAAGTTAAAATAACATGATGTAAAACCAAGAAAAACATCCTACATAGAGTTTGGATAGATTTATGTTCAACAAATATCATATGTTTTAGTTATTGGAATGATCCACAAACATCAATTGCAAAACAATCATCTATGTTATCTTGTTGTGATGTCATCTTCCAAGATCACTCCCCTCCTATAGTTCTCTAGAGCTACAAGGTTTAGTGGATAACCCATATATTTTATCACAAACATGTATTTAAATAATAAGAAGGTCTCTGTATCAAATAAAATAAAATAAATCATTTAAATAATTTATTTTATTAATTTCACGTCGGTGATAACTTCTTCAAAAATTTCCCACACTAAAAATTTTTATGTCTCCCCTTGGGTAAAATTTGCATTATAAACTCAATGGTTCCATCATATTTTTGATCTGGGCCTTTATGATTTATTACATGCTTTTTGGAAAACTACATGCACATGATATTAAATATTTTTAATATATTTCTAGAAATTAATTTCTAGCACATTGGTCCTCGAAATATCATTTCATCTCTATTCCTGGCTCCAGAAATATTTATTGAAATACTCAAAAGTATTACATAGAAAAATAAGGACATTACATTATTAAAACATTCAAGGATTTATGTCCTTAGAAAGAACAAACTAAGATAAGGGTGGGGATACTGAGATCTCAAATGGGTCACATTCTCCCATGAACTCCCCCAAAGGTTCCCTATGCTGTAAAAAACACAAACCCAAGGAGGAAATTTTACAGCAAAGGGTATTTCTCCTATCAGTTCTCAACATTATCATTTCCTTGAAAAAGGAAAATCTACTCACATAGCCCAACTCACCCTAGATGATATCGTACAATGAGTCATGAATATACGCCATCAACTTAAACATGTTGAGAACACCTAGAAACCCAAAAAAACTAATGTGGAATTGGGGTTATGTGGTAAACTACCTCGCAAACACAACATAGTAGTTCGAAAATAAAAGGAATAAGATTTTCCAAAAGATAGCCTATATCCAGGATAAGAATCTATAACTACCCAATTCTAAAGGCTTTAATCATTAGTCCAATAAGTACTCTTGATGTTTATAGAGAAATCATCATCCTCCGCTGCATGAACTTCACCATTTACAGCCATCACTAGCACACACACTAGGACCCAAAAACATTGTTACCCACTGGCTCCAACCAATATAACAATTTTCTACAAGGCCTCTCATACATAGTATTGAAAAGGTGTTACTCTGGTGGTGGGTTAGAAATATTCATGATATGAAAACCCCAAATATTGTGGATGATCCACCCAGTTGTGGTTCAATGATAACATGACACCTGAAGCATGTTTCCCAAAACATGAACGGTCCACTTTTACATTTCCATATGGGTGGGGAAAAACATTATGCCTAATTGAGAATTAGTCACCAAAGGCTTCCCACATCCCTTACCTAATCATGTTCTGAATTAACAATTATAGTCTGTAATGATCTTTGAGGGAATTCCACAAATTTGGGCTCCCTTCTACATGCAGAAGTGTTACAACTCTCTAAAAATCTCTATTGTTCATAACTCATCATCTAAAGAAACAAAAAGAATTTAACTCAAAAACTTTTTTCAACTCTACTGGTTTTCCAACCAATGAAATGAGATCTTGGTACATCCTCACCTTGACTAGAGGTACTTATTAAGGTAAAATTACCTCCTTAGAACATCTTCGTGAATAGTGATCAAAATCAAAGTCCATTACAAGAAAAATCATGATGTGATTCCCTCCTTCAAGGAATTCCCATAGGAAATGTATCCATTAGAAATTTGGTTTGACAACATCTCATAATTGATATCCATGAGTTGTACCTCCCAATATCTCAAAAGAGGAAAAGGGAAAAAACTATTTATTGGAGGTACATTGCACCATCCTCCCCTACATGGGGTCTACTTCAATGAGTTTATCTACTCTACCTCCTATCTCAACAACAATGGATATAAAACCCTACTATGAGTATCTACATACCTAGACATGCCCTATGTGGCTCTCCGGATCACACCAAATCAACCATTGTAGGGTCTATTGTAACTCCCATGTTTAAGAGGACATATTACAATAATTGACTCAATAAGATCTGTTATACGACTCACACTCTTGGGTCATCGATATCACCATCCTCTTATCTCTCACATGCAACAAATCTAAAACTGAGGAATTGAGAGTATTATCACTTAAGACTACCAAAAACCGATCTAATAAAAGTTATGGATTCAGGTCATAATTCTTTCTAACTCTATTGTGGAATTCATTGCACCAGAGGGTGTTTCCATGGATTCCAATCAACCATAGGGGATCTAGGAATCCATGCTCGGTAGATCCACCACTCAAAGTTTGTGCTACTGATAACCCAATTTGAGGTCAAATTATAATATCTACTTTTCCTCCATTCATGTAGTTAATAAGCCATCGATTCTGAAGAACGGATACATTCCCTCTTGTCACCTGGTCTGTATGACTCCAATCTATCTCCAACCTCATGCTCTCTTCCACTTGTAAGGTGAATGTCATAGGGCTTCCCAAGAAAACATATTGGGTCTTACAAATCCCCTTTCTCTACTACCTCCTAACTACACCCTCAACTCTTATAGCAATATGGGTAAATCTGATATAATAGCATAGAAATTGGGCCATCTCTAATATAAATACATGATGAAAAAAACACTAGATGATGATGAAAACTGAAAACATCCCCAGGAAGGCTACCATCATACTCTACCACCATCACATGAACTAAATGATTCAATTATCCTCTACTATAAGGGTAATACTATCCAACTAATAAGGAAATGTATGTAACCTCCAATGAATGAGCTCATCCTTTCTTGTCTGGGGACCACATCTTATCGAGGGACGAGAAAACCATCCAAAAAATAGGAATCATTGTTACACTCATCAGTATAAATTATATGAGAATTTATGGAAAATATCCTATACATATTATAGGTTCCCACCACTACTACATAATTATTTCCATGTCAGGTTATCTCTCTCCTCCTAGAGTCAGGTCACACTGCCAATAGAATCATTCAATCACAGATCCTCTTTGTGTGACCCTTCAAAAAAATTCAAGAAAAAAGGGCCCCAATAGTATCACTATGTCTTGAAAATGGGATATACTTAATGATAAGTGGCTCATGAAACCATGTTGTAATGACAACTAGGGATGTGAGGACACACGTCGTACCTTATATTTCACTTGAAGCATCTTTGATATCATACTACTTGGAACTCATCATCTCCATATACCATGTTTTTACCATAACTAGGGACAACTCTATTACCTTTCCATATAAACCAACCATAAACACACAAGCTAGAGAAACTCATATATGAAACCATGACACTATCCTCTTTGGGGGTCATTTACTTGCCTACCTAGATTTCGTTCGCATCTCAAGAACACATCTTGTTGGGGGAATTTTCCACGTTTCCAGCATGTCTAAATCCATGTCAAACAACCTAAAAAAAGGGATCTATAAATTACCCATGTCACCCTAGATATTTTTTGTGTCCAAGAACACCATTATAGAGGGGTATCATCGAAGTGGGACATTCACACCATAGGATCACGATAGTCCTCCACCACTCGATAAGGGGGTCTATCCTTCCAGGAAACCTCGGTGATATACACCTATATAAATCATAATGATCACTCAACATATGTGTCATAAATCATGCTACTAATATATCTATCTGTTGTTCCATAGATATAAATGGGTCACAAGAGAAACCATCCAATCGGTTGGGATCCACAGCCACCAAAAACCCAAACCACTACCTTGAGTCAAACCATTATCTCCTGAGATTATATCAAATCATGGAACCTTATTGATCTCTATCACTAGAAATATTATAACACACTAAGATTTCACATACCATTTTCTTACCCTACTGTAGCTATTGAATTCTTGAAATGTAGACCATCATCTCTCTGATCCAAAAAAGGTTCCACATGTTGCTCAAAAGGGGGGTTGCACTACTTGGTTCCCACCTGGTGAAAACACCTCATAATTGGGTCCCTAAACTAAAATCTCATTCCTCTATTCATAAACATGTCACTATATCATAATCCTATCCAGTTTTCTTCTTAGATTCTTCTGGAAGGTTATCAAGACGTACCATATTCAATTGGTAAATCTAGAGAGATTACCCAAGAAAGAGATGAAAACCCAAACCCATTCACTTGTGGAAATCCCACATATACAAATACATGTATCCCAATAGTTTAAAAAAACTATTTGGATATATATCCTATACCAATAATTAGAGAAAAACAATGTTATAATAATTTAGATGGTTGGTTCTAACAATGGTATTATAAAACCATTGGAATATATTACTGTTTTACCAACAGTATGATGAAACTGTTGGGATAGATTAGTCTGAGGGTTGGTTTTACCTACAGTTTTATCAAAGTGTTGGCATATATTGGGTGTTCCCAGTGGTTTAGTAAACCATTGGTATAGTATTAAAATCCCAATAGTTTTTTATAACCATTGGAATAGAAAATCCCCAAATATAGTGGACACCATGCCTCCAGAACCCATCTCGAACACTTTTCCCTAAATGAGAGCTCCACACTGTGAACCCTACTTCCCATCCATCTCCTGAGGGTGATAACTCAACTTTTGAACTAACCATCTATATTTTATTGAAATAATTTTTTTTATTACTCTTCAAATCAGTACGTCTTCCTTCATTTATTTTAGATTTTTTCATTCGGTTTCGATGTAATTTATTGTGCATTATGATCCCCTTATGAACACATGCCTTATATAATTTTAGGTTGTGGTTTTATTGTCATTTAACTTTATAGAATAATTTTTATTGATACTAAAGTGGTCAATATGATCATGAGTTATTTTCTCCTTGGTTTATTTTAAATATATAGTTTATTGACATGATTTGGTGTGTTAGACTTAAATACAGCAATAAATTTTTTTATCCTAAGAGGAATGACAAGATACCCATGCATTATGAATCTACCCCTAAATGTTGTCTTTGAAATAACACACTATATCTTTAAGATGATGACACCCTCACTGTATGTCATTCAATGAATTTCCAGTTCCATATGAACTACCAGAGTGGGATTTGAGTCATTTTCATGTCATAATGGTGATAAAACAAAAAATTACTCAATTACGTGATCATTTATTCCTACTCCATCAAGTTTTCCACTCATACACTTGTATGGTTGTATTTTTAAAAAATCCATATGAGTGTTAGAATTAATGTCACAATTTCATTAGGTAGTTATAAATAATTATTAAAGAATTTATATAAATTTTTATCCAAGGAAGACACCAATAATAAAATAGTAGAACCATCATATATCTCACCAAGGATGATCATTCCTATACATTATTTACTCTAATATATATCTCAGAAAAAAAATATCATGCTCAGGTGAACATAATTATTCACCTTCTCTATCCACTTATTTTTATATTATGTTAATTTAAAATGACATAGAATTATTGGTTTTATAGTTTAGTTTTTTCAGTGGGGATTTGTTGGACCCTTAGTTGTGTTTTGGAATAATCCATAAAGGAGAGGTTGTTTGGGAGATTTTTATTTCTTAGTTTTGAGGTATTTACAACCACTCAATTTATGTGTTATTATATTCCTATGTGCATCTATGTTATTGTTATACTATATTATATGAATTACAATAAAATATTCTATTATATATGTTATACTTATTGACACGTGTCATTTAAATAATGTCTTCAACTTTTTTTCATTTTTTCTTAAGGATACAATGTTTCAGTATAATGAAAATAAATATACCTTTTATTATTATATTCTCCATGAACCAAAATTGAATATTGTATTCTATTTATTTCATATTTTAGCTTAGTATTATTACATTTTCATAATGAAATATTTTATTTGGATCTATTTTTCCTTATTGTTAAAACATTTTTTAAAATATAATTATTATACCATTTCATATATGTGCATAAATTAATCTAAGACTTGATGACTTTGGGTTTTAGTGTTATCAATAACGATAGTCTATAAAATGCAAGGTATGCTTCATGTCTAGCACATGAGAGATCGCATGGGTGAAGTATGTGGTGTATGTACGTTGGTGTATGTGCTTGGAGATTGAGTTAAAGAACAACATTACCTATAGGAAACAACATGTTAAATGAACTTACATAATGTCATAAACATAATTGATATCACAAAAAATACCAAAATAACATCATTACAAGGATGATAACAATGAAGAACCATAATACCATTTTATAAAGAGAACAATAACAATGATTGGTTTTAGGAAAATATCTCATGTCTATTATACTCCATTAGCTCAACACAAATAGTGATGTAAACAAACATAGTAATGGTTAGTCTTATCACACAATAGAGATACTCTAGTGCATACAACATATCAAACACATGTACCAAATCATTTCTTGATGATGATATACCTTAAAGACAAAATAAATCATATGATGTTTTTTTAGAGAATGCATAATGAAGATATGTGTATGTCATATGGTACGATATACATTTACCCAATGAAATTCATATGCCTTGAAATAAGGGATTCCATAAGGCATGATATATTGGTATCATATTACAACTTCCATAGTTCTTCACATTTTACAATATGGCCATATCATAATGTAATGATATGGTTTAAACATATATTATGACAAACATAGGTAGTCAAACATTAAGTGTTATCATTTGGGTAATATTCCTCATAATATAAAATCAATCATTAACATTTTATAGATTAATTGATTTTGTTTCATATGAGACATCTTTATAATCATAGATACACTAATTTCGTATAAATACTTTATATTTCATTTGTGTAGATACACTGGATTTATATCATTTTCATTGTGCACCAACATATTTCTAGTTTATTACACAAAGATGACTACCTTATAAATAACACAGCTTATAACAAATATCATTGTCCACTAACACTACAATGACACCATTGATTATAAATATATCATAAATTATTCAATATAATGATCTCTATAAATATAGACATAATATCAATTGTTTTCTCATAATTATCGTAGAGATATCATTCTGTATACAATGATTTTTCATCACATCCACCATGTTTCAATTCAAGATTTCAGTTTTTTATTTATAGTATTTTGTTATATATATAGTATTTTTTTGTATTTCATATTATGATTCTCAAATAGAGTAGCACGTTAGCTATATATTTAGATAAAGTGAGAAATTATCCTTTAAATAAATATATTTTTTATTGAAATTTAATCTTATTGAATTTTTTTGACGAAATGACGTATTGATTTTTTTTACAGAATGGATATAAGATGGATGTATGAAACTGATCAGATCTCCAGCAATTTTAAAAACAATTTGGAGAGGTTTTTATATTTTTCATTTTATGGTGCTTTAGATAGTGGTCACATACATTGCCCATGTTATAATTGTGTTGCAAGACCTTGGTTGATCCATGAATAAGTTAGATACCATATAACCAAATATGGTTTTAAAACAAACTATTATGTGTGTTATCACAATATGGAGAAAAGGTAATCTCAAAACGATGATGATCTAATGAGAGGATTGGATTGGAGAATTTGATATATGACCAGTTTCTATTTATTCGTCATCATGAGAAGGAAAGGATGTTGACCCTTGAAGATTTCTATATGATCACACATGAAGTGTACAATGAAAATGATGATGTTGAGAGGGTGAAAAAAAATGTATGATGTTATGAGGACTCTGGTATATCGGCAATGTCGTAAAATGAAAAAGGCATGAATTTTTAATTTGATTATTTCATGGGAAAAATATGTATAGTATTTCAAATACTTCCATAGATTACATTCTTACCTTCTTCAAGGACTTACTTTAAGATGATGTAGATATTTCCTCATACCACTATAAGGAATGGAAGTTAGTTGAAGAACTAGGATTTTCACAAAACCAAATCCATTCTCTCCTGGAAGATTGAAGCTTATTCTAGGAGGAAACTACTAAATTAAATGATTGTATAAAATTTTGAACATTCAGATGGAAGCCAAAAACTGATGGAACACCATCTCATGTCCCACAAGTAGTAATGTCGCACATTCCATTGATCCCCATACTCCATAATCATTTCATGTCTAATGAAATATCAATAAAAATTTAATGGAATGATATCAAGAGAAATAATAATAATGAATATTTGGTTCACCTTTGTAGATAGATTTTCATGGAAGATATTTGATGCCTGATATGCAGATTTTGTAGCTGATGTGCATAATGTGAGACTGGGTCTTTCATGTGATGGTTCTAATACGCTTGGGTATATTCTTTCTTCGCACAACACATGACTAGTTTTTATACATATTTATAACCTTCCCCCATGGTTGTGTATAAAAAAACCATTCACTTTCATGATTATAATTATATCTGGAACTTATGATCCTGATAATGGTATAGGCGTATACATGTATCCTTTAATAAAAGATTAGAATCTTTTTTGGGATGTTGGTGTGTTCACACACGATACATGTTTGAAATATATATTTCAGATATGTGATGAGCTTATCTGTATGATCAATGATTTTCCTGCTTATGCAATGATTTATGGATGGAGAATGAAGGGAAAACTGTCACATCCTATTTGTATGAATAATACTCGACTAGAAGACTAAAATATCGGTGTGGTTTTAGTTTTATGGGACATCAACGATTCTTTATAGTAGACCTTACATATATAAAAATCATCGAATATTTGACAATACCATGGAAATTGATAATCCACCTGAGAATATGTCTGTAAATGATGTGCTTAATGAATTTAAAGATTTCATTTTTTCATTCAGGAAGGGTCAAATGAAATATAGAAAGAGGAGGAATTTTTCCAATGATACATGTTACAATTGGAAGAAGATGAGTGTCTTATTTTAGTTTCCTTATTGGTCAACCAAATTTTTACAACATTGATAAACATATTGCACATTGAAAAGAGTATTTGATAAATGTTTCTTTCGATTCTTCTAAATGTCAACGAAAATACAAATTATGATTTATAATCTCAGTGTGACTTGCTGGATTAGGGGATTAGACCATAATTGCATCATGTGTGTATCAATGAAAATAAATGTAATGTTTCATGTTCTTCTTTTGTGATGGCACCTGCTGAAAAAATCAATTTCAATAAGCACTAGAGACTATTAATGTTCATGATTGATATTCAATGCATATATCAAAAGGGGTCAATAGAATAGAGTTGAAGTTGATATCTTTGAAGACACATCATTATAACTTCCTTCAGCATGAGTTGATTCCAATATAAATTCATTATATTTTGTCCAATAATGTAATGGTATCAGATATTCTGTTGTTCCAATTTTTGTATGGATCATTGTGCTAAGAAGTTTTCCATGTAGTTCTTGCAAAAAATGTTGGCAGAGACACCATTAATTTTGTGTGAGTTAGAGAAAATATTTCCTCCATCACTTTTCACATGCATTATGCATCTAACTATCCACCGTCCAACTAAAATACTTCTTGAAGGACCTGTAGCTTTTCATTGGATGTATCCAAATGAAATAAATATGTACACATTGAAATATTCTATCCAGACTATGAATCATCCCGATGGTTCTATCATGAACGGTTACTTCACTCAAGAATGTATGGATTTATACTCAATGTATTTGTCTGATCTAACTACGAGAGGGAACATACCAATGATAAATTAATAAGAATAGTATGAGAAAATTGGGGCTATTTTTCCATCACATCCTCGAATAGGAGGAATTCCTGGATCATATACATTAACAACATTATGCCTTGAAGAGCTGGATATGCACATCACATAGTGTTGTTCAACTGTGATTTATTTGATGACTATATCAAGTAAGTAAATTGAACATGAAGATATTTTCTCAACCTTTGTAATTTTATATAGCTGTTAAAATATTTCTATTTTATCTAAAGGGAACATAAAGAAATGAGAAATAGAAAGCCTCGTTATTTATATTTGCGAAGGAGAGAGTCTTTTCATAGAAAGAGTTTTCTGGTTGGTTGAAATTGAAGGTAGAAATATTTATGTAATAAATAAATAAAACGGCTATTTAATTAGGTTTAATATTCATTTATATTTCACGTATCGAGTTTTCCTATTGACACTATCTATGAGAAAATAAGATCTTTCACTTTTGGTCTTGATAACATGGATTGTGAATGTAAATCAGATGTGATCAATGGGTACAAATTTATTATCCATGAATGAGAAAATGACATTAAAAAACAACATGATGGTGTTATTCTAACTGCCACAACAAACTTTTATGCTCGTGCATTGAATATTAGACCACGTTATGAAACTGTATATTATTATGGAGTCATTGAAAAAATAATAATATTGGATTATTACTCTCATGGTGGAGTCACTATGATGAAATGTTAGTGGTTTGATTCGATGAAGAGGTGGGGAACCATTATTTATGATTGTGGATTTTGAGTCATTTACATGACTCATAGTTTTTCTACTAATGAACCATATGTATTGGCATCAATGGTGAAACTTTTTTTATGCAATAGATAATCTTTGACCTGAATTTGGGGTCATTATTGATGTAATCCCAAGAAATATTTTTGATGATTGTGATTATGGAAATTACACCATCCTAGCTCCAATTTGACTCAATCAATTTATTACTTATTAGGAATCCAATACTTCAATAGTTAGAGGTTTTTTCAAACCTAAAGTTATGGTGGGAAATATATAGAAGCATTCATGTTTTTTCTCAATTCTGTTATTTTAGCTAGACTTGAGTTGTTGAGGTATGTGCTATAAAAATTTATTTACTATTTATTAAAAATATTTTTTATCCAACTATACATTCATGTGAATTTTCAATATTTTCTATTTTTAGTTTTCTTTGTGTTAGATTTTAAAATATTGAATTGTATTGTATTCAGACCTACCAAACCAAAAAAATGAAATAGTTAAGTTGTTACAAATAACTAGATAAATTGAAGTTGACATATTAAACTAATTTATATGAAAATAAAAACCATTTAAAATATTTTCCTAATCCAAAAAAATGCTAAATTGACTAACCAAAAATATGAACCAAATAACCTAAGACAAATAAGCCATGTTTCAATTTTTTTACTTCTTTTATTACACAATAGTTATCATTTTCTAATTACTTTCGTATTTGTTTTCAAATGAAGGAAATGAAACCATATGAGGAGTAGAAAAGAAAAAAAGATAATAGACAACAATCATTGAATGGGTGAGATGGGAATTCCTCCATTAGTGCCTCTTGTGAGTATTTTATTTCAAATATTTATATATCAAAAACATATAATGTCATGTGATTAATTTTATTTTAAAAATTTATGCAAGATCCGCCATTGATGCACCAGTTATTTGACGAGATTCATAGTAGTGGTCCCAGTACTCAGGCCGGTGGTATGAGGGGTGTGGTATGAGAGCTAGGCACTCCATTCAGCGTACCTTCTTAGACTCTGCCTCTCCCACTTATGTTACATCTACAACACATTCTGATCTTGCTGTCTCATTTGGGACACATGGGATATTTAGTCCTCCCATGTCTTCACCACCCATCACATCTGAGCCTCCTCACTCGTCTTTACCATATCCCATGATGATTCCCAATCCTCAGCCATATTACACAGTTGGTCAGTCATCTATGCCATCTTCTTTACTATCTGCTTATTTTTCACTGGACTTCTACATTCTTTATTTGACTCCTTCTCTGACATAGTCAATGATTATGGAGCATACACTAGGACCCAATCGACCAGTACAGGGTGATGTTCCTTCAGTGGCAGCGAATCTAGAGGCATCCATTGTGCTGACTACAGTAGGTATATTTTAGAACCTTGACATGTTTTTTTACCATAATTTGTTTTAATTATATCATGTAGTGATATAATATTTGTTTTTCTATCATAACAGATACATCTACTGATATGTGGTAGGGGAGGGGGTGCACATGCATGTGTTCTATGTGGAACTGCTGCATACAGTTGATGGTGGACTACAATGAATATAGCCAAATGATCGAAAAAATAGGGGCAGTAGTGTTGGAGTTTTTTGTGACGCTTACCAAATAATCTGACATCATTCCTATTAGCACAATATCATGGAGAACATTTTTAAAGGAAGTTAAGTGAAATTCATGGGAATATATATGGGTAAAAAAATATGTTGTATTTAAGGTAATATTATTTTTTATTTATATTAATTTAAATTTTCGTGTCAGGTTTGGTTTAATTTCCCCAATGGTGAGGGTGCATGGCCAACACATTTAATTGATCTAGGTGAGATTTGCAGATCCTATAAGTACGAGTTGTATATTGGATGGTGTGATAGAGATGGCAGAGAGTTAGAGGTTTTACCTATTGTGGATGATTTTCCAATAGATCAATATTGAAAAACGATTACTCATTAGGCTACTATCGAGTTTAAGTTATTAATCACATTTAAGGTATTTAAATGAAAATTTTCATGTTTTTCATTGAAACTATATTTTTCATTGTTGAATTTTTTTTAGGAATCATCTGTAAAAAATAAAAAATATTGATGATAAAAAATACCTCCACACATTGGGATGTACTACGATTTCATATCATGAGAGGAAGAAGGTTTGACAGTTATTTATAATTTTTATTTAGGACTTCAATTTCCTATTGGTTCCTCCATAATTTATTTGATTTATAATGTTTTCTTATAATTTTAGTTATGAAATTCACTATTGGTAAGATATTTTTAATTATGTTTTCCTACATTCCATGTCATTGTATAGTCATGTATTGAATATTTAAGGATGTGTACCTCGAGGAAAACTATTTTGATCACGTAGAAGGAAAAAAGATTGAATTGCGGTTAACTAATCGACAAAGCAGTAGATTGTATATTTTACATTGTTGATTTAAAATTTTAATATCTATTTTTAACTTAATAATATATGTATATTTGTAACATGATTATTTAGAGCTCCTTGATGCCCAAGAACCTGATATTTTTGAGCCAAATGATCACTTACATCAGGTGTTGGGAGATGAACAACCTGGCAGAGTATGCTTCTGGCCTAGGAAGAGTACATTCTTGACAAGGTATTGGACCTATTCAGGTACCCATTGTAGTGCCAATGAGTTCGAATAGGTTAAGTCATGGGGAGAACATACTAAAAAAGGGCCACATGGGTTGATGAACAGGCAACTAGGGAAAACACTAAATTGATGAAATTGATGAATGTTTTATGTCTAGAACTTCCACCAGAGGTCACCACAGCTTGTGATGAATATATTTTATTAATAAGTTCAATATACAGTGAACCAGATGTCAGTTCTAGTGGTGGTCGAGACGATGTCAATCCTGGTTATGATGATGGAGGGGAAGAGGCTGAGGACAAGGATGATGCTGAGAATGAGGATGAGGATGAGGTCAAGGCTGAGGGAGAGGAAGAGGATGAGGTAGAGGATGAGGCATAGGATGAGGGTGAGGATGGGGCTGAGGAAGAGGATGGGGCAAGGATGAGGATGAGGATAAGGTTGATCATAACGGTGGTGATAGTGACAGTGAGGTAGATGAGGGAAAATTGAACTATCATATTTTTTACTGATATTACTAACATTTGATGTTTTATGATTTTCAATGACTAAATATATGTGTGATTAGGTAGGTCATATTATGGTTGACTAAGGTAGCCTAAATACTATATATATTTAATCATAACACCTTTTACCAATGTATTTTAAAATATTTTGATAATGTAATTCAGGTATTTGGGAATTTATTATATGATTCAACATTTGAATGATTGATTAGGTTAGGGGTCCTACTTTTATTTTAATTTATTTATATATAAATAGTAAAACTTGACTTGACCTGGTGTTATGGATTCTATGAATTCTCTTTTTTACATGGTATCAAAGATATTTCACAAATCTCTATTTACATATAATCAAACTCTTGGGTAAAGAACTGTATCATATTCATTGTAATTATACCACTTCTTTGTCATCTTTCTCTAATTCATTATCTTTTGATGCTTTATATTATGGGACACCATTTCTGATATAGTCTCATTCACATATCATGTTGTACATAAAAGTATCAAATGATATATACTAACTATATTTATTAATAGGGATGAGTAATTAAATTGGGGGATATAAAATTGATTTTAAAAATCCATATTTCCCAATAAAAATTGCAAGACAACTATAATCTAACAAATTATATAAGGACAAACTACCCCTCATAAAGAAATAATGATTCCCTCAGTCATAGGACACCAATGGAAATGCCTAAAGAAATAAAGTAATATATATTTATCCTATCATGAATTACTCCAACGACCTAACCATATACTCATGCTCCTCTCATTATAGTATGTCTACATTCATTGACCTATCTCAATAATAAATCTCCATCATCAAACCATCAGGAAAAATGAGGGTCAACAAACCTATACTAGCTGACCATAACCTGCTACTATTATATACCTAACTAGTAGCCTACCTATAACAACTTATAATAACTATAGAGAGAGCCACAATATCATCCAACACTATCATTACCACTATCAACTTGACCGATTCAAATGTAGTTAACCAAAAAAATACCTCCCATGCACATCCCATACCTGGGAACTCATACCTAGAACCAATCATAAGGCACCTCATACCTTAACCTAAATTTCAAATGGTTGTCAAAAACTATGAGAATAATTATAATCACATCAAATAGAACATATAATAATCACCAAAATGGTTCCAATTAATTAGGTTACCTCCAAAGATTTATTTCATAAAACAATGAATATGTTATTATTGACACATTTGTTAATCAAAACCAATTGCATATAATTATCATGAATTATTTCATTTTTTAACAATTTTATAAACCCATTTTCCTCATTATGAAAATAATTTCATAGACACATGGAGTCATGAACATGTCCATGTATAAAAAACATGTATGATTCATGAACCCACACTCTCATACCACCTCAAGATAAGAGTAAAAATATAATTTCCCACCAAAAACATCGTACTTTGATAGAAATCTCAATTAGAACACTAAAAATAAATTAACAACAATCTCATCACCTTGTAGTTTTTACTTTCTTTATACATGGGTTAGTTACATTATAGTACATGGTCTATTTTGTGTTCCAACAACACATCCTGCCTCCTACTACCATGATCAAATAGTCAACCAACCAAAAATAATTTTTTATAACAACTTTTTACTATCTCGACTGAAATAGGTCATATAAAATCATTGGTAAATCACCACAAGAACTCAGGAACACCTACCCTTATAACAGATGCTCTAGACTAGTGGTGAGAGTCTATAAGTATGGTGGGGATATTATACACTTTGTACCCTCCTAAATAAAAATATATAAATAACATAATAAAAATAAAACATTAGAGTATGCATAAGAAATTATAGCTATGAGACAATGTCCTATCCATTATTCAGTGCAACCATGGTGTGAAGAGCCTAAACAAATTCTATAGATTATGAGGGTCGCGTAGTCAAACCACTAATTGTACACTCACTGCTTTATACCATACCTTATACTATAGCTCAAGATCCACCTCAAAAGTTATCGTTGTCACATGCCACTCCTCCCAATCCCTTAAAATACTCATACAACTCTTAACACTATTTCTCTTGGACAATACATTCCAAGGCCCCGTATCGAGTAAATTATCTATCAAAACCACATTCATTCCCAATATATTTTCTACCATAGAGGTACATTTCAAATTATCATTCAAAACTCATGGAAAAAATTCAAATGATATTACATTAATAACATCATCCACCATACCCTATATATTACACCACACTATAATCTATTAAGGTTATATCAAACCCCTATATAATACACCACACTATAATCTGTGTTTCCACTTCCCACAGATTGGGAAAGATCCCAACAATCCCTTGTAACTTGATCATAAATGATTATATACTTCCTATAAACTATATTCTAATTTTAGATCTAATCAGACACCATTGCTGATGGTGTTATTCTAAATTCTGTAGTGTTTACTACAATTGCAACGGTGTAATTCTGATGGAATACTATTTTAATAATATTTTTCTACATTGGTGTAATTTTGAATTTTGTAATGTTAATTCCATTGGTATTATTCTTGCTGGTAATTGAACAGGGTTGGGAAAGTTGTAGCCTACTGATGGATTTGCAACAAATTTATGCCAATGGTTTAAAAACCATATGTATATATTTGAAAACCGAATCTATACCAACGGTTTATAGCAAACCGTGAGTAAAAGTCTATTCCATATATTTGTAAACCATTGGTATAGACCCAAAAATTCAATCTTTACTAATAGTTTATAGGAAACCATTGGTATATATATAAGGTGAGTTATAATTTAACAATATCAAACCATTGGTAACAAGTTATACCGATGGTTACTACAAATCGTTTGTATCATGTGTTGTTAGGTTCCATATGCCAACAGTTATTGAATAACTATTTGTATATGTCTATCCCCACACCTCAGCAGCCAACAGTTTGGACAACGGTTGGTATAGGTTATACCGATGAATTTCCAAGCTATACCAATGGATTTAAACCGTTGGTATATCATAAGTTTCTAGAAGTGATTCCCATATGATGCATGTACTAAGTTTTTCCCATGAAACTGATGTCTACATATACTGAGTCTAAAAAAAGGTTATCATGTTCCTGTTGAGTGTGAACATTGGCTGACACATCAACATTGGTCACATTTTCTAGAGAGCTAAATTCGAAAAAAAAATTACATTTTTTCCTTAGAACCAAAAACAATCTTCACATTTATATAAAAGAAACTCCAAACACCAATCCTGAGCCTAGTCATTGTCATAAAACTTCAGTCTATGTACTACTCTAATACCATTCTGTCATTACCCGACCCAACAGCACATGACACGAACTACCCCATGCCCACCTCCAATAGACCATGGGATGGAAACTACCACCAAGAAGGCATATCAAACAAAATGGGAGGCATTTTCCCAACATTTTTTTCACACACATACATCTCCAAACCCAAACAATGATGAAATGTAAAACCAATCATAGTAATCCATGTATACATCTATAATATCACAACTAGAGTACGAAAAAAAGAATTGGAAAAACATAAAAAGGGTCTAAATACTGGCCCATTCAAAATTGGAATGTAAATTCTCACATGCACATTCGGAGGGGACTACTGTTAAAAGAAACACTGGTATACACCTCGGTCTATCTAGTCCAAAATAGCTCTACATACTCTTTGTCTACTAAGCACTCCACAAAAAGGCCTATCATGTTCATAAGACATGAAAAATGTAGGCAAATCCCATGAAAGGGTGATTATAACTGTGGAGACCTTGGTTTTCCCTATAATACATAGGAATATTTCTAGGAATATTGAGGCAGACGATGAGACGTCGCGCAATTTGGAGGCCTGATGTGACCAAAATTAATTTTATTAAAATAATAAAAATATTTTTATTACATGTGCATGTTTATTCATAAATAATGGAATATCTCTTAAAAGGAAGCTCGGATCAGAAATCTTAGGGTACGATAGAGTCCGGAATGAGGCAATAACCCTAGGCATGACATAACTTTTTTCTCACGCGGGTCTTCTGTAGAAAAAGTCATTGGGGATCTAATCATAACTAAAATTATTAAATAAAATTATTTTTTTAATGGTAATATAAATAAATCGTGAATGTGGACTCAAATTGAAAATCTGAGACCACCGTTAAGTTTGTAATGTGGTGTTTTTCCAACGTGTGAGTTAATTTTGGTTGGCACAGGACATTCGAATTAGACGGGCATTGGTGGTATGTTCAGTGAGTTAATTAATTAATATAATTTAATTTAAATAATTTTTTTGATTTAGAAGGAAAATATTTGAATA
The DNA here is from genome assembly GCA_963277665.1 of Viscum album. Classification (NCBI taxonomy): domain Eukaryota; kingdom Viridiplantae; phylum Streptophyta; class Magnoliopsida; order Santalales; family Viscaceae; genus Viscum; species Viscum album. The sequence continues at coordinate 224,323,485 of OY728167.1, forward strand.
TATCACCATTGAAACCTGTCTAGTGTTAGCCTCATAATCTTGATAATTTTCCAAGAGCTTCATCCTTTTTTATGTTGTATAATCATGAGGAAAGACAATGGAACTCCAGATTAGATGAGATCAGGATGTAGTGAATGCAACGACATCTCAAGAATTGTTGGAAAATGTGTTTCTCACCAATGATCGATCCAGAAATGAAATATGAATTTTATATTGAAGGACCCTGGGACACCCTGAGAGGGGAGGGGTGAATCAGGGTGACACCTTTTTCTATTAATGTGATGGATATTGTTCCCATGTTGGTAGGAACTTGTTGAACATGTATGATGAATATGATCAAAAATCAAGTATTCACATGCATAGAAAAGACACATCACTTTTTTACTTGGTTCACCACTAAGGGCTACGTCCATGGAGCATACATCGACAAGTTGTCGGTCGTACCAAATTCCACTAATCTTCACTAGTTGTGGATTACAAAGGTTTGGGAATAGTCACTCTGTCCCAGGCTCACTGCCTTTACAATTGTTCAGGGATGGATCACTGTGTCCCTCGGGTCACTCCCATTGACTCCCCCTGACTCACTGCCATTGGTGAATTCCCACTCAGTTTATAGACGTGAAGGTCTCTTCATAATTGCTCAATGAAAGCATCCCATGTTATATGTAGATGCTTTGTTGAAGTCCAACTATCACTCGTTAACTATTCTTCAACTTTCATGTAGCTCCAAGACAATCAGAAAGCCGCAACAAACACCTGGTGCGCAACACCAAGACGGCGCGCAGCTTTTAAGGACGGCGCACAAGTTATAACTAGCGCGCAAGTCCTCCTCCAACAATTGTGCGACTAAACCTTCTTTGAAATAAAACTTGCTCGATTCAACTTATTTTCAACCCAAATCGATTTTGAAACCTAATGGAAACCTTTCGCGCAACTTCAATTCTTGCACGCAAGTATCACCAAATCACTTGCGCGACTACTGGATGGGCAGCACACAACTGCCGCACTGCTCCACCTAGCGCGACCCACTAACACTTGCGTGAGTTCATCACCTGCGCGACGGGAGATCTGAATTTCTTCAAGTCCAAAGTTAATGTTGAATGAGGAGGGGTGGTCATCTATTTATAGGAATTCGGATACCCTGTGCGGCGGTGCGCAAGTCTTCCCTCGGCGTGCAAGTCTCAATGAGAAAACCTTCTATCCTCCTTGACACTTGCGCGACCAAATTCCAATATTGGGTGCCCCTATTTAATTTTCCATGTTTTGATGATAAAAACACGATGTTCAAACGACGCACAACTTTCCAATCCTCTAAGGTACCGGCGCGCAAGTCCATTCACGGCATGCAAGTCACTTGCGCGACCAAACCAATACTTGCGTGACCCTCTTTCCTTTGCCATATTTTCATGTTCTCATTCTGAAAAGAATCAGGTGCGCAAGTTTCCAAGCCTCCATGGCCTCGGCGCGCAAGTATCTTTTCCAAAAACACATTTCTCTATATTTCATGTTTTGAGGCCCAAAATTTTGGTAAACACTGGGAAATGGCGCCACCTTCAATACTGTTGTCTGGTTGAACAGTATGATCTCTTTGCTAGTACACACTCAGAACTTACACTGAGGATTGACAAAAAACACAAAACATACTCCAAATCATGCATAGAAGACCATGGTTCCAACATATATGTGGTTTTTCTACCTTATAATTAAAATACTGAGAATGATCAGTTCCCTCTCTTTGATCTGTGTTAATTTGAACACTCTTCATATGTTACCAAGTTTGGACTTTTAATTATTTTTTATTTGTCCATGTGCCCAATGCTTGATCATCGACCAAGAATTCTTGTTCAGTGATGTTTAAAACATTTTATTAGTGTTATTACCCACCATTCTTTGCATTCTTTATTGTTAGACCATCAGGTCATGATTTGACATTGTTGGGGCAGGTTCAAGCATGACCAAAACCCCAAATTCATTGCAGTGGCATGAATGATACTTGAATCAATGATTTTGGGAAGGAATGACAAACAAGATGTATGGTGTTTGGTGAAATGATTGGATCGGCATAGTGGATGAGTATTTGTGATCGAATGTGGTTTGGGATTGGATTGATAACCCATTCTTTCTTGAGTGGTGTGCGGCGACGACGTGCGGTGTGACATGGTTAATTTTGAGTAGAGGTAAAGTGAAAAGTCTCATGACAGGGGTTGTTTGGCATGGACATGATTATGACCCGACCCATATCATTGAGGAGGTTTTCGGACGTGGTCCACATGACATTCATTAGAAATTACTATTATTAATATTTTTTTTGTTATTATTATCATTATTAATGTCGACGAGTTGATAAAACTTAAAAAATTATTTTTTATTATTATTCATTAAATAATAATATTGATAGAGACATAAAAATTGTTGGTGGATAGTAAAATTAAATGAATATAATTTTGATGGTCAAAATTTAATGAATCCAATTTAATAAATGAAATTGGTTTTTCTCTTCATTTTATATTTTGATAGACATAAATGAAGAGACTTAGTGAGGGGTGTGGGGCTCTATGTGTGCAGTTTCTAAATGGGGCACGCAACCATGGTCGTGTGCGTGAGGAGGAATAAATCCCACATGATAATATTATTATTATTATTATAAACAAAAAAAACAAAAATAATAATAATAGTAAAAGATAAAAAGGGGAGAGTGGAATTGATGATTGGTATATCATGCATTAAGGGAGGGGATACCATTTTGAGCTTGGAATTGAATAAAAAAAGGGTTTTAAATGAAAAAAATATATATTATAATAATAATATAATAATAATATTACTATTTTTCATTGTCAAAGCTTCAATTAGATGTAAATTCTCGGTGCTGTTTTCAGGTTCAGACACTTGAGGAATTAATGCAGGACATCAACATGGCAAATTTTAGTGAGCAGGTTCATGCTCTTATTTTGGCTGCAATAGCGGCTGTTATTGATTTCATTTGGAAGTCCAGGAATGACCTGCTGTTCAACAATATTCAGCCACGGTTTCATGATGGTGTCTTAATGATGCATCGTGCCGTTTGTACGGCCTCCAACATTCAAACTGGTTGCATGAAAAATGATGTTTCTGACCTGGTTTTGTTGAGATCTCTTGGTATTAATGGCAGGGAAAAGAAACCATTAATGGTGAAATATATCCGATGGATCCCTCCCCTACCGCGGTGGATCAAAGTCAATGTCGATGGGGCCGCCTCAGGTGCTCCGGGGCCCTCTGGATGTGGTGGTGTTTTCCGCACATATCGGGGGTTTGTAAAAGGCTGCTTTTTTCATTTCATTGGCAGTGGATATGCAATTGAAGCTGAGATTTGGGCCATTATGAAAGCGATCAGGTATGTTGTACACTTTGGTTGGAATTTGATATGGATAGAGTCAGACTCGTCTGTTGCTGTACAAATCATGAAAGAGCGCTCGAGGAATGTTCCCTGGAAGATCCTTCCGGACTGGATTGATTGTCTTCGGCTTCTTGATTCACTCGTCATTGAAGTTTCGCATGTCTACCGTGAGGCCAATCAAGTAGCAGATGCTCTTGCGAAAAGGGCAATTAATGAGGGCACCTCCTGTTGGTCTTGTGTGTCGCCTGATTTCTGTGACCATTTTGTTCAGGAAAATTGCTGTGGTGAGGTTTTTTCTCGGCTTTGTTGAGCGATTCCTTGATCTCCTGTTTGTACTCTTGCCACTTTATTTTATTTATTTATCTCAGGAGCAGGTTCACCTGTCTCCTAGCTTTCTTGGTATCTCACTCATATGGTGTCAGAATGAAAAATAGTCTGCAATGTTGAAACCCTGATTTTGAGATGGATCTTTTGATATGAATTTTGGGTATTTAAATCGAGATTGAGGTGTGCACCACACAAATCCCGATTTGGGTGTGTTGTGGTGAAATGTGACTTTTTCACTGGGTATCCTATTTATACAAATGTATCATCAATTATATACATTTTCGGTGGTGATCACAATGATTTGATCTATATATTTTATTTTAGGATCGAGACATGGCCCCATGAGGCACTTTTTAGGCACAATGTGGTGAAATGCAGCATTTGGACTAGGATTCCAATTCGGGTGAATGAATAGTAAATCATGTACGCTTTTATGCAAGGATCAAAATACTGTATCTGTTTAATTATCTGGGGCTATTTGAGGAGGCATGTTGGTGAAATTATGTTTTCACTTCAGACCAACAACGAGTATTGTGTGCTCATCAGCCTTTGGACAGATATGTCATGTACTCTGATAATAAACTGGCACATCTAGGGGTACATATGTTCAGTTTATTACCTCAGTGTAGCTAGGTACACAACCAAGGGATGATGCGGTGTCACACAACGTGTGGGCCCCATACGCATCCTATACTTCATTATGAATCTTATACCTCTTGTATCTCCTACCTTTGGACTCGGATCATGTCCCAAGAGTATCCAATTGTCACTACTCATCCCCTGGTTCCTATGCCGTGACATACCCCAAGCCCTCCTCCCAAAGGCCAGGGGTTGCTGACTAGCGCCTAAGGTGTCAACCTGTAAGTGGGATGCATTTTCCTGAGTACCTTTACACGTTCACATACAACCACCTCACAAATCTGAAAAGTAAACAAGAATTCCAGTAAACAACCACTGTGTAAAATTTTCAAACTATTGGTTTAATGAGTCAGAATACAATCTCAACAACGTTAAACTGAAAATAAGAAAGTACAAGGAAAACTATAAAATTCATCTTCTAGAAACCCCACCTGATGGGTAAGTTTAGAGTATCTCTTGGAATTCGTAGAAGTACTCCCCACCTTCCTCGTCTCACTGGGCACCATCGGGTCCTGGGCCACCAAGTCCTCTGTCAAGGTAGATGTCGTCTACACTAGACACAACACGTTTGGGAAAATCCCATGAATGGGTGAGTAACTGTACACCCAGTAGGGACCACAAAACAACAAGGTAAGATGATATAAATCCACAAATAAACCCACAAAGCATGAAATCTTACATCTGGTATAGATTATAGTAGGAAATTAGGACCATCATTCATTGAATTTAACACCTTAGGTTCTTGGATAACTCCTCCTCAATGAGTATAGTGGTTCATCTAGGTCACACAGAAGCCTCATCCCACTAACCTTGAACTGTTGTGGTACTCATCCCTAATTAGTATTGTGGGTATACTAGGTCAAACATAATCCTCTCCCCATCATGGGCATGTTGGGTCACAGAAAAGGCGCTTCCCACCTTCTCCATACTGAGGTACTCCTCCTATCGAGTACCATGGGTCTATTGTGTCACACAGAGAAACTCCCACCATGGGGCTATTAGGTCACATAGAATCCACTCCCCACTAGGCCATTATAGCTGATCCACATAGGGTCTCTTGTCACCAGTCTTTAGGTCTCAGCCAACCGCAAGGTCTCTGCACAAAGTATTCCTGATTCCTTAAAAACTACTCCTCGATCCATTCGTCAAATTTAAACATCCATGAAAGCCTCTATAGAGTACACTAAAAGCTCTGCCTTATCGTGAGGGTTCCAACACCGCAAACAGGTCACCAATCGGACTCCCGGTTTGAATGATAATGGCATTTTTTTCAGAAAGAGCTAGTTGGGTCTAGGTCTGGTCCGACCTGGCCTAGGGTCCACTGACCCAACCCAGGTCCACTGACCTGACTCGAATCATGCCCAGCCTAGGTCCAGTCTAGTCTAGCCCGTTGGGTTGCTGGTCCGACCCGACTGGATGGGGTAGACTCAGCCCGCTAGGCTAGCTCGCACACTATACGGTCTGTTATTGGTGGACCGGTTCTGCTTGGCTAGGATACGGCTGGGACACCACTGGAAGTCATGTCCATATCCCCTTACTCCATTGGTTTTCTATGGGTCCATCACCCTCCATCGTGGTTGTTTGACCGTGACTTTTCCACCTGCAATGCGGCCGGGTGGATGTTTCTGCCCCTCGCCAGCTTCTGACACATTGGCCCACGGATCATGCCACACCGCCGCATCCCAAGTCATTCATGACACATCTTCCGACGCACCTTCTTGGAACACCACCACACACCCACAACCACTGTCGTGGGCCACCACTAGCGCTAGAGATTTCTTCTACGGACCACCAGATTTGTCCCTGTTGTTCGTTTTTTACGCCGCTTGCGCCTACAGCCTCATAGGAATTCCATCTTCCCTAAGATGGACTCTAGTCCCCCTTTTCACCACTTTGAATACATGGTCATGAAGAACACATAAAACACACAAGGAAAAGGAACTCGAGCCTTTTTTGTGTCGTCATGCGCCCTCCACATTAGAGGTTTAGAAAACATGGGATAATGATTTGATGTTCAATCACAAAATAATTATGTATTCTTGATGTTAAATCCCAAGAAAAGTTTTCTCCTGAAAGAACTGATGATCCACATATCATCTTGTTCGTGGGTTGATCAGCATTCGTTGTTTAGAATAATGAACAGGGAAAACATAAAACAAAGACAACCCTACCTAAGTTGGATCATTCATTGATGATGAACCATGTCATTGCATTCTTCCTTTTTTGATCATATGCTTACGGTCATTGGTCAATCATTGTTGGTGAAGATCCATTCAAAGGGGGGTTGGTGTTTGTCATCGTCACCCACCAGAGCATCATAGTAGAACCAGGATTGTTCCAAAAATCCTGTGTTGTCTACATGGCCATTAAAGGACAAAATGAAAATTAGAATTTTTGTTAAGTTTTTGTAATGAATTCATTACACTATTTCATTTAATGAAATAGTGTATTCTGTTTTTCTTTGTTTGAAAAATAAATATGCTGAAACGATTTAAAAATTCAGAAAAAATACAATTAAAAATGTTTATTTTATTTTGATAAATTTTTTCCTTTAAAATTTATGAAAAAAACTTTTTCCCTCAACATGCACTGGTCAAGGTTAGGTCCATTATAGGCGAATCCCTCCGTTAAAAGTTCAATAGTTCCATCATATTTTTGATCTGAGCGTTGGTTTAAAATTCAGAAAAATTTGTGCACACGTTTAACTAAATTAACTTGAAAAGGTTTAAAATTCAATTTTGTTCTCACTAGGACTTGAAATCAAGTGTTGTAAAATTATCTGGTCTCAAAATAATTCTATATAATTAAAAAACAATTACACAGAATTTCTAGGACATTATATTATCCACACCATTGGGATTTATGTCCCCAAAATCCAAAACAAAGTCTAAACAAACAAATGAGGGTACTAAGAAAAAATCGGAGCCTCCTTCTCCCATGTTCTCTCCTGGAGATTCTTGTGTTTCCACTGAATGTGCAATAGAGGAATCGAATGTCCACAAAGGACCCTCTCCTGTTGATCCTCTATCTCTACTGGAAATTTTTCAAACGTTGCCCCATCATCAATGTCCAGGTCACCCCAGTTGATGACATCTAATTGATCATGAACGTACCTCCTCAGATACAACATTTGAAAAACATCATGCACTTGGTGCATCTGTGGGGGATGATCTAGGTGGTATGCGATCTCGCCAACTCTGCTGAGAATCGGAAAAGGTCTGATGACCCTCAAAGATAACTTTCCACCCCAACCAAATATCAGAAATCCCCGTCAGGGTGAGAACCAAAGGAAAACATGTCCTCCCTCTTAAAACACCAAGGTCTCCATCTCCTATAATCATAGGACTTCTACCAGCTTTGTACAGTCATCATCTGCTCCTGGATGATCTGCAACTTCTCAGTGGTATCCCGTACCATCTCTGGACCCATGAGTGTTAAATCCCCTGGGTCTGTCCATCATAGAGGTGATTTTCATAGACACCCATATAAGGCATCAAATAGTGTCATGCTAATGGTGGAGTGATATATTTTTGTTGTATAAAATATCCACTAGTGTCAGGAGGTCCTCCCAACTACGAACAAAATCAAGGATGCAAGCACGAAGCAAGTCCTCTACAGTTTGTATGGTCTACTCTATATGACCATCTGTCTGAGGGTGAAACATTGTGTCGAAGCATAGCTGAGCCCCAAACACCTCCTAAAATCCCTTCCACAAAGGGTATATAAATAAAGAATCACGATCTAAGATGATCGGAGAAGGCACCCCATGTAGCTTCACTATCTCCTAGACGTAGCAGTTTCCCAATCCCTCTACTGATCCCTACTCCCTAATGGGTAGGAAGTGATCCAGCTTGGTGAGTCAGTTAATGATCACCCAGATAGAATTATGGCCTCCGGACATTCATGGTTACCACGTCATGAGGTCCATCGAGATACCATCCCATTTCCAATATGGTACCTCAAGTGGCTCTGCCAAGCCTGTGGTAACCGAATGCTCAGCCTTCACTTGATGACAAGTGATGCATTGTGAAACAAACTTCGCCACCTCTTTCTTCATTTCTATCCACCAGTACTGACATCATAGGTACTGGAACATCTTCTCCATGCCAGGATGTACTTCCATAGGGGATGTATGAAACTCCCTAAAAACATCCTCCAAAAACATCCATGGTACCATTGTGCACCCATTGAAAAGTATGATGACCTCTCCACCTATCAAAACTCTATCAGGAGCCTGTCCAAAGTATAACTGAGCACATCGGGCCTCATAGTCTGCATCCACAAGTTTTGCCTCCCTAACTCACTATAAGAGTGGATGAGTGATAATAATTGACTGAAGGTAAGATTCTCCATCATCATCCACTAAGGATATCATCATCACGACTAGCTGTTCCATCACCTCACTCAGCAACTGTAAACCAGACCTCCTGCAGGGCGGGTTTGCCACCACGTTTCCCTTCATATGAGTATACACTATGTCAAATTCATAGTCCTAGAGGAACTCTAGCCATCACCACTGTCTCTAGTTCAAGTCCATCTATGAGACAATATACATGAGACACTTGTGGTCAGATTAGGCGGGAAACCGTTCACACATCTTGTAGTGCTACCACATCTTCAAGGAAAAGACCACTACTGCTAACTCCAGGTCATGGGTCGTTTATTAATTCTCATGATACCTCAAAATCCATGATCTGTAGGTGATCACTACTCACTAATGATTTACCACACAACCCAGTCCGGTCCCAAATGTGTTGCAGAAGACTACATACCCAATGCCCTCTTTTAGAAGTCTCAAGATAGGGGCTCTCGTCAATTTATGCCTCAGCATATGGAAACTCTCCTGGAACATCTCTATCCATATGAAGGGATGTCCCTTCCATGTCAAGGCTAATGAGGGTGATTCTACTCTAGAAAATTCAGGCACAAACATTCGGTAGTTTCCATCCACGCCCAGGAAACTTTGTACCCTAGTCACACTCCTGGGTGGATTCCAAGCAAACAGTGCCTCTATATTCACCGAATACACTACAACTCCAGCCTCTAAGATGACGTGTCCCGGAATGTGGACATCTTGAATCCAGAACTGGAACTTCAAGAGAAAACTGTAATGATGGTGGTCTCAGAGTGTATCCAGGACTATCTAATGGTGTGTATTGTGATCCTCCTCTGACGTCGAGTACACCAATATGCCATCAATGAAGACCACTTTGAAACAATCGTGGTATGGTGGGAAGATCTTGTTCATGAGTCCCGTGAACATTTCTTGGGAATTTTTCATGCCGAAAGGAATCAAAAAAACTCATAGAGGTCATACGGGCATATAAAGTTTGTCTTCAGTATATCCTCATCCCGTACCTGATGCTGATGATAGCACGATCTGAGGTTGATCTTACAGAACAACCTATCTCCCTTTCGCTAGTCGAAGAGTTCATAAATCCGTTTCAATGGATAATTTTTCTTCACAATCACCTATTTTAGGCACCGAAAGTCCATTCATAACATTAATCTCCTGTCTTCCTTCATGGAAAAAAACACTGGGGCTGCCCATGGTGAAACGTTGGGCCTCCAGTATCCCTTCTCCTGCAAGTCCTGCATCTGTTCCCTCAATTCAAGAAGCTCTACGGGAGCTATCCGATATACCGGTGGGGATGTCAAAGTCATCCTGGGGTATAGGTGGATGTCGAAGTATACCTCCCTATGAGGAGGTAGTTCTCGAACATCCTCATGAAATACATCCTCATACTCATCCACCACTACTGGAAAGCTTGGACTCCTCTTGTACAATGCACCAAGGGTGAGGCTAGCCAAATTGTGAATGATTTTCTACACCATCATCCAAAAAATTCTTTCTTGTCCTGAAAAACATCCCTTCTCACCGGTGAAGGAAAACCTAGTGCCATCTTCACAGACACACCATACTTTGTTCCAAATACAGTCGATCTGAGCATGGACTGTAGATAATCATTCCATAACCAAGATGATGTCGTATGGCCTCAAAACCTATACTAAGAGATCCCAACCGAAGCTCTAACCTCCTTGTGTAAGCTCACACTACCAGAACCAATGTGTAATCGTCGAATCCACTCACGTAGGAGTCTCTAATAATAAGGATCGAACCAACGATTCCACCGGAATCTCTGAGCCTCAAATGAGGTCCGTGGAAAGGAATGTCTGACTAGAATATATTTCTATAATAACTACATCTAAGGTGGATAATACACAGATCATAACTCTAATTACCTCTGGAGCTCCGGGGTCATATGCCTCCATTGCCTGAAGATGGCCTCCCCCACATCCATCGGCTCCCTGATCCCATGTTGGACCACCTGGGGGTGGGGGTGGTGGCACCTCGAACCATCTTCCCCCACCTTCCAGTCATCCTCCTCCCAATCCACGTCTGTTTCCTTGCAGACCTCTTTGCTCAAACCTATACCTATGCCTTGGTGGTCCCTCTCCTATCTGCTGATATTCAATGTGGCATGCTAGGAAGTCATGATCCATGTGTCTCCGCTCACCGGACATGAAGCATAATGTGGCTCGCTGATAACTCCCTCTACCCAAGAATCCCCACACTACTGACCCTGACTCTTGGGGTCATCACCTGAAAGATCTGAATCGCTTGGGTCCCCTCGTCTACTGCTTACTGCTCACAACTGAAGACTCTGCTAGCTAGTGTCTGATGGTGGCTTCGTTTTTTGGTTCCTACTTAGCAAGGAAGATCTCTAAAAGAAGGGATCACTTCAGCACTCCAGCCTGAGTGGGGATGCTGACCGACACCATGGATTTTTTTTTCCCATTTAAGTCCCTGGTAGATTGTCCAGGCCCTAAAAAAGGGTCCTACACCATGTCTATAGAGTATAAAGAGTAGTATTTAAAGCTTGAAGAGTAGTCATCCACTAACATGTTGCACTATTGTAGGTGAAGAAACTCTTGTATGCGCACTGAGCATAAGGTCGCAGGAAAAAACTCCTCCCAGAAAATATTCCTGAAGTCATCCCAAGAGAGGGGCACCTCATCATGAGTCTGAATAGTTAGGCTCCACCATCTCCCTACCAATCCACGAATAAGGCTCATAACTAAGATCTCCATCTTGTCAAGTGGTGTCCTCACTAAGAGGAAGACATGTTTCACCACCTCCAGACAGTCCTCAACGGCCTGAGGAACTGTCTCTCCCCTGAACCTGGGAGGTCTCTGTATCTAGAACTCATGCAGGCGCTAAGCCTACTTGCATCCTCTACCAATAATTCTAGTATTAACTGCTAATCCATGGGTGGTGGTAATGCTGGTGCACCACCAGGCATGGACATATGTAGAACTGGTCCCTAAATCGACGCTTTGTTACTAGGAAAGTTGTCCTCATGGTCACACATTAGAATCCTAGCAGGCCATTTGTGTGTAGGCATCCTAATACAGATCAAGATGTACCTTGGTTAATAGATTATACCTAGTGACCTGACTCTAATTCCAGAAGAACACAAGGAAACACTGAATTTCTATATGATGCATGAAACTAGTGTTTTAATGTATAGAGTTGAAAAGAAGAATTCAAGGTCCAGGAGTATAGATAAATTAGTCGCCGCACCAACAGCGGACTCCCTGAATCTGAACATCAGATGCAAAAAATTTAACACTATTTACCAAAAACAATAATCAAGGTCTTTGAGGTAGAACCAACCAGCTCTGATACCACTTTTTCACGACTCGTCTCATGGGGCCCATGTGGTGACATACCCCAAGACCGCCTCCCAAAGGCCAAGGATTGAAAACTAGCACTGAAGGATTCAACCTATAAGTGGGAGGCATTTTCTTGAGTACTAGTACACACGCGCACACAACCACGTCCCAAATATGGAAAAGTAAACATGCATGTCACTAAAAAATCAATGAGTAAAAGTAAAAACTATATGTCAAATGGGTAAAATATAAACCCAACAAAGATAAAATGAAAATAGGAATGTAAAAGGAAAACTATGAATGAAATACACTGGAAAGCCTACATGATGGGTAAATGTAGAATAGAAACTAGATTTTGTAGAACTACGCCTCGCCTGTCTGGTCTCACTGGGAACCACTAAGTCCAAGGCCACCAAGTCCTCCATCAAGGCAGCGATCATCTGCACCAAACACAATAGTGTGGGAAAAGACTGTGTAGGGGTGAGTAATAGTATACACTGTAGGGACCCCAAAACCAGTTGGAAATACCAAAAATAAAACCACAACGAAAACCACAATGTAAGATATCTCTCACTAGGTATAATTTAGAGTAGGAAAGTATGACCATCAGTCATGTCATCGAACAACTTTGGCTGTTAGAGAACATCTACTCAATGAGTACATTGGGCCTACCAGGTCACACAAGAAGTCACTTCCCACTAACCTTGGACTATTGTGGTACTCATCCTTGACACGTAATGTGGGTATGTTGGGTCACACAGAACCCTCTCCCCACCATGGTCATACCAGGTCACACAGAAGTTTTTTCCCACCTTGGCCATACTAAGGTACTCCTCCTATTGAGTACAGTGGGTCTGCTAGGTCACACAGAGTTGCTCCCCTCCATGGTCCTATTGGGTCACACATAAGCCGCTTCCCACTAGTCCATCGTAGCTGACCCACATAGGGTCGCTTGTCAGCAGTCTTTAGGTATCAACCAACTATAGGGGTTTCGCACGTAGTGCACTTGATTCTGGGAGAACTGCTCCTCAATCCATTAATCAAATTTCAAATTCCATGAAAGCCTCCATTGATTATTCCAAAATATCCACCTCATCGTGAGGGTTCAAATGCCGCAAATGGCTCATAAATCGTACACCCGATTTGAAAGATAATGGTGTTTTTTACAAAAGGGGATGGTTGGATTTAGGTATGGTCCGACCTGACCTAACCCAGGTCCAGTGAACCAACCCGGATCCGGACCATCTTGTGTCTAGACCAGTCTGGCCTTTCGGACTGCAAGTATAGCCCACTGGGGAAACTCTCACCCTTTCCGATCTGCCTGGTTAGGAAGCGGCTTGAAGTAGTGGTGGGCTCCCCCAGCCCCACAAGTTATCTGCGGGGGCAGTTCCCTCTACCATGGTCAGGTTACCATGGATTTTCCACCTATGACATGGTGTAGTGTCGTGTCTGTGGTGCACCGATGTGGCAGGGTGGCCACGTCCGCCTGCCACCAGCTGCCGATACGAAGGCCTGCAACATTTTTTGTATCACCACTGCCCATGATGGCTGCGACATGCCTTCTGTCATGTTGTCGTGGCATGTCGTCACCCTCTTGTGGCCACCACCAGCACTGGAATGATGGAAGGTTCTTCTGTTGGCCATCGAGTCCACCCTAGTGGTCTATTCTTCACGATTCTTGTGCCTACAACCTCCTGGGAATTCCATCTTCCCTGTGATGGCCTCAAATCCCCCTTTCTCCCACTTCGAAGATATAGCCATGAAGAACTCACAAAACACACATGACGGAGGGGCTTAGGCCTTGTTCGTGTCATCCTGTTCACACCGCATTAGAGGTTTAGAAATTTTCGGATAATTATTTTATGTTCTATCACAAAATTATTAAGTAATCCCAGTGAATACCCCAGGAAACATGCCCTCCTTATAGAACGAGCGATCTGAAGATCAACCTGTTAATGGGTTGATCCGCATTAAGTGTTTAGAATAATGAACAGGGGAAACATAAAACAAAGACAACCCCTACCTATGTCAAATCGTTCATTGGAAATGAGTGTTGTCTCTTTGTTCTACATTTTTCAATACTCTATTAATAACTGTTGTTCGATCATCGTTGGTGATGATTCATTCGAAGGGGGGTTGGAATTTTTCATCATCACCCGCCTGAGCTTTGAAGCAGAACCAAGATTGTTCAACAATCCTACATTTTCTTCTTATCCATTAAAGGATGAAATGTGAATCAACAATTCTATTATGTTTCTATTATGAGGTCATTACATTGATTCATTTAATGAAATAGTGTATTCAGTTTCACTTGGTCTTCAATCCATTGTGATGCAACAAATTGAAAATTCAGAAAAAATAAAATTAAACAAGTTTATTTTATTTTTTTAAATTGTTTCCTTAAAAATCATAAAAAAAAGTATCCCTCAACAAGCGGTGGATGAGGTTAGGTTTATTCTAGAAAAATCCTATAGTTATGAGTTCAATGTTGCCCTTGTATTTTTTATCTGAGCACTAGTTTAAGATTTAGAAAAAACCTACTTTTATGTTTACATAAATGAACGTAGAAAAGTTCAAAATTATAATTTGGGCTCATCAGGGCACAGAATCAATTTTCATCAAAACGTCTGGTCTCAAAATAATTCTATATAATTATAAAAATTTACATAGAATTTCAAGGACATTACACCTATTCTAAGATTTTTTCTATGTGTAACATGATGGTGCCTTCACTGAGGCAACACACGATGATGACAAAGAACATACAGAACCACTATATCAGTGTGGGGCTTACCCTCTAGCGGGATTGGGTAGTGTCATCCGTGATGGAAGTACCAAGCTTACCCTCGAGCTGGGCTGGGTAGTGACATTCCCTAAAGAGAGTATCAAGCGTACCCTCCATCTAGTTTGGCAGTATCATTCCCCAAATAAAGTACTAGGCTTACCCTCCAGCTAGGCTGGGAACTTGTGTTCCATGATGATCTTTTTGATTTAACCTCTATTAAGACTGGGCAGTGGGGTCTTTAACGTTCCAGGAATACCCTCCAGCTGGGCTAGGTAGTGGTGTTCCCCAATGACAGTTCTGCACTTACCATCCATATGGGCTGGGAAGTGGTGTTCCCCAATGACATATTCTAGGTGTAACCCTCTAACAAGACTATGCAGTGGTGGTTCCTAGATGAATCACTAGGCTTTCCCACTACTATGACTGGGCAGTGGCGTTCCCCACTGGCTTTACCGAGAGGTACCCTCCAACTAGGGTGGGCAGTGGCATTCCTCAGTGACTACCAGTGTGGGACCCTCCAAACATACTTGGTCATGATATCCTTTCATAAAATAGGTAACCCCTAAACTATGCATCATAGTGATGAGGCATGGTTTGTCATAACTTTGTATTGACAAGAAAGGAGGACGCTTTCCCCAATAAGACACGTTCTATTGATGCAACCTAAAAATGTGTAGGCAAGTATGTGCTGAAAAAAGTTGATAGTATCAAGTTGTGATGATTGATTCCCATTGACTTGTGTTTCCTGGGTAGACACATGAGGTTTTGGGCATTGTTCACAGAATTATGGATCTTATGGTTACTCATTTTCTGGGATGAACTATGATATGGCGATCCCTTTACTCTCTCATTTTGGATTCTTTGACTGAGGATATATATATATATATATATCATTTTTTAGTACCCACTTCATAGGTTTTGGTTACTCTCCTTCCAGGAGAGGGGAATACATGTACGGTATTCCATGTGCTTTTCGTGATTAGCTTCTCGTTGTAGGATGAGTCCACTATCCTACTATAGGTAGAGAATACTCGACAAGAATTTCATGTTATTACCATTTCAAGCTCCTTGGGTTTGGATGATTTTACATTAACTCTCTAGTTGGGTTGATATGTACTCTTTTTACCATACCTTGTTATATCTACTACATGCCTCTTCAGCGTATCTCTTACTACTCCCCCTTCACCTTTTCAGGTAATTCTATGGTGTATGTATATACTCACACCTATATGGTCTATGGCCAACATGTGTCGTTTCATTTTAAATTGGAGGATAGGTCAATCTTGACATTAGAGGAGCTTATGGATATAGGTTGTTTGGACAACATTCAGTGGTCATAGCTTGGATAATAGGAGATAGGATCTCTCAAGATTTTACATTTCTATGTTTCTCTCTTTTTGGGACATATTTCTTTTTGGGCCTGTATCTTTCCATCTTTTCCTCTCACTGTTCACAATTTCACTCTTTCATTCTTTAGTGTATATATATGTGCATTGTTGTCACTGTAGTTATATAATATTATATTTATTTTCCTCTGCACTTTTACATTGAGTGGGCTATGTTTGTGCATACATGTAATTAGGTAAAGGCCTCCCCAAATTTAGTTATTGATTTGGCACTTGTCTCCACCCATGTCCTATGGAGGCATGCTTGGGGTAGTCGCAGCTTGATCCTAGCTTTGGTCATGTTATAAAGATTGGTATTAGGGTAAGTTTATTCCATGGGACATTGTTCAGATTTATCCACTTAAGGGGATTGGTTGGGTTCCAGGAAATATTTTCAAAATGTCTAGAGTGTGGCTCTTGGGCTAGAGAGTCCAGTGATGGTGTAACGGCCAACATAGACATTCACCAGGACCTTGAATAACTACTTTTCAACACGTCATGTTGTGACAGTAATTGTAGGGATCAATGATACATGCATCATATAATATTGAGTCATTGAATTTCATTCTTGAGTCAGCTCCCCATTATTGTTATATATATATATATGCTCATCTGACCATGGTACTCCTTGATACCTTTCAAGATGCCTCTGTGATGAAAGCCAACCAAGATACCAGTTTCGGTTTGTTACAATGATACTATGAGTGACACTGCCTCAGTTTAGTTCCATATCGTGATACCCTTCCTCCCGGTGGGTAGGTAGTATCTCCACCTCCTATAGAGTTGTAGATAATACCAGCAGATTAGGATGAGGATGCACATATGCTCAGAGATCTCTGTGATTTCCAGCATCAAAGAGCATTGAGGTTCCACAGCGATCCATATCCTTAGGTATTAGGGGATTTTCTAGATTCGTTGGTCTATGCTTTCAAACTCATCTAGACAACAATGGATCATATGGGGGTGATAGGATATAACCTTTCCACAATGTAGTTGGGCGCTGGTGGAGCCAAGTCACACAGATGCTCGATGAGTTGACACTCTAATGGGATGACTTTCAGTAATTGTTCTATGAGGAGTAATACCCCTCTTTCTTGAGCTCAGTTTGGATCTGGAAATATTAGGAGTTGTATCGAGGAGGGATGGCGCTGACTGAGTATTATTTGAGGCTCATAGAGAATACGTATTACACTATTGACATAGTTTGGGGTGGATACATCTAAGCAGTGAAGTTTGAGAAGGGACTCCATAGAGAGATATGATCTAGAGTTATGCCCTAGTGCATCCACACCTATGTCAGGGTTCTAGGGAGGGAATTGATGACGGAGAGTTTTTATTAGAGGGACACCAGGCAGTTGAAGGTGACAGTGGGCATCCCAGAGTTGAGTCATTTGCAACACATAGGAGGTTCCCTTTGGTGGTATCTCAGCACTGGAAAGCTTTTCGTGATCTGGATCAGGCACGTGGTCGTAGAGTGTCGATACAACACAGAGCACTAGGGAAGCCTAGGGAGGTTCTGTTCTATGCTTGTGATAGACAAGTTCATATGTAGTGAAACTGCCCCACCTGACGTTATGATCAGTATAAGTAGATAGCTGATGGAATTCCACAACATAGTAAGTGTCGTGATCAAGGTTCACCCATGCATGGACATGGTGGTATCTATGAATGGGGAGATACTTGAGGAGGATAATGAGCTATGGGTGGTGGAAGTCTCTATGATAACCTTCCACCACCACAAACCAACCCATGTTAAGATAAGGGATCTGAAAGTTGGGGCCACAGATAGCTGCATGATTTGGATGTCTATAATCAAACAGTGCATAATATGATAAAAGGTATTCTCTATTTCTCTTATACCATCTAGAGTATAAATTTTCATACACTATGAGAGGTAAAATATCCATTCCTCTTCTTTCTCGTGGTTTAAACCATGGTGATGTGGGTCGTAAGTGCAACCATATGTTGGTGTTGATTGATGTAGCATTGAATGAATGAGGAAGAGAGGTTATTCCCCCACCGAGAAACATTTTTGAGATGCAAGAAAACCCATAAGGGTGAGTCAGTATCATCAAAATCATATAATATTGAGGTGTGGTGGATGATTCCCTCTATCTTCTGGGTTTTGAGAAAGGTTTTGAGATGGAGTGTCGAAGTAGGTCCAGTCACCTCTAGTGGGTATTTTCAACTTAACCCTCTTTTCATGGTATGCCACTATTAAGTGTTGTGGAGATTCTAGTTTGGTGTTACTCTCCTTCCAAGAGAGGTGAAGATATGTAGGGTATTGTACATGCTTTCCATTTCGAGCTTCTCGTTGTTGGATGACTCTACTAACCTACCTTGTTCATTGGTACCCATGCATGATTGACATCAATGTTGATACAGTGATAGATAGTTATAAAATATATTTTTAGGTAGTTGAGACTCCATGAACAAAACTACGTGACTACCTTCCTAGAGATGGTGATGGTAGTCTTCGCCTTGGGGATGTGGATTCACTACCATCTAGGGGACATCAACTCCGAGATCATGCATGACAGGATATCCATAGGATATTCACCTAATGGATTTTCATATAAAGGTAATCACATCATCCTTTTTTTGTAATGAATAGTGATTCCATTCAAGATGCAATAGGAGGTGATGAGGGAGTTTCACACTTCTCCTTTGCCTATACACCCCTATGTATATAAGATTAGGGTTAATGCTCAGTGTCCCCACCTCTTTTCTTAGTTTGTGCTTTTCAGGGATGAAAATATTTAAATCAGGGAATAATGTAATGATCTTGGTTTCTCCCTATAAGACATTTCAATATTTTTTGGAATATTTTCACTGCAAAGCACTGAGATGGCACACCATTTTGAGTCTGAGTGTGCCTAGAATTAATTTTATAAAAATATTAAATATATTTTTATTATGTGAGTGCAGTTTTTTAGAAATAATGGAATATCTCCTAAAATAATGCTCGAATTAGAAATATTAGGGCACAATTGAGTACATACCATGGCATTTTCCCTAGGTGCAACAATTGTTTTTTCCACGCGGGTCATCTATAGAAAAAGTCACCTAAGACGTAACCATAAATAAAATTATTAAATAAAATTATATTATTTGTAACACTAATAGAAATAACTAATGAACAGAGACATGGACATGGATTGAAAATATGAGACCACCATTGAGTTTGTAAGGTGGTGTTTTCCCTAAGCATAACCTAAATCTGGTCGACATAGGATGTTCGAATGAGACAAACAGTGGCCAAAATTTTAGTGAGTTAATTAAATAATTAAATAAATTAATTAATTAACTTTTTACCTATAAGGAATGTAATGATACAAACTTTTATTAATGAATATGTATCGTGATCTAATTAAATTCCATATTGTGTTAAATGGTTATATAAAATATACACTTCCTCAGTTTTATGTTTTTGGATCACAAAATAATTTTAATAATTGTTACCTTTTCTAATATAGTCATTGAACAGTGACCACATGATTAGTATAAATATAGGGATTTAACAAATCTAATATGATCAGACAAAGGAAGTGATGTCTTCTTCTAGTAGAATTTCCCCACACAAAGCCCATTTTTCGGAGCTCAGAAAGAAGGTAGCATGACTAGGCTTTACAGTTGACCAAGACCAAGCCTAGCTTCAGCACGTTAAGTTTGAATAGAATCTCCTATAGGAGAAGTGGGTGTTAATAGAGATTACCACCTGAGAAATGTTATTTGAGCCACCCCACAAGTTTTTCCCCATCACACACCTTACCCTTAGGTCTTATGAGGGTGTTATAAGGGGTTATGTAACATGACCCAAGCACTATGATTATGAAAATTATTTTTGTATAAATAATTTACTTTCATTTTATCATTGTTACGTTGTAAATAGTTATTAAAGCACAAATAGTATATTTAGTTAACATTCAATTAAGAAATATATTTTGATGAATTAATGGATTTTTGAATTAAATAATATTTTATAAAAAATATTATTACTAAATTACTTTTAATTAAATATAAATGATCATATAATTTTTATGAATGCAATTGCAATATTTATTAAGGTTTGAAAGCTGTTTTTTTTTTCAAAAACCATGAATTTTTTATAAATGTAGGTTTTTATATTAAAAGTAAAAATTCACATATTTAGAAAATTATTTAGATAAAATTAATATTATTTTTGGAATCGGGACATTGAAATTATCCAATGGTGAAATTTTCATAATTTTCTAGAACAGCCAAATTTTTGGGTAAAAATTAAATATCGTTTAAATATATAATGTGTTTTATGACATAATAATGACCCAATAGTGATGTAATAAAATACTATAAATGAAATCTTCAGAAAATATATATTTTAAATTTAAAATAATTTGAATTTAAGTTTTTTGATTATATTAAAAAGCCTTGGTGGACCTCCAAGACTTATAAAACATTTTAACATTTTAAAATGATTTCTTGAGAGTGTAACTCTTCTCCCCATAGTCAAGAATAATATTTTAATAACATCATCCAATGATCTTATAAAATAATTTTTTCTAGTCCCAATTGGAAAAACCATGGGTTGGTTTTTGGTTTTGATTAGTTTAATGTGTGGTGTCCAAAACCTGAATAATAAATAATTCCATCACTTTTCTTATATAGACCCACCCAATCTCCCACTTCTCTTCATTAAAAACCCTTGTAGCACCTCCCAACTCTTCCATACACTCTCTATAATCCTACCAAGGAACCTCATGCTCCCATGATTCCTCCCTCAATCCTCTCTGAAGCCTTTGGGATCACACTTCCATGTAAGGAATTTATTCCTTTTTTATTTTTGTCCAAATATCATTATATTTTTATAACCTTTTATTTTCAATTAAAAATGTTGGGGTATTATTTCTCACCTCCCCCATACTTCCTTCCTTATCTTTTAATGATGATAGAACTCTTTCTCTCTCATTAATTCCTCCCATGTACACCTGTTACCATGCTGATATTCCGTAAGGAATTTCTATTTTCTCATTTACATTCAAGAAATTATTTTAAATTATGTTTCTAAATTCTATTAAATATGTTGGTACATGTACCTATATGACCCCCTTACTGTAAATTTCATGTAAATATGATGAGATACCACTTTATCGCTCATCAACCATTTTTATGAATTCTTATGTCACACCGTTATGCTGGAAAAATTGCACCATGATTCTCCAAGACAATGTCATTGTGTAGTGAATACCATGGGCATTTCTCTATCAAGGGTATAAAATTTATGCACCTTTACTTATTGATTAAATTGTTTAATTTATGAATTCGAAATTCCTTTCTCGTGGAAAAAATAATGATATTTAATGAATGTATGTTGTATGATCTTTGTGGCACACTTATGAATGAAAGGATATGACTAATAAAGGTGTGCCCTGATAGAGATCCAATGAATTGGGTAAAGATTAGTATCATCATACTTCAAGTGCAATGAGGGTTACTCAAGAAAATTTAAGTGCAATTATGGTTTACTCATGCTCCCTGTGCAATGAGCCTTGGCTCATTCTAATATCAGGTAAAGTGTTGTTGCCACATTTCCATGTTATGATAATCATTCTATATCATGCCTTTATGTTCATATTTCTTTTATGCTCCATTGATATGCATATTTCCTAACATGTATTTTATTCTTCATTTTATGCCTTGTTTACTCTCTTACAGGTATTTATATCTCACCCTTTTCACATGTATATCCTCAGGTTATCTCATGCAATGCTATGTACGAGGGAATGTTTTGGTCATCTAAAGTAAGTTTTCAATAAAGATGTTGTATTTTTTTTATGTCTTAAGTTGTTATGTAATGTTACTAATTTTCCTAATACACTAGACCTCTCAATCTTTAGAGTTTTCTTAAGTGAATTTTTATGTAATAAATCTTGTTTAAGTGTGTAATAAAGTGTAGGGTTATTATAGTTGGTATCAATGGATGGGTTTAGTTATTTTTTGGATTAGGATTAGAAAAACCCAAGTGAAAGACATAGGTGTAAGACTATGTATAAAAAACATACCTAAATTTTGGTGAGTATTGAGTAAGTGGTTTAACAATAAAATTTTTTCTATCTGGATACGAGCAGGTAGAGGCAGCTTTGGAACACAAGTAACTAGGGGTAAAACCTGAAAACACTGCATTGAGGTAGACTCGAATGAAAACTAGTATATGGAAATGGTCCTTGCTATAGTCTTGGTTACGACACACCCAAGGGATATTCATTGGTGAATTCATAAGCTTAGTATGAACCATTATTAAGGGAATTAAAAAATACCCCTAAGAATATATGTTGGGAAGTAGATCAAGGATAACATAGATAAGTTAAGGAAATAAATGTAGTCTATAAGTTATCCCTTTTTTTCTTTGGATTTCCATTTATGTGTTACCCATAAAATTCATTTTATTCTACCCGGTGGGCGGTGATAGGAGAACTCGGGCTAACAAGTGATGCGACAATCAATGTGATGACTATTCAAATGAGATGCCCAATCCGATGGGAGTGGTAATCACAAAATGTATCACGATACTATCTCATTTAACTCAATCATTGAATAGAAACATGGGTCAAGTGTAACTTTAAACCCCCTAAGAAATAATAATATGAAATCTATAGCTTCATGATACAAAGGCCTCATACTTTTAATGGATCATCTGATCCCTCAATCATCAAACAGTGGATCAACACCATTGAAAAGATCTTATCCATCCTTCAATTTTATGAACAAGATAATGTTCTTCTGGATGCTTATCAATTGGAGGGTGAAGCTGATCAATGGTGGGCATTGATCAAAAATACGAATCTTGAGGAAGATATAGAGGTGTTATAATAGAAGGATTTCTGGAAAAAAAATTCAAAAAATATTTTCCACACACCCCCTGACTTAAGGTGGAAAGGGACTTCCTTTCAATCAAGAAAAAATATGACGAATCCATCATAACGTATGAGGAAAACCTCACAAGGCTTGCAAAATACACCTCTAGCTTTGTCATTACCCCGAAATGCAAGATTGACAGCTTCTTTGGTGGGATAAAACCTAGCATAATGAAATCCCTAAAGATCTATGACTTTGATAGCTAGGAGGAAATTTTCCAATGTTACCTCTATGTCAAAATGAATATTTGGAGAATCTCTGGGGTATCATGGGTATAATAAGGGTAAGGTGGACTTCAATTATGGTGATTTGATTGATAAATCCAATGGTGCTAAGAAAATACAACACCCAACTTTCCAATGGTGAAGAAAGAAGAACCCTAGAAATTGCTTAAAGGGGGAAGGGAATTCTTTAGGTGTTGAAGATAAGGGCACCTAGCCATTAACTGCTGACAAGAAAAACTAGTGGTTGCGACAGAGGAGAAGAATCCTCTATTAAACCATCAACTTGTTGTTCATTTCTTCAACTTCAAAGAACAATGGAACTTTAAAAACTAGTTCTCTAAGACAAGGGTTTTCAGAGGCAACCAACAACCTCCAAGGTATCAAGGGAAAGATTTTTCCATCACTACCACTAAAGTGAACCCCGAAAATGAAGGGGTGAGAGGTATGATAGTTATTAATTCAATAATAGTGAATGTACATTTTGATTCTGGTTCTACACATTCTATTATATCCCAAATGTTTAGTTGAACAATCCAAACACCACCAAAAATCAAGGATATAAAGATGTTAGTGAGAATGGAAATTGGGGAAATCAATTAATCCCATGAATATAACACCTCCCCTATCATAATTTGTAGATTGAACTTTCTAGCAAACATCTTCATACTTCCTCTGGTGTAATTTGATGCAATTATTGTCATGGATTGTCTTTCCTTATATAGAGCCCAAATAAATTGCCATGAGAGGGAAATCACTCTCTATATGGCTAACTGAACCCCAATTCTGTAAGAGTGAAAAGAGGAGGATGATTCTATTTTAGAACCATCATCTTAACTGTGTATATTATTTCCCTATAACCACACATATCTTTCTTAGATGATTGAGTCTAAGGAAGCAACCATACTTGAAGACATGCCTATTGTGAGGGAATTCACTAAAGTATTTCCCGAGGAATTTCCTGTTCATCCTCCTATAAGGGATATTGAATTCTCAATTGATCTTATAACTAGGATGTTTCTAATATCAAAGACTCCATATAGAATGGTTTTTTTGCGGATATTGGGGAGCTAATGAAACAACTACAAGAGAATATGGAGAAAGGTTTTGTATGCCCATGTGCTTCACTAGAGGGTGCACTAGTCCTCTTTCTCAAGAATAAGGACCAGTAAATGCGCCTTTTCATTGATTATGGTGAGCTCAACAAAATCATGATAAAGAAAAAGTATCTTCTTCCACTAATTTATGACCTTTTTTATCATCTATGTGGATCAAAATACTTCCTCAAGGTGGATTTGTGGTCGAGAAGTTACAAAGTAAAGTTGAAGAAGGAAGATATCCCCAAGACTGCTTCTAGTACAAGGTACAAGTACTATGAATTCATAGTAACACATTTTTAACTCACTAATTATCAAGAAATCTTCATGGACTTGATGTATAGAGTATTTATAGATTACCTCTAATTTTCTTTCGTTGTCTTTATAGATGATATTCTAATATACTCAAAAACCAAGGAGGAGTATGAGGAGCATCAAAGTACTATACTAGAGACCTTGCGAAATGAGAATCTCTAGGAAAAGTACAAAGAGTGTGAGTTATGGTTGAAGGAAGTCTCATTCTTTGGTCATATCATCACAAGAAATGGGATATGTATGGATCCCTCTAAAATAGCTGTAATTGAGGGATTACCAAGGAAAATAACTATGATAGATATTCGTAGAATCCTTGGGTTAGCTGGATATTATCACCGATTTGTGAGAAATTTCTCTTGATTTTCAAACCCTATTTCCAAGATAACTCAGAAGGGAGTGAAGTTTGGTTAGAGTGATAAATTCAAAGATAGATTCAAGGAGTTGAAAATGAGGCTTATCACTGCACTCGTGCTCTCACTACCCCAATGTGGGGAACTTTTTGTTGTATTTAGTGATGCTTAGAAGAAGGGATTGGGTTGTGTGTTGATGCAAAATGAAAAAGACATTGCCTATTCTACAAGGAAATTGAATGTTCATGAGAAAAACTATCCAACACATGATTTGGATTTGGTTGCAGTAATATTTTCATTAAAAATTTGGGCTATATTACCTCTTTAGAGAGAAGTATGAAATATATACAGATCAAAAAAGCCTCAAGTATGTATTCATGCAGAAAGATTTGAACATGCACCAACGAAGAAGGTTAGAGTTGATCAAAGACTATGACATCCCAATCCATTACCACCCTGGGAAAGTGAACAAGGTGTATGATTCTCTAAGTAGAAAATACCCCAAGATTCTATCATTGATGAGAATTGAAAAGGTTCAAATCTTCTAAGATTTGATGAAGATGGTTATGGGAATCATAAATAAGATAACATCATCAATCCTTTCACAAATGATTGATCAACTGTCTCTTTTGGAAAGGTTAAATGATACTCAAAAGGATGATGTGGGAATTCTGAACAAAGTTGAATCTATCAAAAAATGAAATCCTCAGAGTTCAATGTTAATGAGGAAGGAATTGTGATATTTCAGACAATACTATGTGTTCTATAAAATCTAGAGTTAAAGAAAGAATATTTAGATGATCCACAGAGTTCGAATTTCTCCATTCACCCAGAAAACACAAAGATGTATCAAGATCTATCAGAGCATTATCGGTTGGATAACATGAAGAAGGAGATCATTTAGTATACATAAAAGTGTCTGGTATGTCAGCAAGTGAAGTCTTAGGGGAAAACTTATAAGGGGATGATGCAACCATTACCCTTACCAACATGGAAATGGGAGAAAATCACCATGGACTTTGTTAACGGACTTCTGAAGACATCCATAGGAAACAATTCCATTTGGGTTGTTGTGGATCATCTTACAAAGAATGTACACTTCATTTTAATTTGAATGGATTTCTTATTATATCAACTGGAACAGATATATATTAGATAAGTGGTAAGGATTCATGGAGTACCACTATCAATTGTATTTGATCGAGATCCAAGATTCACCTCTATGTTATGGAAGAGTCTTCAACATGCTCTGAATACTGAGCTCAACTTCAGTACAACTTATCATCCTCAAACTGGTGGCCAATCTGAGTGAACTATCCACACACTTGAGGACATTTTGAGATAATTCTCATTGGGATTCAAAGGAGGATGAGAACACCATCTTCATCTGGTTCAGTTCTATTACAATAACAGTTTCCACTCAAGCATCCAAATGGCTCCATATGAATCCATTTATGGTAAGAGGTGCAGAACACCAGCATGTTGGGAGGAAGTTGGGGAGAAAAACCTCTTAGGTCCAGAAATGGTCAGATAATTAGTTGATAAGTATAAGACCATCCAACAACACATTAATGCTTATTATAGTTTACAAAAGAGCTATGATGGTATTCATCGATGAGACATTGAGTTTAATGTTAGAGACATGGTATTCCTCTACATATCACAGTGAAAGTGTAATGCCCCGACCCCAGTTACCCAGAGTCCGTGCATTATTGCGTAACATTGGCATGATCACAAAGATCAAGTCTCGAAAGACCGATTAGTTTAGTAGCCTTGAAACACTAGATAAATTCATAAGTGTTACATTACATCATAAAGTGAAAAAATACAATAACATAGTCTCCATTTTCCACACTCATATCCCCTTCAGACTATCCCTACAGGTCATTCCTAAAATACTTCTTTACATCCTAGAAAAATTAAAACATTGAAAGGGGTGAGCTCAGATGCTCAGTAAGGATAACAATATAGCGGAATCTTTCATAAATAGACATAAACATTTAAGGCAATGTATAACTAAAACAAAATCCTTTTAAACTTGAACTTCAGCATAAAATGGAAAAGGTAAAATGAAATAATGCCATTTACTTATTCACATGGATATTCTACTGGTTGAATAATCACATGAAATATCAATAACCACTTTCAGAATGATGGAATGCATAATGCCAGACTATCATAACCACGTAGTCAAGGCCTCGTGCCAAGACTACAAATAATATTTTGTCAAGGCCTCGTGCCAAGACACTTGTTTGTCTCATGAGACCTACTGGTGCATCGAGGAGCTATAGTGGGCTCCACCCGTCACTTATTAAGTCCAATGCATTCCTCATATGAACAGGTTTAAACATATCATAAACCATAACATAATCGTATAACATAAAACATGCACAAAGGAAACATAACATTTCCACATTTCAATCACAAGATATCAATACAACACATTGATATAATAAAAACATTATCAAAACCATTTTCAATACCAAAATAAAAGAAAATTAAAACTTTGTAATTATTTTTCATTTAAAAAAAGTTATGGCTTATAGAGGAATCCGAAACTCAAATAATAGTCACGGTGGTGGAGAAGTAGTTGTCGACGCATACGTAATAAAAAACATTCCTTTTCTCATTTAGTAAAAATGATTCATATAAAAATATTCCTTTTAAATAAAAGTAAAAGTCAAAGGGGTTTATACACCGTATAAAATAAAGTTGTGTATAAAACCAAATATGCCTCAATGAAAGGAGATTGAGACGAAGTCCCTTACAAAGATCATTTTTTAAAATAAAATAGATCTATTATGTGTATTCACTATAATTACACATAAAGAATGTACAAATACGATATAGGACATAATAATATCATTACATAATTTGAAAGTAGGAGATTAACCCAAAGAATGGAAATTGGGTTAAGAAGTTCCCTTACCTCGTGTCCGACTTGACTCGACAGCTCTTTAACCTCCTGAATAATAAACTAGAGTTAATCTATACTTGCTTAAGAACCTTTTTCAAGTTCATTATCCCTTTTATATCACTTATTACAATGTTACAAAAATTATGTAGTCATTTAATTTAATAACGGTCATTTTGTCGATCTTTGGTACTTGAGTCAACAATAAACTTCTTATAATTACAAGTTGTTTATGTGGTAGAATATCCATTATCTCTGGAATTATATTCATGATGTAGATATCATATATATATCCTATATATCCATTATATACATTCATTTATAAAATTACATAACTTTTAGAGGTAAGAAATGAAATGCACCGTTCATGTAGACGGTAAGTCGTACGTACGCATGAACGCTACATTCATTTCTATTTCGTATTTCATGGAATAAAATCATAATGATATAAAGTTGTGTTATAATTCCAGTATAATATCATATATAATATCATTTAATTCATCCTTTATATGTCCCACATATGGCATTAACGATTCAAATCACTTTGAGGGGGCGGTAGTCCGCACTTCCTAAAAAGAAATTATCGCGTTTACCCATAATGGAAATCATAAAGGTATGTCATAAATGAGAAATAAATAATCATAAGGAAAAAATAACCATAATATATATCATATATAGAAATATTTTCATCTTAATGGCCACCATGAGAGGTGTTAAAAGAAGATTGAACAATCATCGTTTCGTGAGGCAGAAATTCACCAACCACAGAAACAGTATGTTCTTTAACCATTAGACGAAGGTGTGTGTAAGTTTAGCTCGAATACTTATTATAAAAACATCCTAGTATATTGAATATACTGGTTTTGTGACAAAATAAAGGAATAAAAATATTTTAAGGGGTTGGAGAAGCAAAATAAAACAAAATAACATAAGAGAATACATTACCTTAAAATCGGGTAACACTTTTTTTTATTTGAGCCAAAGGCTTATTTGGGAAAGAATTCTGCCCAAAGTGAGACTAATAGGAGTAAAATGGGGAAGTTTAGAGAGTATTTGGGTATAGGTTGTCCGAGACAAAAGGCTTCGAAGGTGTGAATAAGGTGGTAGTGTTGGGGGCCTTTTATAAGAGGAGAGGAGGGGCACTCTTGGAAAGTCATGAAATGTTACTTTATTATATAATGATTTTAGGATTTTAAAGGTCCCACACTTATATATTTCGATGATAAGGTGATAATAGTTTGAAATCCACCCATCCAATAGGTTTTTTACATGTGTAGGTCTTAGTTTTTACAATATCTTTTCATTTTAGTTAAATCGTTAATTAATGAGGTAATCGCTGCATCATCATGGTGTCATAAACAATTTAATTTATTTAATGTCGAAAAAATATAAAAAAAAATATCATGATGTAGTAAATATTCTTATATTTCTAATTAATATTTATAGTCAAAAATATGACTTGTATAACCCCATTTAAAAATTGTTTTAGTAAAACAACTCATGTTTGTGACATTTTTATTTTAACATTAAATAAAAAGTTTTTAATGTCATTTCCCTACCAAAGTGGCTCCATGGGGTCCCCAAGTTGACCCATGGATTTTCTTGGTTGTCCATGACTCATCCAATAACTGTAGGATAAGTGTAAAGGTATTTTCATATTTTTATAATATCATTTTTACCTTAAATTTCACTAATTACCTTTATTCACGATTAATTAAACTTAAAAGTTACTATTCAACAAAAATTATTTTAATCCCATTGAACCACATTTTACTTCCTAATGACAACCATGTATGTCAGATTTTTGAAAATCCCATCACAGAATTGGTAATGTTTCATTTAAACAAAAAATCAGTTTTTTAACTACCACTTAGTGGTTTCACTATTCATCAAAAAATTGATGTTTTTCAGAATAATGCCAAAATTTCACCCTAAGATATAATTGATACTCAAAATTAAAAAATGATGTCTATTTTAAAAAATTCCAAACATATAAGTTGCATTAATTAATTTTATAACTAATTCCCGTTGTCACAACAAATAGCGTGTTTTTAAGAAACAATATACATCAAAAGATTGACAATTGTTTATGTCCAATTTCAAAGTGAAATTAACTCTAATGACCAACATTTGATAAAATGGTAAAAATATATTCTAATTATATATTAAAACCACTCAATTTTATAATTTATCACTATAAATTATTTTTATTAAAAAAATTGTTTTTAAGTATTTTTAACTATTCATCAAAAATTGGAAGTTCTCAGAAAAATATCAAAAATTCAACATAGGGTAATTTCGATATTCCGAATACAAAAATGAAGTCCATTTTGAAATATAAAATTTATATAATTTCAAAAAGTGGGTATTACTATTCATAACTGCCACTTTTATTGGTCGCGGTGTGTTAGAACTCGATGTTGCATACAACACACGATGCTCTATTATTCAAAGAGGAGCGTACCATGGAAGCTTGGGGTGTTACATTCTCCCCTCCTTCAATAAATTGGGTCATCGCAATTTGAAATTTTTCTTTGAAAATAAAAGGTTGAAAATAGGAAATACCTTTGTGAAAAACCCACATCACAAATAAGGTTATTAAAAATATTACATTAAAAGAAAGAAAGATAAGTACAAAGGTCACCCAAGATAGACCATACTATGATTCTATGAAAATATGGATATAGAAGAAAAAAAACCATCAAGATCTGATGGAGAGTTTTAGAAAATAGGATTAGGAGAAAGTTAACCACAAGAAAATCACAAACTTGTGATTGGTTAAACGGTCATTGAATCCCCAGTTGGAAAAGTTAACCGAAAATGTTTTTTTTTTAAGTTTCCTTTCATAAAGATGAGGAATTTAGTTAGGAGATTTAATAAGAACATAAGGATATATACTTACTTGTCATGTAGACATTAATTCTTTAATAAATTTTTACCACAAACCCACCATTCACTCAAAAAGGTAATAGAACTCAAAATATTCTATTTATCATAATTGTATAAGGTTCCAAATATTAACACATACCATTTAGATTAGGAAAACTATTTTGTAATTACCAGGGAATTCCTGTAGGCTAGTGGTAGGTAATAAAGGTCTGTCGCACTATGGTTGTGGGTTCGATTCCTGCAGCTTTGTCCGATGCGACGGGTTATCCCCTGACCTGCAGGTTTTCCTTTTCCTAAAAATATAGTATTATAATATTCCAAAAGTAATCTTCAGAAATGTTTTAACCTTAAACAATACTATCCAAAGTTCAACTTAATCCATTAAAACATTTATAGTTTTCCAAAATACCTCTGTCCAGACTTTCTCTAAAAGGTCTCTAAATTTCAAAATCAATTGTGTCATCAAATTCCTCAAACAAAGTAAAGTTTCTCTCATTGTCACATATAAAAATATGATTACCTTCATCATATTAAAACCTTAATGAAAACAACAAGTACTGAAGTACAATCCTTATATATATTACATTATTCTTATAACCATAATATAGTTATTGAGTCCAAATACACCAATACATTAATTATTCCACTTCAACTGTAGTAACAGCATAAGATTTTCCATGATCCCTTGGCCTTTTTTGAGGTAAGTTTCCCTGACACTTAGGACATTAATTTGCATAATTCCCCATTTCCCTACAATTGTAGCATTCAATGTTGATAGCCTCTTTCTTTCCATTGCAATCATGAGCCTGGTGACCTTTTTCTCCACATTTATAACAAACTCCCATTCCTTTTAGGCAAGTACCGGGGTGATTCTTCCCACAATTATCGAATAATGGAAAATCATTCTTTCCCTTTCTCCCTTTATCTGTCTCTTGTTCCACCGTTCTCTTCTTCTCTTGTTATACTTTGTTGTCATAAGACTTAGAGAATTCCTTTTCTGTCTTGATAGCACATGAGACTATATCTTCGTATGTTGAGAAAGATTGTGATACTAATGCTCGATGGAAAAATGGTTTTAACCCATCAAAGAAACGATCAATATTACTTCTTGGGTTACGTATATAATCTGCAGCATGCCTCGCTAACCTTGTAAAGTTATCCTCATACTTTGTGACATTCTCATCCTCCTTTTGTCTCAGACTCAGAAATTGTCTTTCCATATCTTCTCGATGGTCACAAGGAAAGTATTTTTCTAAGAAAATATCTTTGAACTCTCTCCATTCCATACTTGATACTTCTTCATCTTCCTTTTTATTTTGAATCAATGACCACCATTGATCAGCATCTCCTCTGAGGCGGTAAACTACCATGATAACCTTTTCCCTTTCACTACTCCCCAAGTCATGGAATATTTTTTTCTATGGAGTTTGTCCATTACTCAACTACTAATGGATTTGTACCCCCATTAAATGTTGGCAGTTGTTGCCTCATGAAGCGGTCTAACATTGATCCTCCACATTGCGGATCATGGTGCTCCATACGAGTAAGGTTATTATTCATAACCTGAGTGAGTTGTCCCAGTATGGTGATAAGTTGATCAGAACCAGTTGTATCTCCAGCTCCACAATAATTATCTTGATCAGGAGGGAAATCCCTACATGGAGTGCGTGCATTGATACGGTTTCCATTCCTTCCACTAGGCGCCATTTCTAAACAATGGCATAAACTAGATTAGTTTATGAATCAAAATACATAATTCCATATTTATAAAACACTTAACATAAATTGAACTATTTATGGATATAATCCATAATCATAAAAATGTTTTCTTTAAGAAGTTATATACTAATAACCCTTCATAGTGGTTTGTAAAGAAAATAAGAATTATCCTAAGCATATCCCCCGGGAGTGTCGTAACCAAGAGTGCAGCAAGTCCCGTTTTAGTGCACCAGTTCCCGTTCGAGTCTAGCTCAAAGCAGTCAGGTTTTACCCCTAGGTACATCTATGCCAGAGCTGCCTCTACCTGCTTGTATCCAGACAGGGATGTATTTCTTGGAAAACTCACAAAATCTCTATAATACCAAAATTCTAGGAAGTTCTTCTATACTAATCCTCAAAGTCTATCATAGGGCTATGTGCTCTAATCAGAGTTTATCTAAATCTAGCTTCCAAGGTTAGTACTAAACTGCCTCTGATACCAACTATAACACCCCAACCCCAGTTACCCAGAGTCAGTGCATTATTGCGTAACATTGGCATGATCAAAAATATCAAGTCTCGAAAGACCGATTAGTTTAGTATACTTGAAACACTGGATACATTCATAAGTGTTACATTACATCATAAAGTGAAAAACTACAATAACATAATCTCCATTTTCCACACTCATATCCCCTTCAGACTATCCCTGCAGGTCATTCCTAAAATACTTCTTCACATCCTGGAAAAATTAAAACATTGAAAGGGGTGAGCTCAAATGCTCAGTAAGGATAACAATATAGAGTAAGCTTTCATAAATAATCATAAACATTTAAGGCAATGTATAACTAAAAAAATCCTTTTAAACTTGAAATTCAGCATAAAATGGAAAAAGTAAAATGACATAATGCCATTTACTTATTCACATGGATATTCTACTGGTCTAATAATCACAGGAAATATCAATAACCACTTTCATAATGATAGAATGCATAATGACAGACTATCATAACCACGTAGCCAAGCCCTCTTGCCAAGACTACAAATAAGATTTTGTCAAGGCCTCGTGCCAAGACAATATTTTGTCTTGTGAGACCTGCCGATGCATCGAGGATCTATAGCGGGCTCCACCCGTCACTTATTAAGTCTAATTCATTCCTTATATGAACAGGTTTAAGCATATCATAAACCATAACATAATCGTATCACATAAAACATGCATAAAGGAAACATAACATTTCCACATTTCAATCAAAATATATCAATACAACACATTGACATAATAAAAACATTATCAAAACCATTTTCAATACCAAAATAAAATAAAATTAAAACTTTGTATTTATTTTTCATTTAAAAAAAGTTATGGCTTATAGAGGAAGCCGAAACTCAAATAATAGTCACGGTGGTGGAGAAATCGTTGTCGCTGCATACATAAGAAAAAACATTCCTTTTGTCGTTTAGTAAAAACGCTTCGTATAAAAATATTCCTTTTGAATAAAAGTAAAAGTCAAAGGGGTTTATACATCGTACAAAGGAAAGTTGTGTATAAAACCAAATATGCCTCAATGAAAGAAGATTGAGACGAAGTCTTTTAAAAAGATCATTTTTTAAAATTAAATAGATCAATTATGTGTATTCACTATAAGTACACATAAATAAAGTAAAAATACAATATAGGACATAATAATATCATGACATAATTTGAAAGTAGGAGATTAACCCAAAGAATGGAAATTGGGTTAAGAAGTTCTCTTACCTCGTGTCCAACTTGACTCGACCGCTATTTAACCTCCTGAATAATAAACTAGAGTTAATATCTACTTGCTTAAGAACCTTTTTCAAGTTCATTATCCCTTTTATATCACTTATTACAATGTTACGAAAATTATGTAGTCATTTAAGTTAATAACCGCCGTAGTGTCGATCTTTGGTACTTGAGTCAATAATAAAATTCTTATAATTACAAGTTTTTTATGTGGTAGAATATCCATTATCTCCATAATTATATTCATGATGTAGATATCATATATATCCTATATATCCAGTATATACATGCATTTATAATATTACATAATATTTAGAGGTAAGAAATGAAATGCACCGTTCATGGAGACGGTAAGCCGTACGTACGCATGAACGCTGCTTTCATTTCTATTTCGTATTTAATGGAATGAAATAATAATGATATAAAGTTTTATTATAATTCCAGTATAATATAATATATAATATCATTTACTCCATCCTTTATACGTCCCACATATGGCATTAATGATTCAAATCACTTTGAGGGGGAGGTAGTCCGCACTTCCTAAAATGAAATTATCGCATTTACCCATAATGGAAATCATAATGTTATGCCATAAATGAGAAATACAGAAGAATAATAAAAACATAAACATAATATATATCATATATAGAAATAGTTTCATCTTAATGTCCACCATGAGAGGTGTTAAAAGAAGGTTGAACAATCATCGTTTCGTGAGGCAGAAATTCGCCAACCACAGAAACAGTATGTTCTTTAACCATTAGACGAAGGTGTGTGTAAGTGTAGCTAGAATCCTTATTATAACAACATCCTAGTATATTGAAGATACTGTTTTGCTTACAAAATAATGTAATAAAAACAGTTTAATGGGTTGGAGAAGCAAAATAAAAACAAAATAACATAAGAGAAGACATTACCTTAAAAGCGGGTAACTCTTTTTTTGATTTGAGACAAAGGCTTCCTTGGGAAGAATTCTGCCCAAAGTGAGGATTCTAGGAGTAAGAGAGGGAAGTTGAGAGAGTATTTGTGCAGAGTTTGGCCGAGCCAAAAGGCTTTGAAGGTGTGAATAAGGTGGTAGTGGTGGGGGCCTTTATAAGAGGAGAGGAGGGGCACTCTTGGAAAGTCATGAAATGTTACTTTATTATATAATGATTTTCGGATTTTAAAGGTCTCACACTTATATATTTCGATTATAAGGTGATAAGAGTTTTAAATTCACCCATCCAATAGGTTTTTGACATGTTAGGTCTTAGATTTTACATTATCTTTTCATTTTATTTAAATCATTAATTAATGAGGTAATCGCTGTATCATCATGGTGTCATAAATAATTTAATTTATTTAATGACTAAAAATTATAAAAAAAATATCATGATGTATGAAATCTTTTTATCTTTCTAATTAATATTTATAGTCAAAAATATGACTTGTATAACCCCATTTAAAAAAAAATTAGTAAAACAACTCATGTTTGTGACATTTTTATTTTAACATTAAATAAAAAGTTTTTAATGTCATTTCCCTACCAAAGTGGCTACATGGGGTCCCCAAGTTGACCCATGGATTTTCTTGGTCGGTCATGACTCATACAATAATTGTAGGACAAGTGTAAAGCTATTTTCATATTTTTATAATATCATTTTTACCTTGAATTTCACTAATTACCTTTAATCGCGATTAATTAAACATAAAAGTTACAATTCACCAAAAATTATTTTAATCCCATTGAACCACATTTTACTTCCTAATGACAACCATGTATGTCAGATTTTTTAAAATCAAATCACAGAAGTGGTAATGTTTCATTTAAACGAAAAATCAGTTTTTTAACTACCACATAGTGGATTCACTATTCATCAAAAATTGAAGTTTTTCAGAATAATGCCAAAATTTCACCCTAATCTATAATTGATATTCTGAATTAAAAAATTATTTCTATTTTACAAAATTCCAAACATATAAGTTGCATTAATTAATTTTATAACCAATTCCCGCTGTCACAACAAATAGCGTGTTTTTAAGAAACAATATATATCAAAAGATTGACAATTGTTTATGTCCAATTTCAAAGTGAAATTAATTATAATGACCACCATTTGATAAAATGGTAAAAATATATTCTAATTATACATTAAAACCACTAAATATTTTAATTTATCACTATAAATTATTTTGATTAAAAAAGTTGTTTTTAAGTATTTTTAACTATTCATCAAATATTGGAAGTTCTCAGAAAAATACCAAAAATTCAACATAGGCTAATTTCGATATTCCGAATACAAAAATGAAGTCCATTTTGAAATATAAAATTTATATAATTTAAAAAGGTGTGTATTACTATTCATAACTGCTACTTTTATTGGTCGCGGTGTGTTAGAACTCAAGGTTGCGTACAACACACGCTGCTCTATTATTCAAAGAGGAGTGTACCATGGAATCTTGGGGTGTTACAGAAAGTGTTATGAGATTTGGGAAGAAGGGAAAACATATTCCAAGGTACATCGGCCCTTTTGAGATCCTTGACTACATTGGAGGAGTGGCCTATAGACTAGCACTCCCACTGAATGTATATCAAGTACATTATGTATTCCATGTATCACTCATGAGGATTTACATACCTGACCCATCACATGTACTCAATCCATAGGTGGTACCCTTGGAGAATGACCTCTCCTATGAAGAGAAGCCTGTGATGATCTTAGATCATATGGGAAACTTTTCTACAAAATATGATAATTCCCTGTGTCAACATGTTGTGGTGAAACCAAAAGTTTGAAGAAAAAACATGGGAATCTGATAATGTGATGAAGCAAAGTTACCCTCATCTCTTTTTAGTGTTGGAAAAGGAAATTTCAGTGGAGAAATTTCTTAAGGGGGGAATCTTTTAAAGACCCAAAATTTTATTAATGAAAATCCACTAGATTTAATTAAATTTAATATTATGTAAAATGGTTATATAAAATATGAACTTCCGTGGTTTTATATTTTTGGAATTCAAAATACTATTAAGAATTGTTACTGATGCTATTATAGTCATTGAACAGTGACCACCTGATTAGTATAAATATAGGGATTTAACAAATCTAATTTTCTCAGAAAAAGGAAGCAATGGACTAATCCAGTAGAATTGATCCATACGAAGCCCATTAGTCAAAGCTCAGAATGGAGGTAGCGTCACTGGTCTTTAATCTTGACCAAGCCCATGCTGATCTTCAACACGTTAATCTTGAAAAAAAATTCCTATGGGACAAGTGGAAGTTAATAGAAATTACCACCTAAGCAATGTTATCTGAGCCACCCCAAGAGTATGTCACCATCGCACACCTTACCCTTAGGTATTATTCGAGTGTTATAAGGTTTTATGTTACCTGACCCTAGAACTATGATTTTGCACATTATTTTTGTATAAATAATATACATTCATTTTATACTTGTTACGTTTTAAATAGTTTTTAAAGAAAAAATAGATTTTTTAGTTAATATTCAATTCAGAAATCTATTTTTATGAATTAATGTATTATTGAATTAAATAATATTTAAATAAAGTATTGTTAATATATTACTTTTTATTAAATATAAATTATCATATAATTTTTATGAATACAATTGTAATTTTTATTAAGGTTTGAAAGCAGTTTTTGTCAAAACCCATGATTTTTTCATAAATGTCGGTTTTTATATTAAAAGTAAAAAATTCACATATTTAGAAAATTATTTAGATTAAATGATTGTTTTTTTTTTGGAATCAGGATGTCTAAATTATCCAGTGGTGAGTTTTTCATAATTTCTTGAGACACTCGAATTTTTGGGTAAAAATTAAATACCATATAAATATATAATTTGTTTTATAACATCATAATGAACAAATATTGATGTAATAAAATAATATAAATGGGATTTTCTACCAATATATATTTTAAATTTAATATAATGTGATTTTAGCTTTGTTTTATTTTTTTTACAAAGCCTTAGTGGACCCTCCAAGACTTATAAAACATTTTAAGATTTCAAAATGATTTCCTTGAGAGTGTGACTCACCTCCACATAAGAAATCCTAATATATTAATAATTTAGGCCAATGGCCATATAAAATAAGGTTTTACACTCCCCTTTTTCAAAAACCATGTGCAAATAGGTGGGTTATTTTGTGGTTTTGATTAGTTTAATGTGTGGTGTCCAAAACCAAAATAATAAAGAAATCTCTCTCTTTTCCTATATAAACTCACCCAAGCTCCCACTTCTCTTCAATAAAAACCCTTGTAGAATGTACCTACTCTTACCCCCTCTCTCTATAATCCTCACAAGGTTCCCCATGCTCCTATGAAGCCTCTCTCAAGCCTCTACCATGCCTTTTGGACCACACTTCCATGTATGGGATTTCTTCTTTTCTTATTTTTATCCAAATTTCATTAAGTTATTTTACCATTTTATTTTCAATTAAAAACTTTGGGGTATGATTTTTATTCTCCCTCATACTGACCTACTTATGTTTTAATGATGAGGGGCCTCTTTCTCTCTCATTAATTCCTTCCATGCACATCTGTTTCCATGCCAAAATTCTGTATGGAATTTCATTCTTCTCATTTACATTCAAGAAATTATTTTACATTATGCATATAAATTCCACTACATATATTAAGACATGTATCTATATGAACCCCTTACTATCCATTTCATGTACATATGATTATATACCCCTTTATCTCTCATCAGCCATTTTTATGAGTTCTTATGTCAAGTCGTTATGCTGCTGAAATTGCACTGTGATTCTCTAAGCCAAAGTCATTGTGTAGTGAAGACTATGCCCATTTCGCTATCAAGGGTATTAAACGTTATAAAAATTTACTTATTTATTAAATAGTTTCATATATGAATTTTAAATTCAACTATTATAGAATAAATAATGATGCTTAATGAATCCATGTTGTATGATCTTTTTGGAACACATATGCATGAAATTAAATGATTAAGAAGGGTGTGCCGTGATAGCGCTCCAATGCATTGGGTAAAGATTAGTATCTTGATAAGCCAAGTGAAATGAGGGTCTACTCATAGTAATTCAAGTACAATTAGGATTTACACATTCTCTATGTGTAATGAGCCTTGGATCATGTTAATATCACGACAAGTGTTATTGCCACATTTCCATGTTATGATAATAATGCTATATCATGCCTTCATGTTCATGTTTCTCTTATGCTCCATTGATATGTATATTGCTGAACATGTATTGTATTCTTTATATAATGCCTTGTTTACACCCTTACAGGGCTTTATATATCACCCTTTTCTCTTGTATTTCATGAGGTTATCCCATGCAATGCTAAGTATGAGGGAATGTTGTGGTCATATAATGAAAGTTTTCAATAAAGATGTTGTATTTTTTTATGTCTTAAGATGTTATGTAATGTTCCTAATTTTCCCACGACACAAGACCTCTCAATCCTCAGAGTTTTCTTAAGTCCATGTTTTTGTAATAAATTTTGTTTAAGTGTGTAATAATGTGTAGGGTTGTTATAAGGAAAATCAATAAATATATCACCCTAGAAACCTACCCAGGGTTAGCCGTATAATCATGATTATTTTACAAGATCTCTATACTTCCTTCCATTGGATAATCATGGTGAATGATGATAGAACTCAAGATCATAGTAGATTAGGATGCAATGAATGCATAAACATCTCTCTAATTGTTATCAACTTCATTCCTCATCAACGATCGATCCATAAACAAGGTAGTACTCATCATATTTGTATTTTATCCATTATAGGTAAAAGATTTAGTATGATCAATTATTTCAATTTAATCTGTGTAAATTTGAACACCTTTCACATGTTCCCATGTTTGGAATTTAAATTATTTTCCAATGTTTTCATCTAACCCTATTGCTCTATTCTTTATTATCAGCAAAGAAAGATTGGTCTGTGATGTTTAAAGAAATGTTATTGGTGATTTTCCACCACAATTATTTTCATTCTTCATCCTTAGACCACGAGGTTGTGAATTGATATCAACGGGGTTGGTTCGACCGCGATCGAACCACCATATTCGTTGCTGTGATATGAACAAAACAAAAATCAATGATTTGGGTTCAAATTAATAAATAAGCAGTATGGTGATTGGTGAATGGATTGGATCAGCATTTCAGGTGCGTGTTTGTGATCGCAGGTGGTTTGGGATACGGTCAAAAACCCCCATTTTCCCGATTGTCCTGTGTTGACAACGTGCAGTGTGACATGGTCAACTTCAAGTAGAGGCCGATTGCAAAATCTCACGAGAGAGGCTATCTGGTGTGGATGTGACAATGACTAGAATCAGATCTCGGATGAGGTGGTCGGATGTGGTCAACATGATGTGTGTTAGTAATAATTATTATTAATAATAAAAATGGAGAAGAGTTTATAAAAATAAATGGAGTATTCGTTATTATTATTACATTACATAATAATAATGATAATGGCTAAAATATTGTTGTTAAATAATAAAATTAAATGATTTTATTTTTTATGGATAAAATTTAATGATTCCAATTTAATAAATGAAATTTTTTTTCTCTTCATTATAAATTTTAATGGAAATAAATATAGATATTCGATGAGGGGCATGGGGATTCATGTGTGCAGCAGCTAAATGGGGATTGCAACCTGGGTTGTGCGTCTAAGGAGGAATAAACCCATCATGACAATAATAATATTATTATTATAAATAATAATAATAATAATATAAAAAAGGTGGAGAGGTGGTGTTGATGCATGGCCTTGAAGAAAAAAAAGGGTCTAAAAGAAAAATAATATAATAATATAATGATATAATGATTATTTTTTGTCACCAACGCTTGAATCTGATGTTACTTATTCATACAGTATCTTATTGATGAACTATCAGCAACAACATAGACCTGAAATTGAGATATTCATTTTAAGAGAGACATTGCATACCTTTTTGTACTTGTGCCCCGATTTAATGAAACACCCAAAAATAATAAATTTTTTATTATTGCAAAATCTTGAATTCGACCTATCTCCCTCATATGGTGTCAGAATGATGAACCTTTTGCAACACTTCAACACTGAGTTTTGGGTGGATCTTTTGATACTAATTTTGTGTAATTAAATTGATATTGAGGTGTGGGCCCCATGAAGCAGGTTTGGGTGTGTTGGGGGAAATGTGACTTTTTCAACAGGTGTCTGATTTGGACAAATGAATAGTCGATTCCATATAATTTTCCATGATGATCACAATGGGGTGATCCATATATTTTATTTTGTGATCGAGACATGGACCCCATGAGGCACTATTCATACAAAATTCTGTGAAATGCAGCTTCTTCAACGGGTGTCCGAATTGGGTGAATGAATAGTCGATCATGTGTGCTTTTCGGCATGGATTTTAACGGTGTAATGTTTTGGGTTATTATGGGTCATTTAAAGAGGCATGATAGTGAAATTATATTTTTCCACTTCATACCGATGACGAGAATCATGCACTCATCATCCTTTTGGCCAGATATGCCATCTACTCTTGGAGTACATTGGCACGACTAGGGGTACATGGGTATAGTTTAGTACCCAAGTATGTCTAGGTACACAGCCATGTGATGTTGTGGGGTCACACGTCGTGGGGCCCCATATGTGTTGTGTACCTCATTATGAATATTATACCTCTCATATCTTCTTCCTTTGGACATGGATTGTGGCCCCCAAGTATCCTATCCTGATTATTTTTCTACATAGAACAGGATGGTGACCTTCGTAATGTATGTCGAGATAAGATGTGAAATTTTATGGTCTTGGAATTAATTGAGGTGACACATGATAAAGGTAATGATAATAAAAACCCACCAAATTATTACCAGGCATACCCTCCAGTTAGTCTAGGAATTTTCATTCCCCTATGGCATGTAGAGACCCGAATCTTAATGTACATGGACATTACATTACTTTTTCGGAATACTTCTTTCATAACAAAAACAGACACACAATGACCGTAATAGTTTAGTGTCTTTGGAAACTCGGAAAATAATCTTCTAATCATGTTGAAAGATCTTCAACATCTCCCATAAGATCTT
This sequence comes from Viscum album, assembly GCA_963277665.1. Lineage (NCBI taxonomy): Eukaryota > Viridiplantae > Streptophyta > Magnoliopsida > Santalales > Viscaceae > Viscum > Viscum album. The sequence continues at coordinate 224,365,889 of OY728167.1, forward strand.
CCCCTTTTACTTTTATTACCTAAAATCTTTCTTTAAATCCTAGGGAAAAGAAAACATATAAAGGGTGAGCTCAAATTCTCAGTAAGGGAAAGCATGCATAAAATAAAACATACCATATACATTTGAACATAAAAAAACATGAACATTAAAAATCTTGAGCCACGACATAAAACATGGAAGTACATAAGGCATAGATAATAATGGAACATAAATCATGATAACATATCATGGGAATAAAACAAGTAATTGTGGCATCCATTAAGCACATGTAATGATTTCCATAGTATCCAAGGCATTGCTGCCAAGACCATCTTAGTGGACAAAGTCCCTTTCTGAATCGAGTTCACCCCTCATTCCAGTCCTATAATACTGAACCGGATTAACTTACCATTCCAACCATGTCTATCTCATGAGATATAAATCATTACCCAATTCATTGTAGGGAGATACAGGTCCCACCCATCTCATAATGAAATCATTCTTACTTGTGCCACAAAATAAACATACATAATTTATAATAACCCAACGAATAAAATGGGTTTCATAAACATCATCCCATCATCACACAATCCATATAAAACAAATGGATATCATTTAATCATAAGAAAAGTGAAACCATGTAAATAATAGAGACAATATACTTGAAACATAGAGATATGAAATAATGTCATCTTAGATGGAAAATGGTTTTGAAAAAACACATGAAATGAATTCATGAGGAAAATATCATTTCTTCTTCAAAATCATTTTCTTTTCACAAAATGTCATGCAATTTTAAAAGAAAGATATTTTGTTTAAAATAGTCATGAAATATTTTGGAGGAAGCTTCATGAAAATAAGGCTTTATAAAACTGTAAAAATCCTTTCATTCTGTATGCGTTAAAAAAACATTCTTCTCTTAATTTTGTCGGAAAAGTCAAAAAGTATCTCGTATGGTAAACAAAAGAAAGATTCCTTCCATACGATGTGGTAAAAGTAAGAAAAGGTTAAAAATGTCTTAAAAATACATGGAAGGAAAGTAAAGATTTTATAAAAACATTTTAAGATCATATTGGCATGGATAATAAACATAACCCCCAGTAAATACTTACGAGTAAACAATCTCGGATAAGAATGAGATTGGAATAACTATCCCTTACTTTAGGTCTGATTTGCTCCGTAAGTGTCTAAACCTCCTGTATAATGATTTAAATAATGTTATTGACTTATTAAAGAATCATATTCATTATTATGATATCATATATGGTTCACTTATGACTTTATATTACCCGTTCTTTTGTAAATTCCATGTTAAAGAGCGTTTTGGGTAATATCGTTTCATTTGTCGTCCGTTTTTTGACTTGTAATTATTAATATGATTACTTAGATCATGATTAATTAATTCCAGAATATAAAACATGATTTATATATAATATATATTCATAATATACATATATATAATATATCGATAAATGGAAAGAAATACACCGTTCATGGAGATGGTAGGTCGTACGTACGCATGAATGTTGTTTTCGTTTCCTCATTGAATTAAGTGGAATTAATTGGATGACATACATATATATATATATACATAAATCCAGTATCATTATTATGTCATATATTTCATGATTACTTATTATATATACTTTATAATCATTTATGAATGGTTAAACATTGAGAATGAATCTCATCACGTCGTGGAGACGGTATTCCGTACGTACGCACGAGTGATGATATCGTTCCCATGATCGTGGAATTTTATTGGAGTGTATGTATACTATTATAGAATCAATATCAATTTACAATGATCATATATAGTTATTATTTACACCATTATACCCATCCAAGTAAGGTGGTGGTGGAAAATAAATTACACCACGGCGTGGAGACGGTATTCCGTACGTACGCACGCGCGGTGATTTCATTTTCCGTAGGATGGATAGATGGTGAAATAGGGTTGTTTCGTAAGTATAATAACATATCAGTATATTATTGATACTGATGTCATTACTTCATAATGAAACAATCTAAGAATAAGAAGTGGAATAAGAAACAAAGTTGAAATAATGGGTAACGGACATTACCTCTTCTTTGAAGCGCCTCTTTGAGACCTCTGCTTAGGGAACTAAAATTGGTCTTTGAAGAATACCAGGACTTCTAGGATGTTTCTAGGGAAGTGTAGAAGAGAATTTGGCAGGGTTTGGCCGATCTTGAAGGCTCAAATTGGTTTGAGGAGGAGAGGGAGGAGGTTCCCTTTTATAAGGGAGGAGAGGGGCACCTTTGGAATTCTTAAAACTATTAATTTATAATAAATATAACCCCACTTAAAAACCTCCAAAAATGACTCATATTCAAATATTAGATTATATAGGGTTGTAATATCATCAACCAATCAAATTTAGACATGTTTTGATCTTATTTTAAACCTTATCATTTTGATTTATCCTTATTTAATCTATTTGAGTTTATTTGTGGTAATAAAATTCTAAATTTTAAATGGTTATAAATAATCACTTATGTGTTGTTAATTTTACATAATTGGTTACTTTATTACATTTTAGACTATATAAATTTAAATTTATAATTTTTAAATATTTTTGTGATTTTTAAACAATTTAATAATATGTTATTTTTATAAAATAACAATAGTGTCAATTTTGACACTATTCATTTATTTGAATTTAAATAAAATCTAAACAGAGGATATATTCGAACTAAAATATTTAATAGATTAATAAAAGGTCAAATTTATCTATTAAATTAGTGTAGCACATTAAATAGTTCATATAATATTTATTTTATTATTTGTAAAAACATTTATTTGGTTTATCTCTTAATAAAATAAATACTACAACATTTTTGTATAATTCTTTAATATACTTATTTTTTGCATAAAAATTAAAAATAAAATCATATTATGAATATAAATCTATTAAATTTCACAATAATACTTTTACTCGAATTTATCATCTTAAAATCACAATATTTAAATTGTTATATTTATTAAATTATGAAGGTGACAACTTTGGCATCATTTAAAATAAAATAATATAAGTGTCATAATCGCTTTTATAAGGCTCCAAATGGTCAAATATTCGACCATTGGATGATTATGGTTTAAATTTACATGACCAATAAGTTTTGGCCAGGTTTTTGGACATTTTATGGTCACTATTAGTTTAATAAAAACTATATTCTTGATTTTTCACTAGATAAACAATTTCTGCATCACTATTGTGTCATAATTAATGATAATTATTTAATCCCTAAAAATTATAAATAAATTCATATGATATATATAATTTTATTAGATTTCTGGAGACTACTCATGTTCTAAGTTTCATGAAGTTTATCACTAAATTAAAATTATTATACTTATAAGATTTAAGAGAGTGACATGTTGTCACTTTCTTTGGTTTTAATAATAATTAAATTATTTTCATGGACAAAAGTCCATTAAATGAATCTAATACGACCCTTAGGTGATATGGGTCGACTTGTAGTCATCCAATAGAATTTTGGCATGTATTAGGGTAATTTTATAATATTATATTTACCCTTAATTACCGGATTTACCTTTAACTAAGGTAAATAAAATTTACCGTAGTTACTATTCATAATTTCCAAAAATAAAAAGTAGCATGTTAACATAATTTGGACCCACTCATTCCAAATATGGAATCCATTTTTCGAAATTCAATATACAAAAGTTGCAGAAATTAAATTAAATTTAATCCCGTTGTCGAAAGAGAACGGGGTTTTGTTTAAAACATTGCAAAAGATTGAATTGATTTAACCTACGAATTCAAGGTAAAATCAATGCTAATGACATACATTATATTAAATGTTAAAAATATATTCTATTTATACTTTAAAACCATTCAATATTATAATTTAACCATATAAATTATTACGATGAAAAATGTTGTTTTTAATTAAAATATAGCGTGCTTTTACTATTCATTAAAATATGAAAGTTATTAGAAAAATATCAAAAATTTATCCAATGTAAATTTTTATATCCTGATTCAAAAGAAGAAGTTTATTTTGTAAAATTTAACTTATAAACATATCAAAAACTAGATTTATAGTGGGTGTTCCATCAAAAGGCGGTAAAAATGCATTTTTTGAAAAATACTTATTTTACCTGAAAAATTTATTTTGTTCACATACCATGTTCTAGAAAATGTGTAAGATGAAATAATAATGTTATAAAATTCAAAATTTAGTTAATAATATTCATAAAGGCTAGTTCGTAATAATATTATAACCATATATCATTGTTTAGTGAAACCTGATATTGCGTACAACACACCCTATCGAGGAAAGTCGTGATTGCGTGTAATGCAAGCCAAGTCAGGGTTGCGTGTTGTGAAATAATCCTTCGTTGTTTCATATAATAGAATCCAACCATATTTCATTTATACATTGAATATATATATATATACACACTCAATTTTTCGTAGAATGACTATTATAAAATGAACTTTAAATTGTGTGTAACACAATCTAAGAATAGTGTTGTGTATACTTCAAGCTAATACAGTGTGGCGTATAGCACAAGATAATATTATTGTAGCATAAAACACATGACATCAAATAAATTAAAAATAATACTTATCATAAAATATCGGGTTGTTACATTCTACCCCCCTTAAAATGAATTTCGCCCTCGAAATTCGTCGGGGTTATACATGGTTTTTTACTTGAAAGTTTCTTTAATTGAAAAACACATCGTAAAATGAAATACAAAAATTTATCTTTAAAACTAAAGTATGAAACGTAACAGTTACCCAAATTAACTAATCATTGGGTTTCCATATAGGAGAACATAGGTGAAAATATGGATATGGAAGAAAAATCTAACCATCAAGTTTTGATGGAGATTGGTAGAGGAAATGGCTATGAAAAAACAAACAATCACAAAGCCATAAATTTGTGATGATCTAAGGTACCATCTGATTCATCGGATATAAGAGCACTAGGACAACATTTTTGGTTTTCAATATCATTTCCCTAAAGTTGGAAATTTTGAATTAGAAGAAATACTTTCTTGATTTTGGTACAATCTCATTGTTGTTCATGCTTTGAACAATTTTCCACTTCATCTCTTAAAGAAATGAAGTTGAATTTGTTATTTGTGAAGTGTTAACAGATCATGTGATAGAATGATGGGTCGTTCCATTTGTTTCAAACAAAAGGTTAGCAAAAGTTATCAAATATACATAAGTCCATCTATGGTGACGTTAATCATATATGGTTCCTAAAATGGACTCATACTTCATATATCATACTACTTAATAAAATAAAACTAGTTTCTACTAACCAGGGACTTCCTGTAGTCCAGTGGTAGGTGATCAAGGCCAGTCGCACTTCGGTTGTGGGTTCGATTCCCATAGCCTTGTCCGACGCGATGGTCTGTCACCTGTCCTGCAGGTTTTCCTTTTTCTAAAACTACATTACTATAATATCCTATCAATAATATCCTTAAACAATACTATCTTATGTCTAACATAATCCATTCCAATATTTATCTAAAATACTTCGGTCCAATCTCATAGTATAAAGAAAATGATTACTTGAAATGTCATCAACCAACCATCATTTATCCCCCATTATCTTGTTGGTCACATTCCAATCATGTGAATACCTTAATCATATATTCTCTTGAAAAATTAATACCCATTAAACCTTAGTGAAAACATGAGTGCTGTCAAAAGTTAACTCTTTCCACATACCAAAATCCCAAAATTCTGTATACTCAAACCATGATATCACTTAGTCCTTATAACAATCATGAGCTCTTTAATACTGTCAAACATTTCATTTTCTCCTTATCCCTTCATTATGCGCATATCATCTACTTTAAAAAATATTTGAATCACTTTTCATGGTTACCGGTACCATAAAATTATTGAAATCCACAATAGACTAATACAAAAATATTCTAATACACCATAAAAGTACCTCAACAACATTATTCTTGAATACCAAGACATAAACACTTCAATCCATCCTCTTCAATGATTGTCCTAGAATAAGTCCTTCCTTGATTTAGAAGTAACTTTTTAGGTCAGGGCATTGAGTTGGGCAATGCCCATGTTCTCCACAAATAAGACATTGAACTCCATAACAGTCTGTCACTATATGTCCCTTTTCTCCAAACAGATAACATATGTCCCTCCATTTGAGGTATTCCTCAAGGTTCTTCTTCCCTTCTTTAGAAATCTCAATATTCCTTTCTTTATGCTCCTCAACATGCGAACATGCATAAAATTATATCTTCCTCTTATTTGATGAATTAGGCATACCACTAAATTTCACCTTGTTTATCATATATCGCGATGAATGATTTGGCATAATCACAATATATTTCTCTCTAGGCATTACACAATTTTTTTGCTCAAAGTCACCAATTTTTCCATTGGATTCAATGTTAACCGAATTCCATATGGTTCCCTCCATTTACTAAAACACAAAAAGAATTCTGTGAGAGGCAAAAATAAAAAAAGGAAAATAACATAATCAAGGGAGAGTACCTTCGACATCTAACATCTTAGGTTTAATTCTAATATCGTAACCATAATTCTAGGACTATAACCTATACTTATACTTAACCTTAGGGACATCCCTAGACATACCTTATAAATATCTCTAGGGATCTCACTAAATTTTTTGCATCCTAGTTTCCAAAGGTTAACTAAACCATTCCTCTGATACCAACTGTAGAGACCCGAATCTTGATGTACATGGACATTACATTACTTTTGCGGAATACTTATTTCATAACAAAAACAGAAACACAAGGACCGTAATATTTTAGTGTCTTTGGAAACTCGTAAAATAATCTTCTAATCATGTTGAAAGATCTTCAACATCTCCCATAAGATCTTCCCCTTTTTCTTTTCTTACCTAAAACCTTTCTTTAAATCCTGGGGAAAATAAAACATATAAATGGTGAGCTCAAATGCTCAGTAAGGGCAAGCATGGATAAAATAAAACATACCATATACATTTTAACTTAAAAAAACATGAACATTAAAAATATTAAGCCACGACATAAAACATGGAAGTAAATAAGGAATAGATCATAATGGAACATAAATCATGATAACATAGCATGGGAATAAAACATGTAATTGTGGCATCCATTAAGCACATGTAATGATTTCCATAGTAGCCAAGGCATTGCTTCCAAGACCATCTTAGTGGACAAAGTCCCTTTCTGAATCGAGTTCACTCCTCATTCCAGTCCTGTAATACTGAACCAGATTAACTTACTATTCCAGCCATGTCTATCTCATGAGATATAAATCATTACCCAATGCATTGGAGGGAGATATAGGTCCCACCCATCTCATAATGAAATCATTCTTACTTGTTCCACAAAATAAACATACATAATTCATAATAACCCAACGAATAAAACGGGTTTCATAAACATCATCCCATCATCACGTTATACATATAAAACAAATGGATATCATTTCATCATAAGAAAAGTGAAACCATGTAAATAATAGAGACAATATACTTGAAAAATACAGATATGAAATAATTTCATCTTAGATGGAAAATGGTTTTGATAAAACACTTCAAATGAATTCATGAGGAAAATATCATTTCTTCTTCAAAATCATTTTCTTTTCAAAAAATGTCACGCAATTTTAAAAGAAAGATATTTTGTTGAAAATAGTCATGAAATATTTTGGAGGAATCTTCCTGAAAATAAGGCTTTATAAAACCATAAAAATCCTTTCATTCCGTATACGTTAAAAAACATTCTTCTCATAATTTTGTCGGAAAAGTCAAAAAGTACCTCGTATGGTAAACAAAAGAAATATTTCTTCCATACGATGTGGTAAAAGTAAGAATAGGGTAAAAATGTCTTAAACATACATGGAAGGAATGTAAAGATTTTATGAAAACAATTTGAGAGCATATGGGCATGGATAATAAACATAACCCCTAGTAAATACTTACGAGTAAACAATCTCGGATAAGAATGAGATTGGAATAATTATCCCTTACCTTAGGTCTGATTTGCTTTGAAAGTGTCTGAACCTCCTGTATAATGATTTAAATAATTTTATTGACTTATTACAGAATCATATTCATTGTTATGATATCATATATGGTTCACTTATGACTTTATATTACCCGTTCTTTTGTAAATTCCATGTTAAAGAGCATTTTGGGTAAAATCGTTTCATTTGTCGTCCGTTTTTTGACTTGTAATTATTCATATGATTACTTAGATCATGATTAATTAATTCCATAATATAAAACATGTTTTATATATAATATATATTCATAATATACATATATATAATAGATCTATAAATGGAAAAAAATACACCGTTCATGGAGACGGTAGGTCGTACGTACGCATGAACATTGTTTTCGTTTCCTCGTTGAATTGAATGGAATTAATTGGATGACATACATATATATATATATAAATAAATCCAGTATAATTATTATTTCATATATTTCATTATTACTTATTATATATACTTTATAATCATTTATGAATGGTTAATCATTGAGAATGAATCTCATCACGTCGTGGAGACGGTATTCCGTACGTACGCACGAGTGATGATATCGTTCCCATGATCATGGAATTTTATTGGAGTGTATGTATACTATTAAAGAATCAATATCAATTTACAATGATCATATATAGTTATTATTTACACCATTATACCCATCCAAGTAAGGTGCTGGTGGAAAATAGATTACACCACGGCGTGGAGACGGTATTCTGTACGTACCCACGCACGGTGATTTCATTTTCCGTAGGATGGATAGATGGTGAAATAGGGTTGTTTCATACATATATTAACATATCAGTATATTATTTATACTGATGTTATTACTTAATAATGAAAAAACCTAAGAAGAAGCAATGGAAGAAGAAGTAAAGTTGAAAGAATCGATAACGGACATTACCTCTTCTTTGAAGCGCCTCTTTGAGACATCCACTTAGGGAACTAAAATTGGTCTTTGAAGAAGACCATGAATTCTAGTATGTTTATAGGGAAGTGTAGAAGAGAATTTTTCAGGGGTTGGCCGAGCTTGAAGGCTCAAATTGGTGTGAGGAGGAGAGGGAGGAGGTGCCCTTTTATAAGGGAGGAGAGGGGTACCTTTGGAATTCTTAAAACTATTAATTTATAATAAAAATAACACCACTCAAAAACCTCCAAAAATGACTCATATTCAAAGATTAGATGATATAGGGTTGTAATATCATCAACCAATCAAATTTAGACATGTTTTGATCTTATTTTAAACCTTATCATTTTGATTTATCCTTATTTAATCTATTTAAGTTTATTTGTGGTAATAAAATTCTAAATTTTAAATGGTTATAAATAATCACTTATGTGTTGTTAATTTTATATAATTGGATAATTTATGACATTTTATACTATATAAATTTCAATTTATAATTTTTAAATATTTTTGTGATTTTTAAACAATTTAATAATATGTTATTTTTATAAAATAACAATAGTGTCAATTTTGACACTATTCATTTATTTGAATTTAAATAAAATCTAAACAGAGGATATATTCGAACTAAAATATTTAATAGATTCATAAAAGGTCAAATGTATCTATTAAATTAGTGTCGCACATTAAATAGTTCATATAATATTTATTTTATTATTTTTAAAACCATTTATTTGGTTTATCTCTTAATAAAATAAATACTACAACATTTTTGTATAATTATTTAATATACTTATTTTTTGCATAAAAATTAAAAATAAAATCCTATGATGAAGATAAATCTATTAACTTTCACAATAATACTTTTAATAGAATTTATCATCTTAAAATCATAATATTTAAATTGTTATTTTTATTAAATTATGAAGGTGAAAACTTTGGAATCATTTAAAATAAAATAATATAAGTGTCATAATCGCTTTTATAAGGCTCAAAATGGTCAACTATTCGACCATTGGATGATTATGGTTTACATTTACATGACCAATAAGTTTTGGTCAGGTTTTTGGGCATTTTCTGGTCACTATTAGTTTAATAAAAACTATATTCTTGATTTTTCACTAGATAAACAATTTCTGCATCACTATTGTGTCATAATTAATGATAATTATTTAATCCCTAAAAATTATAAATAAATTCATATGATATAGATAATTTTATTATATTTCTGGAGACTACTCATGTTCGAAGTTTCATGAAGTTTATCACTAAATTAAAATTATTATACTTATAAGATTTAAGAGAGTGACATGTTGTCACTTTCTTTGGTTTTAATAATAATTAAATTATTTTCATGGACAAAAGTCCATTAAATGAATCTAATACGACCCTTAGGTGATATAGGTTGAATTTTAGTCATCAAATAGAATTTTGGAATGTATTAGGGTAATTTTATAATATTATATTTACCCTTAATTACCCGATTTATCTTTAACTAAGGTAAATAAAATTTACCGTAGTTACTATTCATAATTTCCAAAAATAAAAAATAGCATATTAACATAATTTGGACCCACTAATTCCAAATATGGAATACATTTTTTGAAATTCAATACACAAAAGTTGCAGAAATTAAATTAAATTTAATCCTGTTGTCGAGAGAGAACAGGTTTTTGTTTAAAACATTGCAAAAGATTGAATTGATTTAAACTACGAATTCAAGGTAAAATCAATGCTAATGACATACATTATATTAAATGGTAAAAATATATTCTATTAATACTTTAAAAACATTCAATATTATAATTTAACCATATAAATTATTACGATGAAAAAAGTTGTTTTTAATTAAAATATAGCATGTTTTTACTATTCATTAAAATATGAAAGTTATCAGAAAAATATCAAAACTTTATCCAATGTAAATTTTTATATCCTGATTCAAAAGAAGATGTTTATTTTGTAAAATTGAACTTATAAAGATATCAAAAAATAGATTTATAGTGCGTGCTCCATCAAAAGGCGGCAAAAATTCATTTTTTGAAAAATACTTATTTTACCCAAAAAATTTATTTTTTTCACATACCATGTTCTAGAAAATGTGTAAGATGAAATAATAATATTATAAAATTCAAAATTTAGTTAATACTATTCATAAAGGCTAGTTCGTAATAATATTATAACCATATATCATTGTTTAGTGAAACCTGATATTGGGTACAACACACGCTATCGAGGAAAGTCGTGATTGCGTGTAATGCAAGCCAAGTCAGGGTTGTGTGTTGTTAAATAATCCTTCGTTGTTTCTTATAACAGAATCCAACCATATTTCATTTTATAATATGTTATTTTTATAAAATAACAATAGTGTCAATTTTGACACTATTCATTTATTTGAATTTAAATAAAATATATACAGAAGATATGTTCGAACTAAAAGATTTAATAGATTCATAAAAGGTCATATGTATCTAGAAAAGTAGTGGAGCACATTAAATAGTTCATATAATGATTATTTTATTATTTTTTAAAACCATTTATTTGGTTTATCTCTTAATAAAATAATTACTACATCATTTTTTGTATAATTATTTAATATACTTATTTGTTGCATAAAAATAAAAAATAAAATTCTATGATGAAGATAAATCTATTACCTTTAACAATAATAATTTTACTCGAATTTATCATCTTAAAATCACAATATTTAAATTGTTATATTTATTAAATTATGAAGGTGACAACTTTGGCATCATTTAAAATAAAATAATATAAGTGTCATAATCACTTTTATAAGGCTCCAAATGGTCAAATATTCGACCATTGGATGCTTATGGTTTACATTTACATGACCAATAAGTTTTGGTCAGGGTTTTGTGCCTTTTATGGTCAATATTAGTTTAATAAAAACCTTATTCTTGATTTTTCACTAGATAAACAATTTCTGCATCACTATTGTGTCACAATTAATGATAATTATTTAATCCCTAAAAATTATAAATAAATTCATATGATGTAGATAATTTCATTAGCTTTCTTGATACTATTCATGCTCAAAGTTTCATGAAGTTTATCACTAAATTAAAATTAATATACTTATAATATTTAAGGGAGTGAAATGTTGTCACTTTCTTTGGTTTTAATAATAATTAAGTTATTGTCATGGAAAAAAGTCCATTAAGTGATTATAATCCAACCCTTAGGTGATATGGGTTGACTTTTAGTCATCCAATAGGATTTTGACAGGTGTTAGTGTAATTTTATAATCCTATATTTACCCTTAATTACCCGATTTACCTTTAACTATGGTAAATACAATTTACCGTAGTTACTATTCATAATTCCCAAAAATAAAAAGTATCTTATTAACATAATTTGGACACACTGATTTGAAATATGGAATCCATTTTTCCAAATTCAACACACAAAAGTTGCAGAAATTAAATTAAAATTAATCCTATTGTCGAAAGAGAACGGGTTATTGTTTAAAACATTGCAAAAGATTGAATTGATTTAACCTATGAATTCAAGGTAAAATAAATGCTAATGACATACATTATATTAAATGGTAAAAATATATTCTATTTATACTTTATAACCATTAAATATTATAATTTAACCATATAAATTATTACGATGAAAAAAGTTGTTTTTAATTAAAATAGAGTGTGTTTTTACTATTCATTAAAATATTAAAGTTATCAGAAAAATATCAAAACTTTATAAAATGTAAATTTTTATATCCTGATTCAAAATAAGAAGTTTATTTTGTAAAATTTAACTTATAAACATGTCAAAAACTAGATTTAAAGTGGTTGCGTCATCAAAAGGCGGCAAAAATGCATTTTTTGAAAAATACTTATTTTACCCGAAAAATTTATTTTGTTCACATACCATGTTCTAGAAAATGTGTAAGATGAAATAATAATGTTATAACATTAAAAATTTAGTTAATTCTATTCATAAAAGCTAGTTCGTAATAATATTATAACCATATATCATTGTTTAGTGCAACCTGATATTGCGTACAACACATGCTATCGAGGAAAGTCGTGATTGCGTGTAATGCAAGCCAAGTCAGGGTTTCGTGTTGTGAAAGAATCCTTTGTTGTTTCATATAACAGAATCCAACCATATTTCATTTATACATTAAATATATATATATATATATATACACTCAATGTTTTTTAGAATGACTATTATAAAACGAACTTGAAATTGTGTGTAACACAATCTAAGAATAGTGTTGTGTATACTTCAAGATAATACAGTATGGCTTATAGCACAAGATAATCTTGTCGTAGCATAAAACAGATGACATAAAATAAATTAAAAATAATTCTTATCATAAAATATCGGGTTGTTACATGGCAGTACCGGCCTTACCCTCAAAATTGGATGGGAAGTGGCAATCCTCAAAGACAGTACCAGACTTACCTTCCAACTTGGTTGGGTAGCGGTGTTCCCTGAAAACAGTTCCAAGCATACCCTCCATCTAGGATGGGTAGTGGTGTTCACCGATGATCTTCCTGAGTTACCCTCTAGTAAGACTGGGTAGTGGAGTTCCTCGACATTTTGGGCTTAACCTTCAGCTGGGTTGGGGAATGGCATTCCCCGATGATAGTTCCGGGATTACCCTCCATCTGGGTTGGGTAGTGGAATTTCCTGATGAAAGTTTCAGGTTTACCCTCCCCCTAGGATAGGTAGTGGAATTCCTCGGTGATATCTTCTAGGCATGACCCTCCAGCCAGTCTAGGTAGTGGTGTTTCCTTGAAGACTCACCAGGCTTACCCTCTAGTAGGACTGGGCAGTGCCATTCCTCGGTGACATTCCAATGTGGTACCCTCTAACTAGGATGGGAAATTTCATTCCTTAGTGACTACCAGAGTGGGATCCTTCTGACATAAAAGGGCATGAGATCCTTTTTGAAAACCGTTAACCCCTATACTATGATTCATAGTGATGAGGCGTGGTTTGACGTACCCTTGGACTCAAGAGAAAGAGGGATTCTTTCCCCAGTAAGATGTGTTATTTTGATTCAACCTAAAATTGTATGGTTGAGTCACTTCCACCCAAAGAAGATAATATCAATGAGTGGTGATTGAGTCCATTTGACGTATGTGTCCTAGGAAGATGCATAAGGTGTTGGGAATTATTGATGGACTTTTGGAACTAATGCAGACTCATGGGATGAGATATGATATGGAGATCCCCTTAATATCTTGTTTTTGATTCGTTGACTTAGTATATATATATATATATATATATATATCCTGTTTCAGTACCCACTCCTTGGGTTTTGTATAATCTCTTTCTAATAGAGTCAAAGACAGAAGGGGTATGCCATGTGATTTCTGTGTCTATATTATCAAGGTTAGAGGAGTCCACTCTCCTATTATAGGTAGTGATGACTAGAAGAGAATTTCATCTTCTCACCGTTTTGAGCACCTTGTGTTTGGATAAGTTTACTTTAACTCTCTTGTTGGGTTGAGCTGTACTCTTTTTATTGTAGCTTTTTCTCTCTACTATTTTTCTTTTCAATGTATCTCTTACGAATCTGCCTTCACCTTTTAAAGGAATTATACCAGATATGTATATACTCACCCCAACATGGGCTTTATCCAAAATGTGTCATTTCTTTTGCAGACAGGGAACATTTTGATAGTGACTTCAAAGAAGATTAGGGAAACTTGTTTCCTAGACCATGTACGGTGGTCATAGCTTGATGATTAGGAGTCAGGATCTCTCAGGATGTTACATTTTCTATTTCTCTATCTTGTTGAGATATCATTTTTCTCAGCCATGTGTTTTTTACACTTTTCCATTCAGTGTACACTATTGTACTCTTGAATTCCTTAGTGGTTATATACATGAATTGTCATTATTCTAGTTATTACATCTTTTATTTCTTTTCCTCTACACTTTTTAGTTGAATTGGTTGTGTGTGTGCATATAATTACTTAGTAAATGTCCTCCCCAATATTACTTGGGTCTTTGGGGCTTGTCACCACCCCCTAGCCTATGGAGGTGGGCTTGGGGTAGTCGCAGCTCAAGCCCGGCTTGGGTCGTATCGTGTCAATAACAATACCCAGTAGGAATCCCCGAACTAAGAAAACACAAAGCATTAAGGTTTGTCGGATCATCACAAGATATGTTAATCATAATACAATACATATATATAAACATATTGATATACTCATTGTAGACACATAGTCTCAAGGAAAGATTATAATTGTAAATCCAGCCTAAGATTCCGGCTTGACGGTTCCAAGGAAACACTAATCGAGGATATTTAACTCCATGATCTCAACCATCCTTGATGGAACTCAACTATGAGAACATGATACATGAGTCAGATAGAACTAACAGTGTTATTAAAACATGTAAGACTCATCGGGTCTTTCTATAAGAAGATTATTCTATACTTTTTAAGAGAACAATACATAGATGTGGATCACACCTAAGACCATGGGGTATACCAACAACTAAATATGGAATAACCTGATATGTAAAGGATAATCATCCATGTAATGTTGGTCAGAAATTTAACCAGAATTCCACCTAGAGAAAGATGATGATGGAAGTCTCACTCTAGGCCCCACAAAAGATTCCAAAAAGTCTTTCCAATAAGTCATACTAAAGGGATCACCATCCAATGCACAATACAAAATTCTATACTAAACCCTATGGAATATACTAAGTGAAACCACTCAACCAATACTAATCTAAGGAAGCTCAAATAGGCTCTCAACAAAGCTGGGATAAAAATAAAGTTGAATCCAACCTGTCCTTAAATGAGTACATGATTTATCTCGGAGGGTACATGATGTGGCTTCCTCAGTCTATCACTACTCATGCCTCATGCCCACAGGGTCTGTACTTTTTGTCAGTACAATACAAGTCCCATGGGTAAATGACATGTAAAATTCTGGGTTGGCACTTAGCGTGTAGTCTACCCATTACCATGTACATTTTAAGTACATTCCATATGGATCTCTATATATGGCATGTAGGACCATAAAATCTAATGGTTGTGTACTCGTTATACACACGGTGTCCTCTGCCTGGGTTTACACGATGTGTGGAATAACCCCCAAGGCCTGCAACTCTACTCATCCTCCTAGACATGTACTCACTATACATGTCGTTCTGGTCATCTCAATGTCAAACGATGTGTGACATGGGTTACATGTCATGTGATACTTTTCTCCGCATTGAAACCCTAGCACCCCAAAAATGGGACTATATGAAATATGTCTGTATGACTACATGATATGTAGCCAAGAAATTCATATAAAATCTAGAATATTCAGAAGTTCTACCAACCATTATAAAACCATTTATTCTACTCTAAATCACGATGTATGGTGCAAATATGAGGTTAACCGAACCTTCAGGACACCATTGGTTATATTCCAGCTGATTCTGATTCCCAGGATCCATCATCGTCGAACCCTGTCCATAATGCAAGAACAAACTATGAAGAAAAACTCACAGTCTATCAGTGGATCTGCTTCTATAGACATATAGTTCAATCGAGTTTTAAATCTCCATCCTTGAACCAGGGTAATGATCTGTTGGGCCAAAGATCGAATGATCAATGATCGTTCATTGGGTATTCTTTAAATATTATGCCGAATAAAAAGGCCAATGGAGAAAGCAGGTAAAATTGGGAGAGAGAACAATTAATCTTAAATGTGAGGAATGAAACTCAACCTTTGTTAATTCATTCCTCAATCTATTTTCATATTAAATATGAACGAAGAGGTATAAAATAAACAAATAAAAAATAATTCCATCAATTTAATATATTTTCGATGCATGAATCAATTCTATTAATGTAATTGATCTACATTCGATCAGGATAATTGAACATGATGGAAAAAAGTATAAAACATCTCACCTGGAGTTTGGATTGTTCATTAAAGGATAACATTCTAACAATTCCTTTATTAGAATGATCTATGAACTCCGATTGCGCAATGATCTTCAATCTGATATCGATCTGATGTCATCCACCAAGAATTCTATTCTCTAATAGTCCTCTAGAGCTCTATGGTTTAGTGACCCACCCTGATATTCAATCATAACTATTTATTTAAAAAGAATTTTGGGTTTTTCATCAAATAAAATAAATAAAATAATTTAATTAATTAATTTCTTTAATTCCACTCCCATGATAACTTTTTCCAAAACACCTCATACGGAAAAAGGTTATGTCATGCCTAGGGTAAAACAAGTATTCTAAACTCAATGGTTCCCCTGTATTTCTAATATAGGCCTTCAGTTTAGATTTATTCCACTTTTTCAGGGAACATGCATGTGTGTGATATTTAATATATTTCAAAAAATATAATTTTAGTCACACCGGGCATGTATCCTCAATGCCTATCTATGAAAATATTCTCAGACATATTACAGTATATTACATAGAAAAAACATGGAAATTGCACTAGTAAGGGAATACATATGGAATAACATGAGGAAATTATTCCATGTTATATCATAGGAATTTCTATGGGACATAAATTGCATGAGAATCTTAAAAATGAACAAAGCGTCATGATATATCATGATAAAAAAAGGCATCATGAGAAAATTGAAATAAAATTAAACATGGAATCATAAATATGGGATAAGGCTAACAACCAAGACATTATAAAATGGTGGAAAAAGTCTTTTTATGGGATAGGTTCACTTGATAATCCATTGAATGATGTATCATGAGACTAAAATATTACCCAATGCATTGGAGATCTATATAATTTTGAATGCACCCATCACTTTGGCATCATGTACATTCATAAGTGTGCTACATATATCATTAAAAATAGGATTATAATTACACACATTTAGATACATGATTAATGAATGTGGAATACATATATGAATGTACCCAATCAATAAAGGGTTTTCTCGGTGAATTACCTTATGTGGGAATAGTGACGGTATTCACAATACAAATTTTTGACATAAAAATCTATTTGAAATTTTGACAGCATAATGATGGAACATAAAGATTCATAAAATGGTATAATGAGAGTTAAAGGGGTCTCTAATCATTTATAAATTAAATGGATAGTAATATGGATGTGGAAAATCATATCCCAACATTTTTAATTAGAAAAATGTAGTAAAATGATGAATTTTCTTGAATAAAGACAAGGAAATGATCATTTACCTTGAGAGGGTGATTCTAAAATCTTGGTAGGAGATTATTTATAACATTATGGAACCATATGAGTAATTTAGATAGGGGATGAAATATTTAAGGAATTATTAAAGATTTTTAGTGAATATTAATGGGAGCATGGGTGGGTTTATATTGGAAAATAGAGAAATATGAGTTCTTTATTATTTCCAAAAATTAGGATTTTTATTCTGCAGAATAAAGTAATAAACAAATACCATTGTTATTTCTGATGGTTTCTAAAAAAGTGAAATTTTTTTAATTATTTTATATGTCCAAGGGCCTAAATCCCTAAAATATTACCTTTTTGGATGTGGAAGTGAGTCATGTTTATAAAGAAATGTTTTCAAAACCATAATATATAAGATATGTTTTTTAGGATTCATAAAGGCTTTGTAAAATTAATCAAATAACCTCATAAGATCATTATTTTAAAGGGGAAACATATAATTGTTCGGGGATACATTTTATAGTATTTATTAAAAAAAATCAGGTCTTTATGTTGTCATAATATAGACCATATATTTATATCTAATTTAATTTTCCCCTATAAATTTGGCAGGCTAAGAGAAATAGAAAGCATTCACTACTGGATAATTTCAATGTTATGATTAAAAAAATTAGTATTTATTTTATCAAAATAATTTTAAAAATATTTGAATTATAACTTTTAAATGATGAATGGACATTTATTGAGAAATGATGGGCTTTTTGACAATTACAGTTTTCAAACCCTTATAAAAATTTCATTTTACATTATAGAGATTATATTTTATCTTAAATTTAATAATATAAATTTAATAAAATAAATTTGTTAAAAAATTATTAATTTCATAAAAAATTAATTAATCAAAAAAATGACTTAATTGAATTTTCACATCACCAAATAATAAAATTTGGGTTTCATCGAATCAAAATAAATATCACCTGTAAAGGAAAAACAATATGATGTAAATATGAATATTAATATATAAAAAATACAATATACTTATTCATGTTATTAGGGTCTTGATACATATCCATTTATTACACAAAAAACTCTCAAAGGATAAGGTTCACTATGGTGAGATTTTCATGGGGTTGTTCAACATACATGGTTTTTCCCATGTCCTCGACAATCATGACCTTCTCTCATAAATAGTTTTTCTTAGGAATTAGTTATTGGATCTTGGATTGGGATTAGTCAAGGCAAAATATGAGTGATTCTATCTCCCTTGTAATATATGATAAATTGGATTAATAGGGAACTATCTTATTGGTTGAGGATATCACATAATTTGTCTATGTCAATTAAATTTTTCAAAACCCTATATTTATACTAATCATATGATCACCATTTAATTACTATATTATAAATAGTTATTATTATTAATGGTATTTGATATATGATATGACATAATAATAAAAAATATGTTCATGTGTTTTTTATAACCATAATACAAAACATGGTATTTAATTCAACCAGCAATTGAATTTTATTTATAAAAGTTCGAGTTATTATATGGATTTTTAATAAATAAAAACCAATAGAGAAAATGGTAAACCAAAAAATGTATATCTAAGAGTAGGAACTATAATATAAACATTATATATATGTGATATTCACTATTTTGGTGAAGGAGATGGTGATATTGTAACATTCTATGAATAATCCATTGGATATGTGAAGATCTGTTGAAGATTCAACGTTTTTGGTTTCCATCCATAAATTTATTGAATACATATTTTAATTAATTTAGAAAAAGTAAATAGTGAAAATTAAATCATTTATATTGATATATATAATTTATAAATTTTTAGATATACAACCCTTTTTTTCTTGAGTGACCCCAATAGGTTACAAGTCTAATTTTAAATTAGTATTGGCCCGATGGTGTAGTGGGATTAAACCCAAACATGAAATATATATAATTTATATCATCTAAAAAATTTATATGTTACATATTTGTTTAAATCACATCCCAAAACCATAGGATTTGATAAATTTGGAAATTAGCTTCAAACCCTTTCAAATTTAAAACACTAAATACATTTCTTCCATAAGTTATCCTTAGAATCAATTCCATTCCACACATATCATAGAAAATATTTTTATTCATTACAAGGTAAATATAAAATATAATAAAATGATGATCTCATATTATTGTTAATGTAATAACATTACAAGATTTCATATAGTATTAATCATTATATTATAAACATGTGATAAAATATCAGCATGGGGTAGATAATTGATTAATGGAATAAGATTAAAAAATCATAATATGAGATCAAGTTTACTTAAAAAATAATCATTGAAACATAAGCACATAGAACCATAAAAGGATAGTCTTGAATGAATAATATATTCAATGACATAATAAGATGAAATATTAAGAATAATAATGATATATTATGTTATAAATCCAGAAGAAAAACCAAATTAATAATTGAAATTAATAATAATTTCAATATAACTACAAATACATACATTTCATAGTTGAATTTTCTAACTACTTATCTCCTATAACTTAACATTTTATGTTAGAAACCCATGTACCATAACATGGTTGGCTTAGGCTAACAACATGTGTCCCATCAAAAAATATTTTGGTATAAAGCTCCACATGATGAATTAAATGTATAAATAGTTAAAAGTTCAAAAATTGATTAAGAATAAAACTGTAACATTCTTGCTCGGATGCCACACACTGGTGCCCTGAGTTGGTCGGTCACATGACCTCAGGTGGGCCTCCCTGTACATCAGAGGCTGTTGACTAGGATTGAGTTTCTAATAATTCATTCATGGGGAGTCTATACTCTATTCTATCAGAGTAATACATGAGTTTACATAATAAAAAATAGATTAATAATTATGTATAATAATAAACAACACAAATATCTCTTAGAAATCATAGAAGGAAAATATAGTATTCAGGTAAATAAGAAACACACCATGTTAATGTACGTTTCATGTGTCTAAAATGAAATATAAAAATAAAGACACTGAAAACTCCCAAGAGGGTCCAAAACCACACATGTTTCCTTCATTAAAGATCCATCCCCAAGTAACCATCCAACACAGGGCTTTTTCCCTTAACTTATACTACAATAATAATTTCTATTCAGGTAAAAATTCAGAAACATGAATAGGGTGTGAGTACGACTCAGTAGGCCACCACCAATGGTGTCTAAAACAATATCCAATGAAAAATAGTGTATGAAATTGTATAAATAGATAAATAAAATTCATAATTAAAAAAATATCACATAATTAATTATTTAATATTTAACCACCCAGACCTCGGCTTCTCGTGGAAACTAGTGTCTCAATACCTTCTTCCACCCATGCTAGAGTCTAAACTATCCCCGAGAGATATTACATGTTTGAATGTCCATGTTACCATTATTATTTTTACAAATTAATTACCATGTAATTAATAATTCATTCGATCAGTTTAATGACCATGTTACCATTCTTTATTTCACAAATTAATGACCATGTTACCAATCATTAATTCAAACAATTGAAAGACCATGTCAACATTCATTATTTCTCAAATGAATGACCATGTTACCATTTGTTAACTCATCAACTTTAATTAACATTTTACCATTATTTATTTCAAAATTAATGACCGTGTTACAATTAATAAATTTTCACATATGAATGACCATGTTACAATTCTTTATTTCACAAATGAATGACCCATTTACCATTAATATATTAACACAATTGAATAAACTTGTGAGAATTATTTGATTATTGGATGAATTTCCATGTTACCATTCACTATTTTCTAATCTCATATATCATAATAACAAAACATTTCATATCTTTCAACCACACATTAATAAATTCAATAATTAATTAATATCTTAATAATATCAATATTTAATAATTAATTTACCAATTGATTATCAGATTCATAATTCAATATCACATAATAAACATACATAGTTAATTATCCCAAAATCCCACAATTTCATAATTATATAATTAATTAATTCTCAACATTAAATAATTCCATTAGAAAAATCATCCGCTTAACAATTCTAGAAATTCTAAAATTTTCATGAATTAAATCAAAATCACAACTAATAGATTTGAACATTAAGCCACCTACGGATAATTGAAGATCCAACAATGTTTCCAATGGAAAACACACAAGAGGAAAGATGTGGATGGTTCCCAAGATGTTCCTAGATTCAAGTGTGACCATGATTAAAACCAATAACATAATTTTCCAATGGATTTTACTACAATGGGTAAGGTTAGATGGAAGAGAAAGAAGAAAATAAAACAATAAAGACTTTACATGGATTCATCACATAAAAGGGACATCCATAAGGTGGTTTGGAACTCCAAAATTTCCTAGAGAGTCACCCTAGGTCGATAGGAGAAGAGAATTAATGGTTTCAATCAAAAAATATATTCTATAGCTACGTTAAAACTACTAGTCGGGAATTTACACGATGTGTAATTCAGTTAAACAACATGTAATTATTTTTAACTATTTTTATTGAAAAATATATCACCTTATATTTATATCATTAAACCCCACAAACAATTACATGGTGTTTAATACCCCTATATGACATTTAAATGTTTTTCAGTTGTGTTTCGCCCCCTTTTCCTTTTAAATCCTCTCAACACACCGTATACATTTTTTTAACAATTTTCAAATTTATACTCATAAAACATTAATTCAAACAAGAATGCATAACCAAACATTAGATAAATTTCTCAAAAAAAGGCTCTCGGTCTCCGAAAAACACTTGGACACTAAGGTTCAAACAAAAAATAACATAGAGGGAAAAGTACCTGAAAAAGATGGCACCTTACAATCTCCCAACATTATAACAACTCATCCTAAGTTGTACTTCTAGGCATCTCTATGATTCCATTTAAAAATGATCGGGACCCAAATCCCACATATCTCCTTACCTTTCCCATTTTTCTTCTTGTATATTCCCATGATTCCACAACACATGAACTATCAACATAGTCTTTCCCCACACGACATTTTAACTGTGATCCACTACACAAAACAAATGATCCTCAAAGTAAATATGTATCCCAAGATTTAAATTATCCTCCTCGATCATAGCATATGGTTCATGATGATACTTTAGAAGTTGTGCTAATCAGAAAACGTCATTTATAGTGCTATATTTTCATGGAAGAGCTAATCGGTATGCCACTAGCCCGATTGTCTCCACTACCTCAAGAGGTTCAACAAAACTAGGTACTAACTTTCCCTACCTCCATATATTATGGTGACCCAACCTTGGAAACACCCAAATTAAAACATGATCACCCTCTACAAACTCTAGGTTCCATCTTTATCTGTCATCATACAATTTTTTCCTACTTCGATCCACAACCATACATTACCAAATTAGTTGAATATGATCCAATGTATCCTGTGTGAGACTCGGTCCCAACTACTCTGACTCACCAACCTATTTCTAGAAAATAATTGATCTTAAAGGATTACCATAGAGAGAATCATATTATTCCATCAATATAGTTTCATGATATCTATTTTTATAGAAAAACTCTAATAATGAAATGTGCATCTCCCATGATCATTCCATGTAATGTACACATGCCCGCAACATATCCTCAAACACCTGTATAGTATGGTCTCAGTACCCATCTATCTGTGGTAGAAAGATGAAATTAATAAGACCTATATACCACATTCTTTATTAAATCTCTACTAGAACCATGAAGTGAAACATGAGTCATGATATGATGTTGTAGTCTTTGGCACCCCGTGCAGACAGACTATCTCCTGCACATACAAATACCTCAGCTACTCCACTATAAAAGTCTCATATATAGGCCATAATTGTGCTATATGTCTCAATAAATACACAACAACCCAAATAGAATCATTATTTCTTGGTCTCTTTGGGATACCCACCACAAGATTCATTTTCACATCATCCCACTTCTATTCAAGAATGGGAAATAACTACAGCAAACCACCGGGTCATTGATACTCTACCTTCACCTGCTGACATGTTTAGTATCATGTCACATACCCTACAACTTCCTTTTACATGACCAACCACCAAAAATATCTTCATATATCATGGTGCATTTTGGTCACACCTGAATGTACCACCCACTTCAAAGCATGAAATTTCTGCATGATCTCCTCTCGCGTTCTTGTCAGCACAACAACATGATTATTGAAATTGATGATCTCATCCAAATCAATGCTCCAATATGAAGTTGATTCCCCAACATCATGGTCTTCCATAAAAAATAAATATTTTTGGATCCTCATATTTCCTATCTCAGATCCATCTCAAAAGTGTAGAATCCACTAAAACAGACACTATATTACTCTGTTTCTGGTTCTCTTGAACCACCACATACATCCCAGCCAGTAAATCCATCATCTTACACCCAACACTACACTACTGACCTATCTATGTTTGAGTCTCTCTTCTCAAAGAATCAACAACATTGTTTCAATTTCTATGTGTATATACCCACCCAAAATCAAAAGAATGTATATATTGAACCCATCTCTGGTGTCAAATATTCTAATATCTCTATGAAAATATGTACCTTAGGCTCATATAGTCTGTATACACATTAATCTTTTTACCCAAAAGATAATTTCACCATAAATTTAAAGAATAAACCATTTCTGATAGATCGGGATCATGCATTACATAGTTCCATTCATGTGGCCTCATCTTTCGAGACCCATGTACCAAAATTCAACCCCCTTTTATCGACACAGCTCTGAGTCTAATTCTTGGAGCATTACAATAGACTTTTTACTCCTAACCAAGATAGTGTATGATCAAGATCATTGATGGTGTCATATTGTTCCTTAACTCTTGGGAGGACTTCTCACTACATTACATCAATTCAATCTTTATCCCCTTTTTGGTCAAGAATGAAAATGTAATTTCCAAATAGGGAAATTTCATGGATGAATCTATAATATTATCCAGATAACCCTATAAATCTATTGATATCATACACATTCTTAGGCTGCTACCAAGAGATAGTTTCTTGAACCTTTTCTGGGTCCACTGACACACCTTACTCTGGGATGATGTGTCCCAATAAGTGTACCTAATTGATCTAAAATAGAAACATAGATAGAATGGTGTAAATCCAATTCTCTCTTAGTGTAATGAAAATTATGTCAAGATGTTGAGAATGATCACCATGAGTCTTAGAGTACATGAATATGTCATCTGCCAACACAACCACAGAGTGATATAGGTATGGATGGAAGATCCTTTTTTTCAATTCCATACAAACTACCTGTGCATTTGTAAACCCAAACGAAATTATGAAGAATTCATATAGGCTATACCTTCTTCTGAAATAATTCCTCGGTATATCAGAAGTTTGAACTCTCAACTGATGATACCCTGATCTCAAGTAGATATTTGAGAACACACTAGCTCCTCTCAACTAGTTAAACAAGTCATCGATATGTGGAAGAGGATAATGGTTCTTCAGATTCATCTGCTTCAACATATAGTAATCAATGCGCAAGTGCAAACACCTATTAGCCTTCTTTGCGAACAACACAGTTGATCCCCATGTTCACATACTCGGATGGATAAATCCATTATCAAACAAATCCACTAGATTGGTCATGATCTCTTGAGGCTTTGTCGATGCCATTATGTATGGTGTAATAGATACTAGCTCAACCCATGAAATGAGATCAATAGTAAATTCCAAATATATTAGAGGTTGCAGTCCTGAGAAGTTTTCCAGATACATATCCAAAACCTGTTCCACTACTAGTGAAATGGCGTCATTTTGTGCCCCTAAATCCTATAATAATAAACTTGAATCATGGGTTGTGATCTCCCCCAGTTGAGGTGTAATTAGACCTTCTTATCCTTCCTGGATATCCCACTCCCCACGATGAATATGATAGTCACCCTTAGGAGATGTAAAAGTCCCTCTCATCAGATAAAAATCTATATGGGATCGGTATGAGACTAGACATTCCATGCATATTATTATGTCAAATCCCAATATGTCCAAAATATAGAGATCCCATAGAAAAATATATTCCTTTATTTTGAGAGAACATCCCTCTCCCAAACAGATACCTCTAGAACGTACTCCCAAAATTGTATCTATAATCATTACCCCACTCAAAAACACCACTTACAGGCTCAAACCATTACCATGTTTTGAAGATATAAAGGTTTGAGAGACAAATGTATCAAATAAGGCACTAGAGAATGTTGAAACTACAAGAATAATACATCTCACTATCAAAGGTCTGGCCTCGCTATCCACAATTGTAGGATTCACTGCATGTAATTGTCTTATCCATCTCTCATGTATTATTGTTCGAATCCCATAAGTCACACTGCTCTACTGATATTGGTACACATTCCCAGAAGCACTAAATCCTCTACCTCTACCACCTAGTCCAGTAGAACTCCAGTTTCTAGCCTGATATGGTGTATAAGATCTCCTTCCCACACTCTAACCCTGTCTAGTTGCACCCTCATTGGCCGTCTTTCTCCGCATCATACAGAATGTAGGAAGATGTCCCATATTGCTTAATGAATCGCACTCTGCTGGTGGTTGAGGACAATATCTATGATAATGGCCCATCCTACCACAATAATAACATATCACTCCCAGAAGGTACTATGCAACTAACCCTCCAATATGTGAACTCTACTTTCCACTAATCTAACTAATGGTTTCATAATAGAGCTTCTTTATCTTGGATGTAACACCTGATGATCGTCCAGTAGAAACTATTTTTCTAGAACTGGAATCCTCATTCAAGTTCTCCTCAACTAAGAGATCCTAATCCACCAACTCAACAAACTTCATTAAACAAGAAAGGTTAACATGGTACTTAATCTCACACTTAATTCCAACCTAGAATCATATCACCCTAGCTATGTCATCTCCCATCAATAATAGAGAAAAGAGATGCAGTTATGTAAAGAGTCCAACATAATCCATCATAGACATGCTTCCATATGTTTGCTACATGAACTATGCTACTACCTTAAACATCATCTTCTTTGGATAGAATTACTCCATGAACTTTTCCAAGAAGTCATTACATATCATTCCATTAGCCTATCCAGTCTGCACATGAATGTACCACCAATTCTTAACTTATCCTCATAGCATATAGGTATCAAACTTGGCCCGCTTTTTCTTAGGAGTCTATAAATGGTCATGTATCGTCTCAATGGACTCAACCCAGAACTCATGTCCTTCAGGTCCACCATCTCTTGTGAAAGTCTTAGGGTGCTTCCACTATAACTCTCTTTTTAGTCCATAAATTCTTTTAAAAACCCTCCTTAGGCCTCTTTCCATTAATTTTGTGAAGTGAGTGAATTTTCCTTAGAATATATCCCAAGTTTCCTCACCCGACACTATCAGTGCCTTAAATTCCACTACTGGTAGAGAATCACCAGTCATCTCCCCCCTATGTCCTCCCAAAAAACATCATCATGGAGGAATATATCTATAACTCCAAACAAATGTCCTAGAACACATAACAAAACATTATCACAGTTGCATAATGGAAAACACAACTGGTCACAAAATTTCTTTTCCCGACTTCTCCCACATGGTCAAGACCGAGGTGCTATCACTACCCTTAACTTTCCTACACCTAGTTCTAGGTTAAATATGTAAAAATATTCTCATAGTTTAGGTTTCTCATTTAGAAACCCATCTATTCATATTATTTCATAATTTTACCATTTATTATGTCACATTAGTCACCATTTAAAATTCAATTTCACAATCTAATAAAACAATTAAAGGTCAAAAACTTTTGAAACCCTATTTTTCAGTGGAGGCCTAAAATGATGCATGTCACAAAATTATACCGAGTGTCTAAAATGATACATATAGAATCAACTCTCATAAAATTCCGGGCTATATGAAAATTCTTATAGAATCTCAAAAAATCAATTTTCACATCACACAACAAGTGTGTCTTTCAAGGTGAAATAATATTCAAATGTAACAACAAACTACAATAAAAATACTACCCAACATACTTGGGTTATCCCTCGTACACGGGTTTACAATTCTGATGAATGTGCTCATTACCAAGGACCAACTCTTTCTAGTCTCATTTATACCATTCCCAAACTGTAATACAAAAGAAATATAAAAGAAAACTATTCAGTGATACCACTTTGTAATTTACCAGGTTCCACACACCGGTGCCCTGAGGCAGTTGGTCACATGACCTTAGGCATTCCCCCCATATGCCAGAGGATTCCAACTAGCAGTGAGGGTATGATAAGTCATTTTTGGGAAGACTATACCCTCTCTTATCAGAGTAATACACCAGTGAAAATAAAAAACAATAGAATAAGAAATATGTATAACAAAAAAACACCAATATCTCATGGAAATCAAACTAAAACATATAGTATTAAACTAATGTAGAAACATGAAATGATAATGTAAGAGTCATGTGTATAAAATTAAAGCTGAAAATAAAGACACCAGTAACTCCAAAGAATTTCTTGATCCATGTCTGGTTCCATCATTCAGGCTCCATCCCCAATTATCTGTCTAACATAGGGCCTTTTTTCATAACCCATTCTGCAATAATAATGTCTATTCAGGTACTGATTAGGTCTCCCAAATACTGTGTGAGTAAGAATCAGTATCCGACCACCTATGGTGTCTAAAACAACATCCAATCAAAATAGTGTATGAAGATGTATAAATAAATAAAAAATATGTAATTAAATATTTATCACCTTATCTATTATTCATTATTTAACCAAAAAACATTGGGTTCTATAGACACAAGTGTATCAATACCTACTTCAGCCCATGCACGAGTCTGAACTATCCCAAAGAAATATGACATGTTTGAATGTCCATGTTACTATTTTTATTTTAAAAAACTAATTATCATGTTATAATTAATTAATTCACACAATTTAATGACCATGTTACATCTATTGGATTTGGTGGCCTAGAACCAACTACTTTGTACTTTATTCATTAATAAAATCCTTATCACATCTTGATTGTTCTTCTGTGTGACAATGTATGTGATAATGTCCTAAGGAAAACTGTTGCATTAAAGGGACCTAGTGGATCCCTGCTATGATGAGAACCCGGAAGTGCCATAACACTGTTCTTGAATAAATGTTCTATAGTTGGATGATATTATTTGAGGGACACAAATAATACAGGTCATTAGGGGTGAGGACTCATAAAACTTTGAGGCACCTTCTCATGGTGTGTGCCCTTGGTAATATCCAGGAGGATATTATGAGAACGAGACCCACCAATAGGAAATCCAAATTTCATATTTTCATTGGATGTTCCTATCTGTGGATGTGTGTATTGGTCCTTAGAAATTAAGATTATTATTAATGGGTATTACAACTCGTGCACTTAGATGTATTGATGAAAACTGTGACGACACACTGTTCGCAGCGAGGTAGGATACGTTGGGTGTGTCACGACTAATACTGAATTAATAGATAATGCGAGAAAGGATTTGTCCCTTCTGTTCCATAATGGAAGTAGATATCTCAGGCCCTTTGATGGAATTGATATAGCCTAAATAAATCCATGGCCATGGTAAGGTATGGGCAAGTTCAATTCTAGGAAGTCAAAGAAAGAATAATCAAGCACATGGGTTGATGGAACTATCATGAAACCCACTTGATTAGAGATATCGAGACAAGGGGATTATATTACACGGTAAGCATTTGTAGGAGGTGACACATCATTGCGGCGTTAACTTCTTTCTCTATGGGTGCCTTGGCGTATTGCCAGACGCTAACCTTGGACTTTAGGTAGGCTCTGCCTAATGCCACTGAGAAAGTGGCCTAGAGGGTCACACACTATGTGTGTCCATGTATCTCTGTTAAATATTAATTTAACAAGTTAAATAAATATTTTTCCCAACTGTGGTTTAATAATTATTTAAGGATGCATGATCACATTTATTTTGACACTAGTTATTTGAGAGAATATATTGTGGGCGAAATAATATTTTTATTAGTGAGTAATGCAGTTACATTTATTTGAGAAATAAATATCCATTACTCAAGGTCTAATAAATGTGGTGGAGAAAATGGAAATTAAAAGTACACACCGTGTAGTTTTATGGAAAACAAGTACACTTCTTGTATTAATTATTACATGCCGTGTAGTTTTCCAGTCAGGATTTTGAGGATATAATATTGTTTTATTTAATGATATTAATTATAATCAGTGTGGGATCATTTCAAGGAATTAATAATTCTACATGGAGTTTCAATAAGAGTTAATGAAATAAATAAAATGTGTAACGTGTTTATTTATTGTCATAACTCTATTAACCTCAATCCCAATTATAAATATCCTCACAACCCCAACACTTTTCCAGAGCCATTATTGTGCACAATGGATTTGGAAATACTCTCAAGCCAAGAGAGAATTCCCTTTCCACCAACAACGCCCTCAAGTTACGAGAGCGAGATCCTCCACCGGATCAAGGCGGTCGAAGGTAGACATCGCAAGCGAAGGTTCTTCTGCGCTAGCACAAGGAGATCCCTTCGGTGACGTCCAGAGATACATGGAGCACATGTGGATCACCACTAGATTAATCCTATACTTAGATTCTACGAAGCAATGATGGATCAAAGGATCGGGACTGGAGACATCAATGAAGAAAAAATTCCATCGAGGTAGTTCTTCTGAATTAATTAAATTAATTATAACCAACATATAATGATCCTATCTCACTGGTTTTGCAACTCTTCTTTTATTTTTCATTCTTCATTCCATTCCGAATATCCGGCGTTTTATATCATGATGGATCTCAGATTGAACGTTGTTTAATGCTAAAATTAAAGTTGGGAAATCCCACTAATGTGCTTCCGCTGCGCCCGGAACCTACAAGTGGTATCAGAGGGGTCATATTGTTGATTATAATTATTTAGTTTTTCATTGATGATTTACACATTTTATAATTTAGTTATTTCCATTCATGTTTAATCGTTCTGGAAATCTGAATATCGAGATCCATTCCTCCTCCCTCATTTCTTGTTCACCTCATAGAAAAAAAAAATTATTTTAATTTTGATTAAAATAAAATAGAGGAACTCATCTGGAGGAGCCAAACGTTTCTGTCCGTACAACACTAGAATACACGGTGTGTATTCGGAAGTACACACCGTGTAGTCTAGGTTCAATGCATTGACTGATCATCCAAATGAGGCCGTGTATTGAATTCATTTATGACACTGTGTATTGACCAGAAACAGGTGGCACACGGTTTTCGAATTACACACTGTGTGGTCCAACTGAACATGGAGTGTATTCCCTTCGGGTTTGGGTTGGACCGTGTACCCCGTACATGGCTTTCCCGGCTAGAAACCTTGTAACGCGGAAACCACACAGCATGTGTCCAAGAGTACATGCCTTGTACTCCAAAAATTTCAGAAGTACATAAACATGCCATTTCCTTGGGCGTGTACTTCATATGGATGGTGAATAAAAGTACACTCTGTGTAGTCAGAACTATACACCGTGTACTCATCCAAGTTACACTGAGTTTTTAAAATTTATTATTTATATTATACAAACCCTTGATACCTGTACCATTGTGTAGGCGTAAAGCTGAGGCACAACACATGATAGGTGTTTTATATATATGTGTTTCATTTAACATCATTGTAATGAACGGGAATTCACCAGGTTGCCTCCATGGTACAAGTTACATACAAGGATAATTTTAAATGAATTTATTTGTTTAAAATTATGATGGATGAGAATCTCAAGGAAGTTCAGAAGAGGGTTTAAGATAAAAGGATTGATTAATTAATGATAATTAATTAATTCGAGTGTGATTTATCTTAAACAAGAATGATTAAAGAATTGAATGCTAGTTTTATTTATGCTTAAATATCGTTGCTTGTATGGATGATCATGAGCTAGACCGAGACCTTTGTATGTGAATGGTTTCTTTCAATTTATTTATTTAAATTAAATTTGTTGGCCTACAAGCCATCTCCTTATTAATATGTAGGGTCTGCATGCCCAAGGATTATTTTATGTAAAAACCCATTTTAACCCTCACCTGTGTGTGAGAATAATGCATATGTAATGTATGGAGATCCCAAGCTAGTGGAGGTGGCTCAAGTCAGGATCCAAGGTGAAATAAATCCATGGAGATACAAAGGTGGACAGGTGGAAAGATGTAAACATGAACCCAAATGGTTCAAGGTATTTCTTCCCTAGGTCTTGGGTGAATTTATCAACAGATAGATAAACTAGCCAATAGAAAAAGCTCATGATCATACCATTTATTTTATTTCAGTCAATTGCATGGTTTATTTACTGTGGGTGTGTTGTCACGATCACACAATTAATGAATTAAATGAGCTTGAAAGATGGAACTAAAATAAAACAAGCTTATACGTAAATATTATCTTAGAAATGGTTAATCACTTAAGTATATCCCACTTAATATTAACAAGCATGTAATCAAAGATAATATAATGGAAATTTACATATAAGGATAAAATTCCTCAAAAGAAATATTAAGTCAGTATAGCCTTCCATAATCTTGGTTAGAATCGAACCATAGTTCAAAGTTCTTGACAAACCCTAGTTGGGGTTCTTTCAATTATCGCAGAATTCTAATACAAGGTTTTGGGTTGACTAGACTTGGTTCACATCAAGGGTTTACTGCCACAGCAGGACTTGGTGTGACCAAGAGGCAAAGGTTGAGGAAATCCAAAATAAAAGGATTTCAGGATTGGGGAGTCCACTCAGTGGATCAAGGAGCTGCGAGTTAATGTAGTTGGCATTTGGAATGCCTACCTAAAACCCTTCAAGTTGCTTGACCAACCCTAGTTGGGGTAATGTGAAGGAAAATATGGATCCTTTCCACTAGAATATTCAGGAAATAGAATATTTTGAAATCAATGGTGAGGGATATTGGATTTCGATAAAATAGTGGGAGACTAATAAGTATTAATTTATTTATTTGTCCTAGTTTTGTAATAAAGTACTAAACCTTTGATCATATTAATTTGTAGAAAAGACAAGAAAATGACTTCAAACATATCATTGTGAACCATACTCGAGAAGGAAAACCTTCTCACTGGCACCAATTTCCAAGAGTGGCAGAGGCGTTTACGCATCATCCTTTGCCAAGAAAAGAAAATTGTATGTGCTGGAAGAACCTATTCCAGTTGCGCCTCAGAAAGAGGCATGTGATGAGGAATTATATCTCTATATGAAACACATGGATGATGCCACATATGTCCAGTGTATCATGCTATTGGCCATGTCCAATGAGATCTTGAAGCAACATGAAAACATGGACATGTATAGCAAGATGTCTCGCCTTAAAGATCTATACCAAGAGAAGGCGAGACAGGAGAGGTATGAGATCTCCAATGCTTTGTTTGCAACTATTCTTGGAGAGTCTACGCCAGCTGGGCCACATGTAGTCAAGCTTATTGGCTACATTGAATTCCTGTACATCTTAGGGATTAAATTCCCGAAAGAGTTGCGTACAAATCTCATCCTATCATCACTGCCCAAGACCTTCTCTAGCTTCATTGTCAATTATAACATGAGAGGAATTGAGAAGAGTCTATCAAATCTTCTGACCTTGATTTAGTAGGTAGATAAGGACATGGGGTGTGACAAACCCACGGTACTTATGGTGAACAAGAAAAGGAAGGACAATGAAAAGGGGCCAAAGATATATAAACGGTCTGAAGCCCCCGAGCACTGTCCCTCCAAGAAGGGGAAGATCTAGAGGCAGGGAAAGGAATGGGAGGTAGTGTGTTTTTCAAGTGGAAAACAGGGCCACCAGTAGAGGAACTGCACCCAGAAGCATGGGGACGCTAAAGGTGCATTTTTTATCAAGTGAAATATTTCTATTTCTACACATTGGGTATTAGATACTGCTTGTGGGGCTCACATCTGTATTCAAATGAAGTAACCATGTATATTTCGAAAGTTCGCTAGAAGAGAGGTGGATCTTCGAGTTTCCAATGGCGCAAGGCTAGTTACGTTGGATATTGGAGACTATCACCTCTCATTGCCAACCGGTATGATTTTGGTTTTACAAAACTGTTATTTTGTGCCTAGTGTTACCAAGAACATAATTTATGTATCTTGTTTGGACATGGATGGATTTGTTTTCATGTTTAGAAATAAGGGATGTCTCTTTTATAAGAACAACATATGTTATGGTATGGCACATTTAAATAATGGTTTTTTATGTATTAAATTACGAAAACCAAGCGTTGGCAATCGATAATGAAACAATCTCACATGACTCATACACCACCCAGTTGTGGAATCACCTCCTTGGTCATGTAACCGAGAAGCGCTTGACATTTCTCTGTCAAGATGGCTATTTAGACTCTACTGAGCTAAAACCACTTGATAGATGTCACACTTGTTTACAAGGTAAAATGACCAAGCCTCCTTTTAGTGGACAGGGTGAAAGGGCCACAGAGCTTTTAGGATTGGTACACACGGATGTATGTATACCATTTACAGTAGAAGCTAGAGGTGGATATTCTTACTTCATTACTTTTACTGATGATTTGAGTAGATACGGATTTGTCTAATTAATGAGGTATAAGTCAGAATCCTTAGAGAAATTTAAGGAATTCAAGAATGAAGTAGATAATCATATTGTTAATAAGATAAATAAGCTTCGATCAGATCGAAGTGGAGAATATCTGAACCAAGAGTTCATAGATCTTCTACGGGAGACTGGGATTCTATCTCAGCTCACTCCTCCTTATAAACCATAGTGTAACGGTGTTAGTGAAAGGAGGAAATGTACCTTGTTGGACATGGTGAGGTCGATGATGAGTCATGCGGATCTTCCATTATCCTTTTGGGGATATGCATTAAAAACTGCAGCATACACATTAAATTGAGTACCAACTAAGGCAGAAAATGGAATTCCCTCTGAGTTATGGAGTGGAAAGAAACCCATTTTGTTGCATACACGTGTATGGGGATGCGAGGCATTTGTTAAGGCCTTCTCAGGAAACAAACTAGCACCCCGGGGCATGAAGTGTATCTTTATAGGATATCCCAATGAAACAAAAGGATATTACCTATATAACCCTCAAGAAAAGAAAGTGATTGTCGCCATACAAGACGTCTTTCTTGAGAGGGAGCACATCCTCAAGAAGGATAGTGGGAGAAAGATTGACTTCGACAAAGATGATGCTCAAGATACACCGGAGTTGGTACAGGAACAAGTTCTACAGGTCCCCGTGGAAGAGGTTCCAGAAACACAAGTACTGCGTAGAAGCTCAAGAGAGGTAGGGGAACCAGAGATATTTGGTTTCCTAGACACCGAGGATGGTGAATCATTATTAATGGACAATGATGAGCCTCTCTCATAGAAGGAATCAGTATAAATCTCAGAAGCTACAAGATGGCAAGAAGCTATGAATTCTGAGATGGATTCCATGTATCATAACCATGTTTGGGTTCTGGTCGATGAGCCAGTTGATGTAAAGCATGTTGGATGAAAATGGGTATTCAAGAGAAAGCTGGACATGGAAGGTCAAGTTAGGACCTATAAAGCAAGGCTAGTGGCTAAATGATTCAAACAGCGTCAAGGAATTGACTATGATGAAAACTTATGGCCAGTTTCCATGTTTAAAGACATAAGAATCATACTTTCCATAACAGCTTACCATGACTATGAGATTTGGAAGATGGATGTCAAAACAGCATTCCTTAATGGGAACCTTCAGGAAGATGTCTATATAACATAACCAGATGGGTTTGTGACACCATGTGAAGCCAATCAGGTTTGCAAGTTGCAGAAATCCATTTATGGATTGAAGCAAGCATCCAGGTCATGGAACATTCGATTTTATGAAGACATAAAGAAATTTGGTTTCATTAAGAACGAATGTGATCCATGTGTTTATAAGCGGTTTAATGGGAATTTGGTTGTTATCCTAGTAGTATATGTTGATGAAATATTGCTTATTGGAAATGACGTATCATCCATACAGTTAGTTAAGGACTGGTTGAACAAGTGTTTCTCCATTAAGGACTTAGGAGAAACAGCCTACATTCTAGGGATCAAGATC
The DNA here is from genome assembly GCA_963277665.1 of Viscum album. Lineage (NCBI taxonomy): Eukaryota > Viridiplantae > Streptophyta > Magnoliopsida > Santalales > Viscaceae > Viscum > Viscum album. The sequence goes on from OY728167.1 coordinate 224,402,103, forward strand.
ATTCATGATAGATCGAAGAGGCTGCATGGACTATGTCAGGGTACATACATTGACCATATACTAATGAGATTTAGTATGGAACAATCCAATAGGGGATTGGTTCCAGTGTGACATATCCTACATCTTTCTAAGAAAATGTGTCCTTTGACACAACAAGAGAAAGATAGAATGAGTAAGATCCCATACACTTCGGCTATAGGATCCATCATGTATTCCATGTTATGTATTGGGCTTGATGTTTTCTATTCACTAAGCATGGTAGGCAGATATCAAGCAGATCCAAGGGAACAACATTGGACTGCTGTTAAGACTATCCTTAAGTATCTAAGAAGAACAAAGGATATGTTCCTGGTGTATGGAGGAGATGAGGATCTTATCATCATAGGGTATGCTGATGCTGCTTTTCAGACAGATCAGAATGATCTAAATTCGCAGTCTGGATATGTTTTCTGTCTCAATGGAAGATCTGTGGGTTAGAAGAGTTCTAAGCAGCCAGTTGTCGTCGAATCTACAGCGGAGTCTGAATATATAGAGGCTTCTGATGCAGCCAAGGAAGCCGTCTAGATTCGGAAATTTTTCAAGGAGCTTGATGTTATACCTAGAAGTAAAGATCCCATTACATTGTATTGTGATAATATGGCAGTGGTGGCTCTTGAAAAAGAACCAAGGCCACAACAATGGAAAAATCACATACTCTAGAAGTATCACCTCTTGAGGGATTTCTATCAGAGGGGTGAAGTTGTTGTGAGCAGAGTGTCCGCGGAAGAGAACGTGGCAGACCCCATGACTAAAGTCATATCTCAATAGAAGCATGAATATCATGTGAGATCTAGCGGGTTAAAGGTTGTTAGCAGTTGTCTCTAGTCCAAGTGGGAGTATATTGGAGTTGGTGGCCTAAAACCAACTACTTTGTACTTTATTCATTAATAAAAGTCTTATCACATCTTGATTGTTCTTCTGCGTGACAATGTATGTGATAATGTCCTAAGGATAGTTGTTGCATTAAAGGTTCATAGTGGATCCCTACTATGATGAGAACCTGGAAGTGCCATAACACTATTCTTGAATAAATGGTCTATGGTCAGATGATATTATTTGAGGGACACAAATAATACAAGTCATTAGGGGTGAGGACTCATAAACCTTTGAGGCACCTTCTCATGGTGTGGTCCCTTGGTAATATCCGCGAGGATATTATGAGAACGAGACCCGCCAGTAGGAAATCCACATTTCATATTGTCATTGGATGTTCCTATCTATGGACATGTGTATTGGTCCTTAGAATTTAAGATTATTATTAATGGGTATTACATCTCACGCACTTAGATGTATTGACCAAAACTATGATGACACACTGTTCGCAGTGAGGTAGGATACGTTGGGTGCGTCACGAGTAATACTGCATTAATAGATAATGCGAGAAAGGATTTGTCCCTTCTATTCAATAATGGAAGTAGATATCTCAGGCCCTTTGATGGAATTGATATAGCCTAAATAAATCCATGGCCATGGTAAGGTATGGGAAAGTTCAATTCCAGGAAGTCAAAGAAAGAATAATCGAGCACATGGGTTGATGGCACTAGCATGCAACCCGCTTGATTAGAGATATCGAGACAAAGGGATTATATTACATGGTAAGAATTCATAGAAGGTGACACGTCATTGTGGCATTAACTTCTTTCTCTATGGGTGCCTTGGCGTGTTGCTAGATGCTAACCTTGGACTTCAGGTAGGCTCCGCCTAATGCCACTAAGAAAGAGGCCTAGAGGATAAAATTAATGAAATAAAATTAAAACACATAAAAATTACTAAATAGGAAAACAGATGTATATATACTTGTTGAAGAAAATATGAATATGTTAAATAATATTTTTCCTATATAAATACAAAATAAGTGATGAAGAATAAATTTTCATGACTCCATGATAATAATCACCAAAATTATAAATAATTATATTTATGGAGGGATCAATCATGTAATATAAATTCTTTTATGGTAAATACTTTTTAACTCTATATATGTTTCTCGACACATTATACAACTGAATCCCATTTTAAAATTCCAATTAAATTCATTCATGTATATTTCATGAAATTAATATATACCAAATATGGTGCATGCACATGTGCCTTATTCTAGTGATAGAGGAGATAAAAATTTAAAATAACAACTTCTGTAAGAATGTTATATTCTATAAGAAACTGAATCATCGTAGAAAAATGAAAGAAGTACAATCCCACACCCATGTTAACCAGGACTTACTGCCAAAAAGGATTTCATGACTCACCTATATATGGTATATCAGAGGATTCAATAATGTCCTCATATTCCCTTATTCCATCTACCCAATTTATAATATAAACTAAATTCTATGATGTCACATTGTAATTCCCTATTCTAGAATCATCATATGAGATGATTTTAATCACACCACAAGCAATCCAACACATATTTAAGTGTCTAAAAACTTGTTGCAAGGTACTAATCCATATTCTATGGTGGAATAATACATCAAATAAGAGTATAATGTAATGGAAAAATTACCAAGACATCTACCACATAACAAAATAAATTGTAAAATAAACAAAATTATATAATAAATGCCTTGGATAAATCATATTTTCATACAAACACTGATCACCAAAGGGATGAGAAAAATATAAATTAAACCAAAAAATAAAACACTAGAAATTTAGACCTCCATCCATCCTCAGGATTCAACACACCCTATCTAAAAATATGCATTAATATTTACAAGACCTATCCACTACATTTGATGTGCTTATCTAAAGTTTAAATATATGGTATACATGAACATAGGGGTGCATGTGAATGGGGTGAGAAATACATCCCCATAGGGCCTTACCAGGTTCCTCTAGTATATTCTATCTATTCATGTATACATGAGGAATAAAATCATCATTCCATAAAAGATCACAGTATTTAATGTGAAAACCAATAAAACAACCATTAATTCTCATTAAATTGTAGGAAAATTATCTTTGAATAATTTTTTTAAATGTAAAAATAGATGGAAAACCAATATGATTTACATTGTGTTTAGAATGACCGCCATAATATTTTTGAAGATATAAAATTAATTAATGACATTATTTAATGGTTTAAAACCAATAAAAGAACCTAATATTTTTTCTGAAATATTATTACAATGATTACATATTAATTTGTGACATATAAGAAAATACGCCTCTATATATGAGGGTTGGTTTGCTCCCAATGAACAAAAATGTACTTTTAGTATTTTAAAATTATGCAAACCTGCACGTAATGTTTAAAACATAGAAAACGACCATGGATTGATTTGAAATGGTTGAACAATTATTATTGGAATATTTTTAACATGTATAAATGAATGAAGCATCAATCGATGTGTAGTTTATTTAGAATAATAGAAAATGTGTTTTTAATGATATAAAAGTATTTAAAAACATGTTTTATAGTTTAAAATTCAAGAAAATAACTTTGTATTATATTGAAATATTAGGACAATTACCGGTGAATAATTTTTGAAATATAAGAATAAAAATCACATCAAGATGACTTTTGGTTCACTTTTAATGCATCAAATTGAAAAAAAATATTATTTTATAACTCTAAAATTTGATTACAATGGTCAAAACAAATAAAATGACCCTTAATTTATGTGAAATTTCAGGGAAACAATCATTTAATATTTATTAAATGTCAGAATATATAGTAAATCAATTTGACATTTAGTGTGATCGAAAAGAGAACAATTTCATATTCGAAAATATAATTTTCTAAAAACCTGATTCAAGGGGTCAAAACCTTGAAAATGAAATCTTATTTTCATGATATTTTATGGAAGTGATTAGTGTTTAATTATTTAAATGTAGGAATCAATTCTAATACCACTGTATTATCTATAAAGGTAGGGTTCATCGATCTCATCACACAATGTACCATGGAATAACCCTCTCATTAGAGGTTAGTAACAAAATAATACTAAATAAAGGTAAAATTTTCACACTACCTATCTCTTAGGGAGGTACACGATAACCAACATGAGGTGATAAGGAAAAATCATACACTCTTAAAATATAACCCTCTACTTGAGGAAAAATGAATGTCTTAGTTCCATAAATAAAGTCACATACCATGTCACTTATAAGAGGTCACATCATGCACACTAACCTATCACCACAAAAATTAGTGAGGTCCCATCAATAACATGAATCATAGGCAAGAACCATGTTAGTCACATAGTTCACCAGTTCATCCTAGGTAACTTTTTAGACGAGAGCTATCCCCTCATCATAACAAGTTCTGCAATACCCTTTGGGGAATCCATTTTGATTTTTAGAACCATCACTATTTATAATATTTGATACAAGATCACACACTTATGTACTAAGTTATTTTTCATCATAATTTTTTATACTAAATAATATATAAATTTCCATTCCAACATAATTGAATTGACGCCATAGTCCTTGTCCTGGTACCCATGGACCATCCCAATCCATCTCTCTCTAAACACCATGGAATGAAATCTCATACATGTTGCATTCAAGTCTGTATCAACTCTCAAAATTTTCATCACATCAAATAATATTAATAACTACCTATAAATTATTATAAATATATATTTAATTTAAAAAATAGGCATAAATTATTGAAAACACATCGGGTACAACTATTTCAAGGAACACGTATCCAATACCGCTTATATGGTATATGGAAAACTCTCGACACTATACCAGAAAAAACGTATGATTTCCCACACATTTAAGCATAAATATCATCCAATTTTAGAAAAAAAACCAAAAAAAATCTTATGTGTTACCTTTACTTACCACTCGGCCTTTGAAGGGAGGCGGGGTGGGGGTTGGGATCAGTGGCGAGGGGTGGTGAGCCAAGGTGTGGTGAGGTGAGGTGCGGTGAGGGATGGAGAAGTGAGGTGAGGTGAGGATAGGAGAGGTGTGGCAATGCAAGGTACGGAGAGGAAAGGCAGGGTGAGGAGAGGCGTGGTGAGGCAATGTGCGGAGAGGTGAGGCACATCGAGGGTTGAAGATGGGCGGTGATGGGCTAGGGATTCGGGGAGTTGGCGGGGTGTAGGGGTTGGGGGGTGGGGGGTCGTAGGTATTAGGGTATGGGGGAAGTCCCACATGTATTAATTGTTTTAACTGTTTAGTGGTGGTTTATAAGAAAAATCTGTAAAATTAGTTTTTAAAAATTTAGCGGTTATTTACAAAATCGCCACTAAAAAACTACTGCTAAACTATTAGTTTGTTGTAGTGAATCATGAGAAATTTATCAAATAAGATCTATAGTACCTAGATAATCCAAAAAAACTATGGATTTTAGTGACACTATAGGGCCTAGTACATTCCTCAACAGCCTTTTTTTGAAGGGTCCCCCGAAATTCCCTCACTTTTGATCACATGTCCCAAGAATGTGACTTGATCCATACAAAAGCCACACTTTCTGTACTTAGAGTTGAACTTCTCCAATCTCATTTTCACCAACATAAGTATTAGATGTTATTAAAATTCCTAATTTCTCTTTTCATAGATGATAATATAATCGATAAACACTAAAAAAAATTTGTTGAGGTAATTTTTAAATATTCTTTTCATCAAATCCATTATGATGGTAGGGGACTTATTAATACCAAATGGCATCACAGAAACATATAGAGACCATACCATGTACGGAAGGTAGTCTTGTGAATATATTACATCTTTACGTTTAGTTGATGATATCCATAATGAAGATCCACCTTTGAGAAGTATTGAGATCCTCGTAGCTGATCGACAAGTCATCAATCCTTGGAAGAGGATACTTGTTCTTTTTGGTGATCTTGTTGAGTTCCAGATAATGGATTCACAGCCACACTTATCCTTCCTTCTTATTCACAAAGATAATTAGTGCACCGCAATGTGTTGCACTAGGGCGTATAAACCCTTTGTCCAAATGAACTTGCAACTGCTTATTTAACTCATCCAGTCTTACATGAGCAATCCTATATAGACACTTTGAGATAAGGGTAGCTCTAGGTATGAGTTATATATAGAACTCTACCTCACGATCTAGGAGATTTCCATGTAACTCTTTGGGAAATAGATCAGAATATTCCCTCATGATGGACATTTCTACTAGGGGGACACTTTCCTTTGACTCAAACATTTGAACAAGGTATGCTTCTTTATAGGGAACAAACACCCACTCCGTTGAAGGATTTTTTTAAAGGAGATTCATGATTGTCCTTTAATTTATAGAGGAGAATGGTATGGTTTTGAATATTAAAAGATATTTCTTTTTCCCGTTGGTTGATATGTGATTTATACAATGAGAGACTATCCATTACCATTACAGCATCAAATTCAACCAAGGGAAGTAGAACGTGATTCACTGGAAGATTCTTCCCACATATTCAAACAGGTGAACAGTCCAACACTTGGGTAGAAATGATTTCACCACTTGGTGTTTTTACATGTATATCTACTTCAAGGATTCGTGGATTCAATTCTATATTTCTATCCAACTTTAAATATATAAAGGAATGCATATAACCAAAATCAAATAAGGATTTTTTCCTTTCCTGATAGAATATGAAGTGTACCTTATATGACTTCATTTTCTTAATCAAATTATTTATTAGTGATGGAATAATACTTTCCTTTCTCCTTTGGATTTGTTGGCTGACGTTGATTACCATCAAGGGATTGAGGTTTTGTACACTGGCTTACATTGTTCCCTTGTCCCTAAATTTGTTGCATTGAACCATGGGTGGTGTTATCCTTCCTCCACTACATTCTCCATCCTTCTCATGTTTTTCCCACACTATTGATCATGGTGGACTTCTCTCCCATAGTTGAATTATTTCCCCATCACGTTGATGAAATTCCTATGATGTTTCATTACACATTTTCTACATGTGTGTGGTTGAGTTTTCTTTCGACCTTTCTCATTAGATCCTCTGATATGAAACATCATCTTTCATTTCATATCATCATAGCCTTGGAAACATTCCCCAAACTCTGTATCCACATTGAGAGCACATCAAGTGACTTCTTCATTACTCTCAAAGTCTCAATTTTCAATATCCTTTCAAAGGTTTGGCTTTAATCCCCCAAAGAATATATTATTTTTTTTATCATTGTTGAGAACAAATCCCAAAGAGTGCCGTGAAATACATCTGAAATTTTATTCATAGTCCATGAATGATTTTACATACTTTTTATTTAGCTCTATAAATTCATTATCCATATTCATCAGAAGATTTCATGGGAAATACTTGTTAAGAAACACTATCTCAATGTCTTCTCACTCCATCTCTTCGATTTCATCTCTCAGATAGGTGCTCATAATCAAATCCCCCCATTTTTCAGCCTCTCCATCAAGATGATAAACGGAAAGAGTCAACATCTCTAACTCAGAATAGTGAAGCATAGAATATATATTCTCTATAAAGTTAACTCATTTCTCCACAACTAGTGGATCAGAAGATCCACTAAACGTTGGTGGTCGTTGTTGAATAAAACACTCGACAACCAGTTTCACTATTTTAGGTGAAGTGGGAAGTTCAACATTATTCAGATTATTATTAATATCCTGAGACAACTGGGTAATAATTACCATAATGTTTTTAACTCTACCACCAAAAGCATTGGGGATGTCATTTGGGAAAGCACTGCACTGTCCCTCGCACAGGTTGTTGTCCTGGTTTCTCTTGGTTCCAACCATTTTCTAAAATAGAAAAGGTTAGAAGAAAAAAATGGAAAAAATTCATGAATAAATAATTTTTTACACTGTGAAATTAACACTAAAATCATATCTTATGGGATCCCTATCATTAGAAAAGATTCTAATGTACTTTCATATACTTAGTCTCATACTAGGGATTTCACTAAGGTTCATTAATCCTAATTCCCAAATTAACAAAACGGTGCCTCTAATACCAACTATAGAGACCATTCTTCTATTATATTACTATTATATAAATTTAATGATAAAAGACATAAAAACTTTACAACATGAGGATACAAAGGTTTAGTGTCAAGGAAAACTAGGACTATACACAACTATTACAACATAAAACATAAACATTTTTTTAATTTCATATTCTCAATCTTCTCATTTTCCCTTGATTTCTCCTTAGTACGTGTAATCACATGGAGATATACATAAAAAAGGGTGATCTAAAATCCTAGTAAGAGGATAAGAACATGAGACAATGTAACAAGGGGTGAGTATAATCATAACATCATCGTCGTAATCATGACAAGATGCATTAGATAATAGAAGGAATGTGGAAATGCATAAAAATGAAACATCCTATCTTAGTGGTCATTTTCCACACATAGTTAAAAACAAAGATATCATAATTTTCACACATAATTCACTTTAATAATGTGGTTCATCACATTTACCAATGAATTGTAGATATGTATAATTCCAGGAGCACCCATCGCAACTTGACATTTTTATTACGCTATATAATTCTGGGCGCACCAGTCACATCATAACATTTACATTGTCATGCATGCCACATAGAACATATATCAATATTGAACATAAAATAACTCATGCAAAGTAAATAGGTTTCACTTCATAAATAATAAATTCCTAAACTTAGTGTTCCCTAATGAAATAGCGAATAACATACTTAGTACAAGGACCATCAACCTTGAGTGAGAAGTAAAAGGTGTGTTTTTGAAAGATGAGTTATTTTGAAAAACATTCTGTTTGAAATAAACTCTAGTGGAAAACATTTATATCCTCTAAAAGGTAATATAATTATTAAGAAATTATTTTTATTCAATAACCTTAACAAAAATGGATTGAAAAGGGGAAAACCCAAAAAAAAGAAAGTTGGGTTCGATAATTCCCCTTACCTTGTATTTGAAAGCTTTCTTTACATTAATGTTCTGTATAATCATATTATATTCATTAATTAACAACTCCGGAACCATTTTTACTTGCGTATGATTCATTATGGTTGTATTATTTTTTTAGGCTTTTGGATGAGTTATAGAGTTTAAATTCATTGTCCGGGTGTGTTCTTTTTCTTAGTTTTCAGGAACTGTTCACTTGTACACATGAATGAAAGTTCATGTAGAATATTGATAAAAATCAAGAATTGGTATTACATTACATTAATGATCTTTAAAAAGTTTAAATTATATTATAATTAATTTGGTTATGATTATGAATCATTTGTTAAAATTTAATGATAATCATTTTGTGTTAATTTGGGAAGTTTTTGGATTACAACGAACATGTATTGTTTTATCATTTGTATTATGTATAAAACATGTTTCTAGAACATAAAATGGGTTAAAAAATATATATTAAAATCTATTTTAAACTATTTAATGGTTCTATTTATATCCTTTATGAGTTTAAGGAAAAATGATGTGTGACGCCCATGATGTAGGTAAATTAACACATCACGGGCGATAATTTTATTTTTATAAAAGAGAGAGAGAGAGAGAGAGAAGGAGGAGTATAATTAATAATATTCAATTAACATGATATAATACCATTATATCACTAATAATGGAGTTATCAAGGAATTTTGATAAAATAATTTGATGATAAGAGAATAAAAGAAATGAAATATGAAAGGAAAGTGAAAGAAAAGAGAGGGAAATTATCTCTTGAATATATCTTCATTGAGAGCCTTTTTAAGAAAGAGGTTTTGGACTTTTTATGAGACCAAGGGTTTCTTGACATGTTGGAGGATCTTGGGAAGATATTTGAGCATAATTTCATGTAGTCACAAGGCTTGATAGGTGTGAGTAAATAAGGTTGTGAGGGGTGATACTTATTGTGTAAGGGAGGGGTGTTTTCTCAATATTTTATTCATTAGTTTATTAATTTCTCTTAAGAAAATAAATAGTGAAGATTCCATGACTAAATAAATTAAATATGGAATGTGAGTGTGAACCAATAGCCATTTACATCATCCATTACTCAAGAATAATGCAGAAATTCATTTATTTTTCATATTTTTCAAATTATAAAATTTTAGTATTAACATAAAATTTGAGTATTTTATAAAAATATCAAAAAATCACCATAACCATTTCTCGATGCGTATAATTCAAAAAATAACTCCATTTTATAATTTTTGTTATAAATATTAGTAATTTAATTTTTAATTAAACTCATAAATTACATGAAAAATAAAAATTAAAAAAACTATTTTTCTAACACTTTGAAAAATTAATTAAGGTCTCATAAAATTTCCATATAATCATTAAACTTCAAAATACTAGTTTTTTAAAAAAAATTATGATTTTTTTTAAATATTAAATTATTCATTAAACATTCAATACCTAAAAAAAACCAGCACTATAATATAATTATATCATATAGTTACTTATATGATGGATAAATGTTTTGTATACTATCATTGGTAAGGTTCCTATTCACTTGGCCAATTTACTATTCATAAGGGAAATATTAATATTCATAATGGAAAAATTACTTTTCATAAATGTGTGTTATTATTCACCAAAAATTAATTTTCTCCTATCGGACTCCAAACATCTTACTGATCGTAATCGTGTATGTCAAATTTTTAAAATTCAAATCACAGAAGTGGAAATATTATGTTAAATGGACACATAGAATTTAGTAGTTCATTTATGAATGATGTGGAATTGTGTTTCCTAATGTGATTTTAAGTTATTATACTATATTATATTACAATAATAATGGAGAAATTTCCTTGATAAATGTTTTGGTTGTTACATTACCATTCGTTATTTCACAAATGAATGACCTTGTTACCATTCATTAATTCATACTATTGAATGACCATGTTACCATTATTTATTTCACAAATTAATGAACATTTTACCATTAATTAATTCACACATTGGAATTAGAATGTTTCCATTCTTTATTTCACAAATGAATGACCTTGTTACAATTCATTAATTCACCCATTTGAATGATCATGTTACCATTCTTTATTTCACAAATGAATGTCCATGTTTTCATTCTTTAATCCACACAATTGAATGACCATGATACAATTATTTGATCCTTTCCTGAATTTCCATGTCACCATTAACCATTTACTAATCACATATATCAAAATAATACAACATTACATATATATCGACCAACTATTAATTAATTCAATAATTAATTAATCTATTCACAATATCAACATTCAATAATTAATTCACCAATTAATTATCTGATTCATGAAGTCAATATCACAAAATAATCTTTCATAGTTAATTAACCCAAAATCCAACAATTTCACAATTCTATAATTAATTATTTCACCAAATTAATTAATTCCATTAGAAAAATCAATTGAAAATGAATTCTAAATATTTTACAATTTTCATGCATGAAATGAAAATCACGACTATGGTATTTGAACATCAGACCACATACCTTTAACCAAATATCCTACAACATTTCTAATGGATAAAACCCACGAGGAATGATGTGGATGGTTTCCAAGAGATTCCAATATGATGTTTTAATAAGATCAAAACCAACAATGAAACTATCCAAATGATTTTGTCATAATAGGTTCGATTAAGTGGAAGGGGATAAATAAAATCCAACTACCAAGACATACCAAAGATTTATCACAACAACGGGACATCTAGAAAGGGTGTTGGTAATCCAAATTCACCTATATGGTCACCCTAGGATGAGAGGAGAAGAGTTTCAATGGTTTCTAACAAAAATTATCCTCATAGCTACTTTAAATGTGCATGTTTGGAATTTACACGACATGTAATTCTTTTTAAAGGTTTTCACTGAAAAATTCATTACATCAGATTTATTTTATTAAAACCCAAGAACAAGTACATGATGTTTAATACCCTTAAAATTTGCGTAAATGTTCTTTAGTTGAGTTTCATTCCAATTTCTTTTAAAAGCCTCTCAACTAACCATGAACCATTTTTAACACTTAACACAATTATACCCAGACTCCATTAATTCAAACACGCATACATATCGGAACTTTAAGTCATTTTCTCTAATAAGGGATATTTGTATCTGAAAAAGACTAGGACACTGAGGTTATAAAAAAAAGTAGATAAAATTACCTGAAAAATATGGGACCTTACAAAAACATAAATATGAGTTCTAGAAAAAATAGATTATACATCATATATTGACATCCCCATGAAAATAATTTGGGATAGAAAATTTTTTCATAAGGTAGCACAGAAGGAGAAATAAATAATTAGAAAATATCATATCCAAATTTCAATAAACCAAAATAATAACATCAAGAGATAATTTTGAGGGAGATACATAGATGACATGAAATTGTTAAATATGATGGATCTTCTAGGGTGTGAATGAAAAATATAATTGAAATCAAGAATGTTCTTGTTTAATGTTTTGGTACCAATATCAACAAATGAATGAAATATTTATTTTCAAATGGTAGAAAAAATAAATTTAATGTAATGCCCCGACCCCAGTTACCCAGAGTCGGTGCATTATTATATAACATTGGCATGATCACAAAAGATCAAGTCTCGAAAGACCGATTAGTTTAGTATCCTTGGAAGCACTAGATACATTCATAAATTTTACATTACATACTAAAGTGAAAAAATACAACAATATATTGTCTTCATATCCCCTCATACTATCCCTGCTGGTCATTCATAAAATACTTCTTCACGTCCTTGGAAAAATAAAACATTGAAAGGGGTGAGCTCAGATGCTCAGTAAGGATAACAATACAGCGGAAACTTTCATAAATAAACATAAACATTTAAGGGAATGTATAACTAAAAAAAGTATTTTAAACTTGAACTTCAGCATAATATGGCAAATATAAACTGAAATAATTCCATTTACTAATTCACATGGATATTCTACTAGTCGAATAATCACATGCAATATCAATAACCACTTTCATAATGATAGAAAGCAAAATGTCAGACTATCATACGCACATAGCCAAGGCCTTGTGCCAAGGCTATAAATAATATTTTTTCAGGGCCCTTTATCAAGACACTAGTTTGTCTCATGAGACCTACCGATGCATCGAGGAGCTATAGCGGGCTCTACCCGTCATTTATTAAGTCCAATGCATTCATCATATGAACAGGTTTAAACATAACATAAACATTCGTATTAAAACTAGCATATGAAATGTCAACACATTCTCCATAAACCATGAATGGTATAAAAATAACACATCCACGGTCAAACATATCACAAAACCTTCAATAAAATATGGAATTTTGGTAACATAATAAATCAACTTCAAATAAGCTTAAAATCCATCAAAGGATGTTGACATAGATGAAATCAAAACCATTTGAGAGAAATATCTCTTTTTTTGAAATAATTTAAAAGTCACATAATTATAAAATAAAACATTTACTTTGAAAATATTATTATAATATTTTAAGGGAAGCTTCGAAGATTTTATAATAGCATAAAATATCTGCACCCTCCGTACAAGTTAAAAAAAGACATTCTTACCTTAATTCTGTCAAAAAGGTAAAAAGGGACCTTGTTTGAAAAATGACAGAAAGATTACTTTATAAACTTATAAAAATTCAAACAAGGGTATAAATTAATTTAACCCATATTCTGTAAAATATTAAGAATGTTTTGAAATAAATTTTTAAGAAACATGTATGTGGATGATAAAGAGGTCCTAGTAGATAATTACGTATAAACAACCTCGGATAATGAAGAGATTGTGAAATAAACCCTTACCTTGTACTTTTCCTGGGTTGAGGGTAGTTTAACCTCTTTTATAATGGTGAAATAGTTGTTATTAAATTATACAAGAATCATATACATTAATATGATATCACATATGATCCTTTAACATTTCTTTGTTAATAATATCTTATTATTATCGTTGTTTTGGGTGTTAACTTACTTGTTTTTTTATATGTTTTTTTACATAAGCCTTGTTTTTTATGTATAGGTTGTATATTATTCATATACAGAATTGTATCAAGTCATTAAAAATTATTTTTAATCAAAAAATGAGAATTAGACTTGAATGGATACGATGGAGAATGAATCTCATCGCGTTCATGGAGACGGTAGTCCGTACATACGCACGAGCGACAATATCATTCTTTTGATATTAAAATAATATATAACTGGATGGTATATCATATATACAGAATCATTATCATGTTATATTTTTTATTTACATGAATTATACATCATTATTATACCCATCTAAATAATAATGTTTTGAATAACAATTACACCACGACGTGGAGACGGTAAGTCGTACGCACGAACATATCATGACATGTCATTCAAAGGATGGATAGAATAATGAATATGGTTGTACCATATTTATAATAACATCAATGTATATTGAAGATACTAGAGTTATTATTTTAGAATGTAAATAACAAAGGAATAAGAAGTTGAAGAAGAAAGGAACTTGAAAGAGGGTGGTGAAAACGTCACTCTTCTTCGGGTTCTTCTCTTTTGATTTGATCAAAAGGGCTCCTTAGGTTGTCATTATAATAAAACTAATGCCTCTAGGTTGAATTGAGGGAAGTTGGAAGGATATTTGGGCAGAGTTTGGCCATGACAAATGGCTTTGAAGGTGTGAATTAGTGAGAAGGATGAGTGCCCTTTTATAAGAGGGTGAGGGGATCCTTTGGAAAAGCTAGAAATATTATTTTATAATAAATCCATATTCGGTTTCTAATAGATCCAAAGTGGATTATTTAAAGGTTAAGGTGGGGATAGGTAGAAAACACCTCATCCAATAGGTTTTAGACAGGTTTGGGTCACATTATTAACCTTATATTTTAGTTTTAACTCCTAGTTAATTAGTTTGACATTTATCATGTCTCTTTGTATTTTTATATTATATGGTTAATAAACTTACTATAAACTTCCAAGACACCCCCCAAGTGGTCCATTAATGATACACCTATCATGGTACAAGTCCTTTAGCGGAACATTGGATTTTTAGGAATAGAATATCAATTAATAATATAATATTCGTTTTGAAAACTCTTTTATGTCAATTTTGACACTATTTGGAATTTGATTTTTGTGAAAATAATAACAGCATTATTACTTAGAAAAAAGTTAGTTATATCAACAATAACATGTCATATTATCCTAGAAAATTATTTTAATTCATAAAAAGTCTCAAATTACATTTATTTGGATGTTTATAATATCAATTATATTAATATTTCATTAATTCTGTAATTACTGCACCACCATTGTGTCATAACTAAATTAAATTATTGAATGTCTAAAAATTATAAATAAACTACCAGTATGTAGGAAATATTTTTATCTTTCTAATGAATATTTACAATCGAATTTATCTTATTTATAACCCTATATTAAAAAAATTTAGTAATTAAACTTTGATTTAAACTCTTTTAACTCTTCATTGAATTAAAAAATAATAAATGTCCTAATCTAATCCAAGTGGAACTAAATGATAATATTTTATTCCTAAGGTTGTTTTTGGTAGATATACACTTGTCCAATAGAATTAGGACATGTTTTAGAGTAATATTAATATCATTTTTACCCTTAATTACCCTATTTAGTTTTAACCGTGGTAAATAAAATTAAAAAGTTACTATTCACCAAAAATTATTTTCATCTCATTGAACCACATTTTACTTACTGATACCAACCGTGTATCTCAGATTTTTGAAATTCCATTCACAAAAGCGGTAAAATTATGTTATATGTGAATTTTCAAATTCTCCTTGGAGGTGGGTAAAAGACGGTGAAAGGTTCTATAAAATTTTTATATATCTAAAATTATTATAAATTGACTCCAATGAATTACATTGAAATTATATAGGCATTATGTGTCTATTTTGACCTAAAATAAATTTAAATAAAATAAATATTTATTTAATAAAAAATTCGGTTTTAAACTATAACTCGGTGTTTTTTCACTATTCATCAAAAATTGAATCTTTTCAGAAAAATACCAAAAATTCACCCTAAGATAATTTTGATATTCCGAATCCAAAAATGAAGTCCATTTTGAAAGATAAAAATTTATAAAATTTCAAAAAGTGGTTATTACTATTCATAACGGCTAGTTTGATTGGTTGTGGTGTGTGTTACAACTTGAAGTTTCGTACAACACATGCTACTGTATTATTCAAAGAGAAGCATACCGTAGAAGCTTGGGGTGTTACATTCTCCCCTCCTTCAAATAATGTTGTCCTAGAAATTTCTAGAATACTACCGCATGAAAAGACTCGGGTGGTTCTTCATCATAAGTTCCTCAGCTTACCATGTTGCCTCTTCCATCTTATGGTTTCCCCATAGAACTTTTACCAGACGAGTCATCCGGTTTCTCAGCACTTGTTCTCCTGTATCAAGAATCCTGACGGGCTCTTCGAAATAAGATAGATCGGGTTCCAGTTCTAATTCCTCATAAGTGAGTACATGTGTTGGTTCGGGCATGTATTTTCTCAATAGGGATACATGGAACACATCATGAACTTTGGAGAGACTTGGTGACATTTCCAAACGGTAAGCTATAGCCCCAATTCGTTCTAGAATTTCGATAGGTCTGATGTACCTGGGACTCAATTTACCCTTCTTACCAAAACGTATAACTCCCTTCCATGGAGATAACTTCAAGAAAACATGATCTCCCACCTGAAATTCCAAATCCTTCCTTTGGTTATCAGCATATCTCTTATGCCTACTTTGAGCTACTTTGGTGTGGGTTTGGATTACCTTCACCTTTTCCATTGTTTCCTCCACTAGTTATGGGCCTACAAGTTATCTTTCACCAACGTCATCCCAACAGGTTGGTGTGCAGCATGTCTTTCTGTATAATGCTTCATATGGTGCCATTAAAATACTTGAATGGAAGCTATTGTTATAGGAAAATTCTACCATAGGTAAATATTGATCCCACATACCCTGAAAGTCAAGTGAGCATGATCTCAACCTGTCTTCCAATGTTTGAATAGTTAGTTCTGATTGTCCATCTATTTGAGGGTGGTATGCAGTGCCCAAATGAAGTTCAGTATCCAAGTCCTTCTAAAGACTCTTCCAGAATCATGAAGTAATACAGGGATCACGATCCGAATCAATGGATAGGGGTACTCCATGAAGTCTCACAACTTCATTAATATATAGTCTTTCTAGACGTTCAAGTGGTAAATCCTCCATTATAGCTAGAAAATGTGTTGAATTGGTAAGAAGATCAACAATGAATCATATTTCATCGTTCCTTCTAGGAGTCTTTGGTAGTCCCATTACAAAGTCCATCGTGATATTATCCCATTTCCACTCAGGTATGGGAAGAGGTTGTAATACTCCTCCAGGTTGTTGCCTTCCAGCTTTCACTTGTTGACAAACCATACATCTTGACAAAAAATCAGCAATCTCCCTCTTCATGTTGTCCAACCAAAAATGTTCCTTCAGATATCTATACACTTTGGTGCTCCCATGGTGTATAGAGAAATTGGAACTATGAGCATCATCCAACAATTCTCTTTTTTGATCAGGTATATTGGGAACACAAAGTATCTTCCCAAACTTCAAAATTCCATCTTCATACACAAAGTCACTCAATCTCCCATCATTCACAGTTTTAATCTTGTTTTGAAACTCTTCATCACCGGTTTGAGAACTCTTTATCATTTCTAGTAAAGATGTTTTGGAAACCATTTGAAAAAGTATTTATGTTTCACCTTCCATGGTTATTCCCATATCCATCTTTACTAGATCCATGTATATAGGATCCTTTTCAACTCTCATCGTATTCAAAAATCCATGATCATTTCTACTCAAATAATCTTCTACCTTATTTTCCTTCCCCGGGTGGTTGTGTATCATACAATCATCACCCATGAGTAGTTCAAGCCATCACCATTTTCTCATGTTGAGTTCTTTCTGTGAGAAAATATACTTCAAACTCTTGTGATCAGTATAAATCTCACAATTTTCACCATAGAGATAATGTCTTGATATCTTCAAAGAAAATATTACAGCATCTAACTCAAGATCATGAGTAGGGTAGTTTTTCTCAATAATTTTCAGCTGACATGATGCATAGGCCATAACTCTATCATTCTGCATAAGGACACAACCAAGTCCTTTCTTCAATGCGTCACTATAAATAACGAACCCATCATTCCCCGATGGTAGAGTCAATATAGGAGCATTGACTAATATTCTCTTTAGTTATTCAAAACATTCTTCACACTCTTTTATCCAAACAAATTTAACCCCTTTACATGTGATCTTCGTTTATGGGTTAGCTAATCAGGAAAAATTCTGGACAAAACGTCGATAATAACCTGCCAAACCAATAAAATTGTGTACCTCAGTTATACTCGTAGGTGCTAGCCATTCTTGGATTGCTCTTTTCTTAGAAGGATCAACATAGATTCCATCTTTGGAGAAAATATGGCCAAGAAATGAAATATTTTGAAGCCATAATTCACACTTTCTAAACATCCCATATAATTCAGGTCTTCTAAGAGTCTTCAAGAAAATGCTCAAGTGATTTTCATGATCTTCGTAACTTTTAGAGTATACCAAGATAACATCAATAAATACCACCACAAAATCATCAAGATATTTCTTTAATACTATATTCATTAGATCCATGAATATAGAGGGTTCATTATTCAATCCAAAAGGCATTACTGTAAACTCGTAATGCCTGTACCTTGTTCGAAATGTTGTCTTCGGAATGTCTTCCTTCCTCACAAACAACTGATGGTATCCAGATCGAAGGTCAATCTTTGAAAAGTATTGAGCTCCATGAAGTTGGTCGAATAAATCATCAATGCGAGGTAGGGGATACTTGTTATTTATTGTTATAGCATTGATTTACCTGTATTAGATACATAACCTCATAGATCCATCTTTCTTATTAACAAAAGGACAAGGGCTCCCCATGGAGAAACACTAGGCCGAATAAATCCCTTATTACTCAATTACTCTAGTTGTTTCTTTAGTTCCACTAATTCCACAGTGGCCATTCTATAAGGGGTCTTCAATATGGGCCTTGAACCAGGAATTAAATCAATGGAAAACTCAATTTCTTGTTCTGGATATGTCCATGTAAATATTCTGGAAACACATCTACATATTCTTTCACAATAGGTACATCCTCTATTTGAACATTCTTTTCCTCACCCTCATTTATTTCATTCTCTTCCTCCCCGATAATTGAATTTAGTTGAGATACTGGGGGTGGATCTAGATAAGAATTAGGTGGTGAAGATTCTTCTCTAAAGATAAGGTGTTCCTTATCATCATCATCAAAAATCATAACCTCCTTATTCTTAAAATAAATCTTCACATCGTGGTCTGAAATCCAATCTATATCTAGGATTATATCAAATTCAATCATGGGTATGATGATGAGATTAGCATATAAAGAACATTTATATGCCATAATGGGGACTGATTGAAAAAACTTTGTAGCAATGATACTTCCCTTAGGGGTTTTGACTGACAACTCCCTTGTTAAATCAAATTGTAAATATCTAATTTTCTTAGTAAACTGGGAAGATATAAAAAAATGCAATGATCCAAAATCAAATAATGAATTTCTTAAACTTGATGAAACCATTAAATTACCTACCACCACATCTTTCAGAGCTTCTACCTCAGCAGTAGTGATAGCATAAGCTTGGCCTTGATCCCTTGGACTTTTCTGAGGTAAATTCCCCTGATGCTTAGGACATTGATTTTCATAATGTCCCATCTCCCTACAGTTGTAGCAATGAACATCAGTAGCTTCTTTCTTCCCCCTGCAATCACGATCTTAGTGGCCTTTTTCACCACACTTGTAACAGACTCACATTCCTTTCAAGAAAGTAACGGAGTGTTTCTTCCCACATTTACTGTAGGATGGATATTCAAATTTTCCCTTCTTCCCCTTATTTCCATTTCCAAACTGATCAGCAGATCTCTTCTTCTCTTGCATTGCTTTAAAGTCATAAGACATAGAGAATTCCTTTTCCGTCTTGATAGCACACGACACAATATCTTCGTACGACATGAAGGTTTCTGAGACTAATGCTCAACGGAGAAATGGTTTTAACCCATCAAAGAAATGATCAATATTACTTCTTCGGTTACATATAAAATCTGTAGCATACCTCACTAACCTTGTAAATTTAGCCTCATACTTTGCGACATTCTCATCCTCCTTTTGTCTCAGACTCAGAAATTGTCGTTCCATATCTTCTCGATAGTCACTAGGAAATTATTTTTCTAAGAAAATCTCTTTTAACTCCCTCCATTCCATATTTGATACTTCATCATCTTACTTCATGTTTTGAATCAATGACCACCATTGGTCAGCATCTCCAGTGAGGCGGTAAACTGCCATGATAACTTTTACCCTTTCACTACTCCCAAAGGCATGGAATATTTTCTCTAAGGAATTTATCCATTGCTCATCTACTAAGGGATTTATACTCCCATTTAATTTTGGTGTTTTTTGCCTCATGAAGCGATCTAACATTGACCCTCCATGCTTTGGATCTGGGTACTCTATACAGGTAAGGTTATTATTCATAACCTGAGTGAGTTTTCCCAGTATGGTGATTAGTTTATCAGCACCAGTTGCATCACCAGCTCCACTATAATTATCTTGAGCAGGAAGGAAATCTCTACATGAAGTGCATGCATTGATACGGTTTCCATTCCTTCCACTAGGCGCCATTTCTAAACAATGGCATAAACTAGATTAGTTTATTAATCAAAATAAATAATTCCAAACTTCTAAAACACTTAACCAACATTCAATAGTTTATGGATATAATCCATAATCATAAAAAATGTTTTCTTTAAGGAAGTATATACTCATAAACCCTTCATAATGGTTTGTAAAGAAAATGAGAATTATCCTAAGCATGTCCCCCGGGAGTGTCGTAACCAAGAGTGCACCAAGGCCCATTGTCGTGTACTAGGATACCCTGGGTCAAGACCGAAACTCCTTGTTGGAGCTTTAACTCCTAGGTACATCTATGCCAGATCCACCTCTACCTGATCATATCCAAACAGGGATGTATTTCTCGAAAAACTCACAAAATATCTACAATACCAAAATTCTAGGAAGTTCTTCTATACTAATCCTCAAATTCCATCTTAGATCTATGTGATCTAATCAGATTTTATGTAAATCCAGTGCCCAATTTTGTACTAAACTTCCTCTGATACCAATTGTAACAACCTGACCCCAGTTACCCAGAGTCAGTGCATTATTACATAACATTTTCATGATCACAAAAGATCATGTCTTGAAAGACCGATTAGTTTAGTAGCCTTGGAAACACAAGATACATTCATAAAGTTTACATTACATCATAAAGTGAAAAACTACAACAATATATTTTCTTCATATCCCCTCATAATATCCCTTCAGTTCATTCATAAAATACTTCTTCACATCTTGGGAAAAATAAAACATTGAAAGTGGTGAGCTCAGATGCTCATTAAGGATAACAATATAGCAGAAACATTCATAAATAAACATAAAATTTTAATGCAATGTATAACTGAAACAAAAGACTTTTAAAATTTAACTTCAGCATAATATGGAAAAGATAAAATGAAATAATTCCATTTAATTATTCACATGGATATTCTACTAGTCGAATAATCACATGAAATATCAATAACTACTTTCATAATGATGGAATGCATAATGTCAGACTATCATAACCACATAGCCAAGGCCTTGTGCCAAGACTATAAATAAGATTTTGTTAAGGCCTTGTTCCAAGACACTAGTTTGTCTCATGAGACCTACCGATGAATCAAGGAGCTATAGTGGGCTCCACCAGTCACTTATTAAGTCCAATGCATTCATCATATGAACATGTTTAAACATAACATAAACATTCGTATTAAAACTAGCTTACGAAATGTCAACACTTTCTCTATAAACTATCAATGGTATAAAAATAACACATCCATAGTCAAACATATCACAAAACTTTCAATAAAATATGGATGTTTTGTATCATAATAAATCAACCTCAACTAAGCTTAAAATCAATTAAAGTAAGTTGACATAGATGAAATCAAAACTATTTGAGAGAAATATCTCTTTTTTTGAAATCATTTAAAAGTCGCATAATTATAAAATAAAACATTTACATTGAAAATATTCTTAAAATATTTTAAGGGAAACTTTGATGATTTTATAACGGTGTAAAATAGCCGCACCCGCTGTATAAGTTAAAAAAATACATTCTTACCTTAATTCTGTCGAAAAGGTTAAAAAGGAACTTGTTTGGAAAACGACAGAAAGATTCCATTATAAACATCTTATAAAAATTAAAACAATGATATAAATGACTTTAACCCATATTCTATAAAATATTAAGAATGTTTTGAAATACATTTTTAAGAAACATGGATGTGGATGATAAAGAGGTCCTAGTAGATAATTACGTATAAACAACCTCGGATAATGAAGAGATTGTGAAATAAACCCTTACCTTGTACTTTTTCTTGGTTGAGGGTAGTTTAAACTCCTGTATAATGGTGAAATAGTTGTTATTAAATTATAAAAGAATCATATACATTAATGTGATGTCATATATGGTCCTTTAACATTGCTTTGTTAATAATATCTTATTATTATCGTCGTTTCAGGTGTTCACTTACTCGTTTCATTTTATATGTTTTGTTACATAAGACATGATTGTTATGGATAGGTCATATCTTATTCATATACAGAATTATATCAAGTCCTTATACATTATTGTTAATCATCAAATGAGAATTAGACTTGAATGGATATGATGGAGAATGAATCTCATCGTGTTCGTGGAGACGGTTGTCTGTACGTACGCACGAGCGACAATATCATTCTTTTGATATTAAAATAATATATAACCAGATGGTATATCATATATACAGAATCATTATCATGTTATATTTATTATTTACATGAATTAAACATCATTATTTTACTCATCTAAATAATAATGTTTTGAATAACAATTGCACCACGACGTGGAGACGTAAGTCGTACGTACGCATGTATGGTGATATGTCATTCAAAGGATGGATATAATATTGAATATGGTTGTACCATATTTATAATAACAACATATTATATTGAAGATACTGGAGTTATTATTTTAGAATGTAAATAACAATGAAAGAAGAAGTTGAAGAAGAAAGGAACTTGAAAGAGGGTGGTGAAAACGTTACCTCTTCTTCGGGTTCTTCCATTTGATTTGATCAAAACGGATCATTAGGTTGGATTTATGATCAAAAAAATGCCTCTATGTTGAATTGAGGGAAGTTGTGAGGATATTTGGGCTGAGGTTGTCCGAGCCAAATGGATTCGAAGGTGTGAATTAGTGACAAGGCGGAGTGCCCTTTTATAAGAGGGGTTAGGGGATCCTTTGGAAAAGCTAGAAATATTATTTTATAATAAATTCATATTCCAATTATAATAGATCCAATGTGGATTATTTAAAGTTTAAGGTGGGGATAGGTCGAACAAACCTCAAACAATAGGTTTCAGACAGGTTTGGGTCACATTATTAACCTTATCTTTTAGTTTTAACTCTTAGTTAATTAGTTTGACATTTACCATGTCTCTTTGTATTTTTATATTATATGGTTAATAAACATACTATAAACTTCCAAGAGACCCCCAGGTGGTACATTAATGATACACCTATCATGATACAAGTCCTTTGGTAGAACCTTGGATTTTTAGGAATAGAATATCTATTAATAATATAATATTCATTTAGAAAACACTTTTATGTCAATATTGACACTATTTGGAATTTTATTTTTGTGAAAATCATAACAGCATGATTACTTCGAAAAAAGTTAATTAAATAAATCCTAACATGTCATATTATCCTATAAAATTATTGGAATTCATAAAAAGTCTCAAATTACATTTATTTGGATATTTATAATATCAATTATTTTAATATTTCATTAATTCGGTAATTACTGCATCACCATTGTGTCATAAATAAATTAAATTATTTAATGTCTAAAAATTATAAATAAAATACCATTTTGTAGAAAATCTTTTTATATTTCTAATTAATATTTACAATCTAATTTATCTTATGAATAACCCTATATTAAATATTTTTTCGTAATTAAACATTGATTTTAACTCTTTTAACTCTTCTTTGAATTAAATAATAATAACTGTCCAAATCTAATCCAAGTGAACCTAAATGATAATATTTTATTCCTAAGGTTTTTTTGGCCGAGATACACTTTTCCAATAGAATTAGAACATGTGTTAGGGTAATATTAATATCATTTTTACCCTTAATTACCCTATTTACTTTTAACCGTGGTAAATAAAAGTAAAAAGTTACGATTCACCAAAAATTATTTTCATCTCATTGAACCACATTTTACTTACGGATATCAACTGTGTCTCTCGGATTTTTGAAATTCCATTCACAGAAGCAGTAAAATTATATTTTATGTGAATTTGCAAATTCTCCTAGGAGGTGGATAAAAGACGGTGAAAAGTTCTATAAAATTTTGATATATCTAAAATTATTATAAATTCACTAAAATGAATTACATTGAACTTATATAGGCATTATTTGTCTATTTTGAACTAAAATAAATTTAAATAAAATAAAGAATTATTTAATAAAAAATTCCGTTTTAAACTATAACTCAGTGTTTTTTCATTATTCATCAAAAAATGAATGTTTTCAGAAAAATACCAAAAATTCACCCTAAGCTAATTTCGATATTCCGATTCCAAAAATGAAGTCCATTTTGAAATATAAAATTTATAAAATTTAAAAAAGTGGTTATTACTATTCATAACGGCTAGTTTGATTGGTTGTGGTGTTTGTTAGAACTCGAAGTTGCGTACAACAAACTCTAGTGTATTATTCAAAGAGAAGCGTACTGTAGAAGCTTGGGGTGTTACATTTAAGGAATTATTTTATTAATAAACATTAAAATAATGGATCATTGAATATAAATGAAACTAGTTTAGAATAAATATTGAGATAAATATACGAATACATAAAAAACCAGAAAGAAATATTTTTAAAGTATTTTAATTAGTTTGGAATAATTAACATCAAAGAGTGATATAAATTTCATTTTGAATTCAGATAAATTGACATATGAATTGTATGGATGAGAATATAAAATTAAATTTTAAAATATTTAAATTAATGTTTTTTGGTTTGGATGAATATGGACATGGAATATGAATTCTCAATACAGAGGATGTGAATAATTATTTACAACATCATATTTTATGATGTAAGAAGTTAATCAAAACGAAAATTTTTATTAGGAAATATAATTTCAAGAAAAGTTAATAATAAATATACTACATGTTATATAAGGGAAAAAATAAATTAAAATTATAATATCATAGTTAAATAATAAGTATTATGGCTTAATGAATGAAGATTAATTCAAAAAAAATCTTTACATAGGATTATCGACCACTAGGACAGGATATAACACTCTATATAATCAAATTATTTTTATTATTCATCTATAAAAGATCCTTATTTTTAGTTATTTTACAAAATATTGTTCATTTATATTTTCTTATTACCCATTATTAATCACCCATTCTTAAAATTAACCATCAAGTGTTAATTTTTCGATGTGTTCTATGCTTGCTTTGATATGGTGAATTCAATCATTAATACCTGGCCATGTGTTAGTCAAGTCTATAAATCTCATAAAAATAATTTATATATTTTTCAAAGAGTGTTGGAGTCCCATTATTATTTCATGTATTTTTTGGTAATGATTTTTAGGGAACACAGAAAAAAATCATTTTTATTTTTTGATTATTGAATAAAAAAATAGATTTTATTTTATTAATGAATACAATAATATATATTATAAAATTATAGAAACATATTTATTTAGTCATTATTACCACATATTTCTATTATTTAATCATTTTTAGTTATTTATAGTGGAAATGTTATATCATCGTTATTTTAGTTGAAAAACCCAATCAAAATAAGAACATGTTATAATGAGTAGAGGTGTATGAATATGTTTTTTTATTATTGTAATAATTATTTTCAATAAATAATTAATTAAATTAATGTTTTTTGATGTGTTAAATCTGATTTAATAATATTTGAATTAAAATGGTTAATAAAAATGATTATGGAAAAGTTAATACTAATATTCCAAAACTAAATATTTCATTAAGAATATTCTCCGAATTGATGGATTTGGGGCTCTTTCTTGAGAATTGATGCTCCCAAAAGTGTTATATGGTTATTTAGTAGAGTAATTGGGTATATATTTGATATAAAATTGATATATTTGTGTGGTTTGAGTTATGAATAAGGAGTGCGTATTTATTGGTTCAAAGAGTGGAATATATGAAATAAAGAATTTAATATATTAATTTTTCATTATCACCAATGTTCCACTAAACATCATAAACCTCCACTATATACACTAATTATCCACTATACTTTTTAGTGAAAATATTAAATCCAATGGAATTATTTTGGTCTAATTCGGTTGTGATTTCATATATATATATATATAATGTCATAGTGACTATATCTTACAACATTCCCCATTTTTACAATATTCATTATCTTTTACCAAAAAGTTATAAATTACACCCCTTAACTAATTTAGAAATAACATTTACATATATTAAAATTATATTAATAAATTGAAACTTGAAAAATGGTAAAAATTAATTTTAACATAAAAATGCATAATGTATAAAATCATTTTTAAGAAAAACATCGTTTTAAATATTAAATTATTTTATCCTATTTCTACCAAATTACTAATTATTCTAAAAATATTAATTATTTTTGTTTAATTATATAAATAATATATTTTGAAAAAATTAGTTTTTAAATGTGATTTTTATATAACAATATATGTAGTGTATTCAAATACTAATTATAATTCCAAAAATAGTATTGCTAAAAAAATTATTTACAACATTAATAATTACATATTGATAAAATCCTACCTTATACTTAAAAAATTCCTCAAGAAAATCATGTAATCCTTATGGGTGGGAAAATAAATGGTGGTTTTCGCATTTGGTGACTCAGTTTGCATGAAACTCGCTGTGATTTCTTTGAGCACGATCATCTCCCATCGATGATTTCTCTTAAGGCTTACTTATTAGAGTTAACCTTGGTAAAGTTCAAGGTAAATACCTAGTTGTTATTCCACCTTATAAATTTCAGAAAAATGATTCTTATAAGGAAAAAATTTAATATTTAATACCATATATTTTCTCTTTCAATATAAATTTGAATATGTGATTATATATACCCACCATATAAAAGAATATTTTAAAACGGTCGTAGTTAATAATTATTTTTATTGAATATTATTTATTATATCCATATAATGACATATTTTTTAATATCATTGAATTTCTGTGTAATTTTTTTAAAAATTGTATGGAATTATTTTGAATCCACACATTTTGACGGCACGTGATTTTGAAGCCAAGTGAGCCCGAAACCGAATTTTGAACTTTTTTTATGTTCATTTAATTAAACACTTGAGAAGGTTTTCTTACTTTTAAACTGATGCTCATATCAAAAATCTGAGGGCACCATTAAACTCAGAATGCCGGGATTCGCCAAGAAAGGACTTAACTCAGAATGACTAGGGTCAGAGCGAGAAGTTAATTTTTCGACTTCTTGAAAAATAATAAAATAACTTAAAATTTTATTTTATTTTCCTTCCTTGATGTTGAGTGGTGGATGAAGGCATTGTGATGTGGCAATGAGGCGCATTAAAGGAACCTCCTTAATGGATTATTTTTGTATAGAATAATGATAAGATGTTGAAACATAACAAAAATGCTAAGACATGTATTATTTTTAATAGGCTAACGCATTGGGTGAACGAGAATTAAACCATGCAAATTCATTGACAAACCTATGGAAAGGATTCCCTCCATTGATGAACGATTAACAATGAAATGATCTCTAGCAACGTCGACGCTTTATAATGAATTGGAATAGAAAGAGGAAAATACCAACGGAGCTTGAATAATCAATGAAGGATCACTTCTACAATGAAAGTCACTCAAGGTAGGGTTTTTTTAAGTATTCCCCAATTATTTTATTAAATGATGAATATGGATCAACCCACAAACAGGTTTATCCACATATTTTTTGTTTGTATGGTAGGGTGTTTTTCATGTGTTTTCTACAGCCGGGTTAAATTTTTGTTAATAGTATTGTGATCCTAAGGCCCCCTTTTTAATCTTATAACAGGAGGGCATGGGCCGACACAAACAAAGCACGACCCCCACAACCTTGTGCATTCGTAGTGGCCGATGATTTTAAATGGAGGAAAGGAACATTCAAGTCCTTCACATGAAATGTGACACCATAGAGAGACCAGAGGCATAGATGGTGTAAAGAACAGACAACCGGTATGGGCACGTCGGCACATCAGTGTCGGCGACCACAGCTGGGTGGGGGCGCACCACGACGGCTCGATGGAGGTGACTGCCACGACCAGCTTTGGATGCCATGAAGCATAAGGAGGCACCGAATGGGACGGCGGAAGGGACACTTCCCCTCGGCCACATCGGTAGAGCAGCCCATAGATTTGGGTTGCGATTCTCAGGGAAATGGGGTCTCTTGACCATGTGCAGGATGTCCGGCTGATCGCTTAGTGGTGGGGTGTGGTCGCTCAACCATGGCGGAGAAGGAGGCCCCGCTGACGACACGTGGGGCGAAATGAGTCGGACACGGCTTCCAGCCATGTCCCATCCAGGTGGACTGGGAAGGGCGTGGGCTAGACCAATGGCCCAATAGTTTAAACTGGGCCAGACCCAGGCCAATTCGGGTCTGGGTCGGGTTGGGCGATCCAACCGGTTCGGGATGGACCCTGACCCAATAATCCCCATTATGGAAAAATGTAAATATCATGCAAACTGGGTGTCTAACTGATGAGTCATTTGTGGAGTTTAAACCCTCGTGATGAGGCAGATCATTTGGAATACTATATGGAGTATTTCATGGAAATGGAAATTTGAAAAAAGGATTGGGGGAGGTTCTCCTGATATCAAGCATAATATGTGCGGAAACCCTATAGTTGGCTGAGACATAAAGACTATTGACCAGCAACCCTATGTGGATCGGCTACTTTGGCCCTATGGGAAGTGAATTCTGTGTAACCAGATAGGCCCATGGTGGGGAGCATCTTCTGTGTGACCCGACAGATCCACGACACTCGATATGAGGAGTACCTCACTATGGCCAAGGTGGGAAGTGGCTTCTCTATGTGACCTGGCATGACCACTGTGGGGAGAAGCTTTTTTGTGACCTAGTATATGCATGGTTCTCCTCAAGGATGATTACCACATCAATCCCAAGGTTAGTGGGAAGTGGCTTATATGTGACCCGACAAGCACACTATACTAATTGAGGGGGAGTTCTCTAGCAGCCCAAGGTGTTCAATGATGTGAAAATTGGTTCTACTTTCCTACTCTATAATATACATGGTGTGAGTTGTCTTGCTTCGTGATCATGAGTCATGATCATGCTTTTTTGTTTTTTGTGGATTTATTTTTGGTGCTTCCATGTTATTTTTGGGTCCCTACTGAGTATTTTGTTACTCACCCCTACATGGGCTTCTCCCGCACGTGTTGTGTCTTGTACAGACGATCCCCGCCTTGATGGATGACTTGGTGGCTCAGGACCCGGTGGTGCCCACTAAGACTAGGAAGATGGGATGTACTCCTATGGATTCTAGTATCTACACTACACATACCCATCAAGTGGGGTTTTGATCAGTTGGATTTCATAGTTTATCTTGTACATTCGTGTTTTCCAGTTAGTCTTTTGTTGGGTTTGTATTATGTCCCATTTAACCTACAGTTTGTACTTTTACTCAGTGGTTTTTTAGTGGATGTTTAGTGGCATCCGTATTTACTTTTTCAGCATTAGGATGTGGTTGTTTATTTACATGCATACAAGTACATAGGAAAATGCATCCTACTTGAATGTTGATTCCATCAATGCTAGTCGCCAACCCATAGACATTAGGAGGCGGGCTTGGGGTATGTCACAACACAGGCCCATGGGGACATGTCATGACAAATTGGTATCAGAGGTGGTCGGTTCTACCTCAATGATTGAGAGTCTGTTGTTTTGTTTTTGGGGCAATAGTGTTGAGTGATTCGAGTATGAATTTCCGATTTGGGGGGTCCAGTGTTGGTGCAGTAGCTGACATATCCATACACCAAGACCCTGAAATCTATTATTCATCTCTTTACAAGAAAACACAAGTTTCATAAGTGTCTCCTCGTGATCTTCTTGAATAAGAGTCATATAACTAGGTATAATATTCATACTGTGGTAAATTTTGATCTATTTCAGGATACCTCCACACAAACAGCCAGCTAGGATTTCGATACATGATCATGTAGATAGCCTGACTAGTGATGAGGCATCAGTTCAGGGACCAGTTCTAGAGATGTCCCCACCAGGTGGTGCAGTGGTGTTGCCACCACCCGTTGACCTGCAGTTACTGCTAGCATTACTGGTAGAGGATGTACACAGACTCAGTGCCTTCCATGACTTTTAGAGACAAAGACCTCCTAGGTTCAGAGGAGAGATATATTCTCAGGCCACTGAGGACTAGCTGGGGGAAATGATATGGGTCTTCTGCTTAGTAATAATGCCACACAAATAGATGGTGATATTATCTGCGAGTCTTCTCCAGGGCTTAGCAGAGAGATGGTGGATCCTAATGATTCAGACTGATGATGAGGAGACCATGTCTTAGGCTTACTTCTATAATCTTTTCTAGGAGGTGCTTTTCTCTATGACCTTGCGGTCTGTGTGCATTCAGGAGCTACTCCACCTGCAGCAGGGCATCATGTCAGTGGCTGAGTAATCTTCAAGGTTTACATACCTCTCTCGCTACTCAACAAAAAAGGTTTGAGAACATTTCTTTAGGTCCCATAACATTGAGTAGAGACTCAGACAGGAGATCATGGATTCCATGGTATCTCTCAGTATCCCCACTCGGGCTGGAGTGTTGGAGCGAGACCTTCTTGTGGGGAGATTCCTATTATAGTAGGAACCGACAGTTGGAGACAACAAAAGAGCTCAGGAAGCAGTGTCTTCAGTGGTGAGTAGTAGACAATAGACATGGGGGCCTAAGAGGTCTGTGTATTTCAGGGGATGACCCTAGGACTCGGGGTTGATAGTGCGGGGCTCCCAGAGTAGAGGGAGTCAGTAGGGACCCAGGTTGTACTTCACTTTCGGTGGGCATGGACACATGGTTCTTGAAATCCTGACCCGCCACATAGACTATCAATAGATTGTTGAAGGACCGCTATGGCATAGGTAGAGGTTCGAGTGAGGATGTTCATTGGGAAGCAGACATGGCAGGGGAGTGGGCGAAGTGGCTAGTGGTGGAAGACAGTTTGAGGTGCTACCGCCACGACCCCCAGGTGGTCCACCACGAGATCAAGGAGCCCACGGACAGGGGCGAGGCCAGCTTCCAGCGATGGAGTCCTATGACCATGTCACTACAGAGATGATTAGAGATGTGATCTATGTCTTCTACACCATAGCTTCAATTATTATAAGCCCAGGTTCTAGTCACTCTTTCCTTTCAATGGACCTTGTTTGAGTCTCAAAGATTCCGATGGAGCCATTGGATCAATCCTTAGGATTAAAGACACCTTGGAGAGGGGATTTCATGATTACACACTAGGGCTGGCAGTGTGAGGTTACTCTTGGAGGCGAGTGTTTCGGATGGGATCTCTTAGTAGTGGAATCGAGGCCTTGTGATATCTTCTTGAATATGGACTGTTTATCTACACCCCATGCTCAGATCGGATTTTTAGGTGCAAAGTGCAGTGTGGCCATGAGGTTGGGACATGGTTTCCTTACTGGTGAGAATGGAACTTTTTTCAGTATAGGACATACTTTCTCGGAGGAGGGTAGAACCGATCACTCACAAAATGGCTAGCCTCACCTTTGGTGTGGTGGACGATAGGAGTCCATGTTTTCCTATAGTTGTGGATGAGTATGAGGATGCCTTTATTGATGATGTTTCAGTACTACCTCCTCATAGGGAGTTATAATTCGGCATCAAAATATACCCTAGGACAACATTGATATCCACACCAGCATATTAGATGGCTCCCCGCAGAGCTTCATGAATTGAGGGTACAGTTGGATGACTTTTAGTAGAAGGTATTTTTGAGGCCTAGTGATTTTCCTTGGGCCACCCCAGTGTTGTTTTCCAATAAGGTAGATAGGATCTTGAAGCTATGTGTGGACTATCGGTGCCTGAACATGGTGATCATGAAAAGCAAGTACCCCCGGCTGAGGATTGATGAGCCCTTCAACCAGATGAAGGGATAGAGGTGGTTTTTAAATATCGACCTCAGATCAGGCTATCAATAGCTTTGGGTGTAGGATGAGGACATACTGAAGTTATCCTTTAGATGATGGTATGGCCACTACACGTTCTTGGTGATTCCCTTCTGCATGACCAACGCCCCGACAGTGTTCATGGGACTCATGAACAGGATCTTCCATCCTTTCCTAGATCGTTTCATGGTGGTCTTTATTGATGAAATCATGGTGTACTCATTGTTGGAGGAGGATCATGCTACCCACCTATAGATAGTCTTGGATAAACTCCAAGAGCACCAGCATTATGGTAATCTCTCAAAGTTCAAGTTCTAGATTTGGGATATCCACTTTCTGGGACACGTCATCTTGGAGGCTATAGTTGCAGTGGATCCAGTGAAGATATAAGTAATTCTTTCTGGGGAGCCACTTAGGAGCTTGACTGAGGTTCGTAGTTTCTTGGGGTTGTCTAGATAATACTAGAGGTTCATGCTTGACTTTTCCAGGGTAGCATCACCCTTATCAGCCTAAACATGGAAGGGACAACACTTCTTGTGGATAGAGAAGTTGTTAGGGCCAATAGGGGCCTATATACCCTGAGAGGGGGGGTGAATCAGGGTATGGATATTATTTTTCAAATTTCTTCCTACCCCACTAGATCTTGACCAATTTATTACAATGGTCGCTTTGTTTGCTCTTGTGCGATTATTATGATCAGTTCTTTTCTGGTTTGTCTCATGATGATTCTTTGAATGCAATGCAGGGAAGCGATTAGGAAGACACAAAGATTTTTACTTGGTTCACCCGCACTGGGCTACGTCCAAGGAGCATACAACAACAATGTGTCGTTGTACCAAATCCACTAAGGCTCACTTCCAATAATGTTCACATGGTTCGGGCTAGATCACTTCTATGCCCAGGCTCACTGCCTTTACAAGGTTTAGGGTCAGCTCACTGCTTTCCCAAGGGTCACTCCCTGTTTCTCTCTCTCTGGCTCATTACCGGTAGAGAGGATCACCTTCTACCTCTTCCTAAGCTCACTGCTCTGTGAAGGGATTTACTCACAGTTTATAGACTTGTAGGTCTCTTCATTTGCATGAAATAATGCATCTTCAACTATTGATAGATGCTCTGTTGAAGTCCAACTTTCATCCACTGATGAATATCACTTTTCCTCTGACCACTGGGCAACTACCTTTGGAAAATACCTTCGCAAAGCACCCTACTTCGCGAGGCTTCCAATTTCGCGAAGCTCAAACAAGCCTTCACGAAGCTCCTTCCTTTTCGCGAAGCTCTCTCGTGAAGCACTCTCGCGAAGCACTCCCACGAAGCTCAAGCCGTTGCAGAGCAAATTCCCTCGCGAAGCTCACTGAGCCAACGCGGAGCTCACAACTTTCGCGGAGCTACAATAGCCAACGTGAATCTCCTCTTTCGTGAAGTACACTGGCTCCGCGAACCACCTTCGCAATACGAGAGCAAAATATTTTCTCTAAAAATTCTCTCTACTTCTCTCGAGGGGGTCGGCCTCTATTTATAGGCGATTCCAATGACCCTAGAACTTTCCGCGCGAAGTCAACGCCACGTCATCTCAAATCGCGAAGCTCCGAAGTTTCCGCCGGAATTCTGTCCAAATCGCGAAGCACCATGGAAATTTTCCGTTCGTGGAGCTCGTCGTAATCGCGGAGCATCCCGTCAATTCCTCCTCACCTTTGCCGCGAAGCTCCCTCGCAATTACCTTCATCGCCGCGAAGCTCCCTTGCAAAGCCCGTCACCGCCGTGATGCGCTTCAGCCTCTGCCGTTCGCGAAGCTCGTTGTAATCGCGAAGAATCACCGCCTCCATTCTTCTGGTCTTCGCGAAATCCAAACCATGAAGCCTCTATTCGCGAAATTCATGCCATTTCCATATTAAATTATGATCTTCGTGGAAATCCTATTTTCGCGATGCTCACCAAACTCCAAATTTTGGACCCCAAAAATTTGGCAAACACTGGGAAACAGCGCCACCTTGTACTGCTCTTTTGTACCGCCACTAGATCGTCCTTTCCTTTGTCATCATTATTTGTCAACAAGGATTTTCAACAAATTCTCAGGAACTCGACAATTCTCCATGGACACCTTCTTTGTCAACAAACACAATCAACCCAAAAATACTTCAATGTTACCTTGAGGGATGTTTTCCCAACAGAAGTTCTATAAGAGTTTCTAGAAGCTAAGATGGATACTGAGAAGTGCCCCCATCTTGAGACTAAAAGAAGAAGGATTTGGGTATATAGTTTTTTGTGACGAATCAAGGACCGTACTGGGTTGTTTCAGGATGCAAGAGTGAGCAAAGATCACCTACGGCTCAAGGATTTTGATGTAGCATGAGCAGAAATATGCGACCCATGACCTGGAGTTAACAATAGTGGTCTTTTCCATGAATATGTGGTGGCACTACTTGATAGGTGAATGGTTTACTGTCTAATCTGACCACTGGAGTATCATGTATATAATCTCACAGAAGTACATGAAAATGAAATAATGATGAGGGATGGAGTTCCATTAGGACAATGACATTGAGATAGTATATATTCCTAGGAAGGGGAATGTGCTGGCATACACGCTCAGTAGGAGTTCTGGTTTACAGCTACTGAGTGAGGTGACAAAGTAGCTAGTCATGATGCAGATATCATTCATTGAAGGAAATTGGGGAGCATACCTTTAGTCAATGACTGTCACTCTTCCACTATTACATAGATTTAGGGAGGAAAATCTTATGGATGTTGACTGTGAGGCCCGATGTACTCAGTTATCCTTAGTACAAGCTTTTAATGGATTTTCTATAGGCGGGTATCACGTCATCCTTTTTAGAGGATGCACCGTATTTCCATTGAAATTACGGGAGAAGGTTTTGGTGGAGTTCCATACATTCCCTTTTGTGGTACATCCTAGAGTGGGGATGATGT
The DNA here is from genome assembly GCA_963277665.1 of Viscum album. Taxonomy (NCBI): domain Eukaryota; kingdom Viridiplantae; phylum Streptophyta; class Magnoliopsida; order Santalales; family Viscaceae; genus Viscum; species Viscum album. Next base: position 224,437,386 of record OY728167.1, read on the forward strand.
ATTAGGACCTTTGACATCAGTACTGGTGGCCATGGATGAATGAAGTGGTGGTAGATTTCATTTTATGATGCCTCACTTTTCATCATGTGCAGGTTGATCATCATGTTCCGGTAGGCTTTGCACAACCACTTGAGGTACCCGAGTGGAAATGGGATGGTATCTCGATGGACTTTGTGATGGGGTTACCAAGAATTTCTAGGGTTGAAAATTCTATTTGAGTGATCGTTGATTGACTCACCAAGTCAGCTCACATCATACCCATCTGAGAGTAGGGATCAGTAGAGGGCTTGGGGCGCCTCTTCGTCCAGGAGAAATTGCAACTTCATGGGGTGTCTTTGACGATCTTGTCATACCATGATGTATGCCTTACATCCCAGTTGTGGAAGGGATTCTAGGAGGCGTTCGGGACTCACCTGCACTTAATTACAACATCACAGCCTCAGAAATATGGTCAGATGGAGTGAACCATATAGAACGTGGTGGACATGCTCTATGCTACTTTCCTTGATTTTGGTTAGATTTGGGAGGACCACATACCACTAGTGGAGTTTTCACACAACAACAGCTATCACTCCACCATTGGAATGACACTGTTCGAGGTATTGTATTGGCGGCCATGAAAATCACCTCTATGCTAGAGAGACCCAGGAGAGTTAGTACTGATGGGTCTGGAGTTGGTAAGGGATACCACTAAGAAGGTGCATGTCATCCAGGACCGGATAAGGACTGCACATGCAGAAAAAATCATATACTGTTAGAAGATGAAGACCCTTGTAGTTCGAGGAGGGAGACAATGTTTTCCTTTGGGTCTCACCATGATAGGGATTGCAGAGATTTGGATGGGTCGACAAGTTATCTCTGAGGGTAATCAGACCTTTTTAGATTCTGAGTAGAGTTGGAGAGGTAGTGTACTGCCTAGATCTTCCCCCATAGATACACTGGGTGAATGATGTTTTTCACGTGTCTTAGATGAGGTGGTACGTGCAAGATCCATCACACGTCATCGACTAGGATGAGCTGGAGATTGATGATGGGGCTACATTTGTGGAGTTACCGGTGGGGATAGAGGATTTACAGGATCATGTCCTTCAGGGATGGTCAATTCCTCTGGTGTGCGTTCAGTGGAAGCACATGAATTTACAAGAGAGCACAAGGGAGTGGGAGGTTCAGATTTGTGATCAGTATTTCCATTTGTTTTATTAGCCCTTATTTTGGAATTTAGGGACATAAATACCTAAGGATGGGAGAATGTAATGTCCTAGAATTTCCATATTTTTTTTAAATTGTATGGAATTATTTCTAGACCACATTCTTTGAATGCACGTGATTCCAAGGCCCGGTGATCCCAAAATGGAATTTTAAACTTTTTTAAATTTTGTTTAAGTAAAAGTGTGAGCGGGTTTTCTAATCTTTTAAACCAGTGCTCAGATCAAATATTCAAGGGCATCATTTAACTCAGAATGGCGGGATTTGCCTAGAAAAGACTTAATTTAGACTGGTAAGGGTTGGGCTGAAATGCTAATTTTTGGACTCTTCATAATATAATAATATAACAAAAAATGCTATTTTATTTTATTTTATCACCATTGAGTGGAGGATGATGGTTTTATGGTGCGGTGATGAGGTGAATTAAAGGAAGCTCCTTAATGGATCATTTTTTTTGTATCATAACAGATATTTTGTTTCATAAATGAAATAGTGTAATGATGTGATGTTGCAACATAATAGAAATGATGCAACATTTATTCTTTTTGATAGGGTAACCCATTGGGGGAATGAGAATTAAACCATGGAAATTCTCTGACGAAGCTACAACAATGATTCCCCCTAATGTAAAATGATAAACGCCAATAATATCTCTAGAAACATTGACGCATTATGATGAACGGGGTCGGGAAGCAACAAACGCCAAGAAACCATGAATCCTCGAGGGTGGAGTGCTTCAACAAAGGACATTGATCGAGGTAGGGGTTGTTTTTATTTTAAGATTCCCCAATTTTTATTATAAAACGTCCAATGCGGATCAACCCACTAACAGGTTAATCCATGGATTTTTCATTCATGCGAGAGGGTGTCCATCTTGGGTTTTCTTGAGTGGGATTAAATTATTATTGAGAGAACTATGATCTCAAGGATCGCCTTTTCAAATTTCTAATGCGGAGGGTGCAATCCGATATGAAAAATTCCTGACCCCCCATCAACTTGTGTGTTTTTGGTGGTTAAACATACAAAATGGTGGAAAGGCCACTTCAAGGCCTTGATAGGGAAGGCAACACCCCACGGAGGCTGGAGGCATAAAAGACGCAAAGAATGGACCACTAATGCGGACCCACCAGTGCACCAGTGCCGATTAATTGACTGGTGACCGCAGGTGGGAGCCCACAGTGGTGGCCTCGAGCGGGGGCTTGTTGTGGAGGCCTTCGGTGGGTGGTGTCGCGTCCCAATGGTGCGCCTAAGGTGATTTTTGCAGCCACTTTGGGCTACGAAGAAGCAGGAGGAGCTTCCGGCTAGTATGCGGGCCCTCGGTCGCATCAGTGTGGCAGCCTACAGATGTAGGCCATGGTTGTCGGGGCCACGCAGTCTCCTAATCACAGTCACTCAACCGTGGTGGAGAAGACTGCCCCATGGACGACCCGAGGGGTGAGGGGAGCAGGACGTGGCTTCCAGCCGGGTCCCAGCTAGGCAGACCGGGCTGGACGCAGGCTGGACCCGCCACCCAATGGACTGAACAAGGCTGGAACCATGGACCAACGGACTAAACCGGTCTAGACCTAGGTCGGGCTGGGTCTAGGTTGGGTAGGTCCGACTGGGTCGGACCGAACCCAGACCCAAGTGGCCGCTTTTTGGAAAAATGACAATATCTGTCAAATCGTGTGTCTGATTGACAATCTATTTGGGGGGTTGGAAACCTCGCGATGAGGTGGATCTTTTAGAATACTCTATGGAATATTTCATGGAAATGGAAATTAGAATAATGGATTGAGGAGAAGTTCTCCAGAGATCAAGTGTGCTACAGGAAAAAATCATGTGGTTGGGGAAGACGTAAAGACAACTGATAGGTGACTCTATGTGGATTGGATACTATGGCCCATTGGGAAGAGGCTTATGTGTGTCTCAGAAAGCCCTTGTGGGGAGTGTCTTCTGTGTGACCCAGCATACCCATGATACTCGATAGAAGGAGTGACTTAGTATGGACATGGCGGGAAGCAAATTCTATGTGACCCAGCATGCCCATGGTGGGGAGTTGGTTCTGTGTGACCCGATATATCTACAATATTCATCAGGGATGAGTACCAAACATTCACAAGGTTAATGAGAAGTGACTTCTATGTGACTCGACAGCCCCAATTTACTCATTGATGGGGGGTTCTCCATTATCCCAAGGTGTTCGATTATGTGACTAATGGTTATACTTTCATACTCGATAATATACCTTGTGTGAGCTATTTTGATTCATGATCAAGCTTCATGATCATGTTCCGTGGTATATTTGTGGATTTCTTTGTGGTCTATCATTGTTTTTTTGGGATCCCTGCTGAGTATTTTGTTACTCACCCCTGCACGGGATTTTCTCACATGTGCTATGTCTGGTTCAGACGACCTCCACCTTAATGGATGACTTGGTGGCCCGAGACCCGGTGGTGTCTAGTGAGACATGGCAGACGGGATTGTAAAGACCCAAGAATTTTCATATTTTTTTTTTAATTATATAGAATTTTTTTATGACACTGATAAAATCGACAATAAGTGGTTTCACGGCCCAGAGATCCTATAATGAGTTTTTGAACATTTAATAAGGTACATTCTATAAACGTGTGTGCGAGATTTTCTATATTTTGAACCAATGCTCAGATTGAAAATTTGAGTGAACCTTTGAATTCGTAGCGCCGAGATTCGCTTAGGAAAAGTTTAACTTTTTCCATTATGGGTCAGAAGGAAAATCAAAATTTTGGATATTTGGAAAAAAATAACTCCTTGAGTTATTTTATTCTTTTTCCAAACGTTGAGAGATGGTTAGCCGAACCACAGTATAATGATGGTAATTAAATGAGTTTCATTTAATGACCTGTTACCTTGTTTGTGTAACTGTAATGCTCATGTGTTTAATTGGTTCATTAATTAATGTTCATTAATGAACCATAATAATGAACATAATTTGGGGATTAATTATTTTTATTAATCAAACCATTGGAAGGGGAATTAAGAACCCACATGATACACCTCTGATTAGACGCTAATAACATTCCTCTCCAAAGAAGAAAGGTAAACGAACAATGATTGTTGGAGGGATCGATCTGGATATCGACAAGTGGTGAAAAACATTGAATGAAAAAAAACATGGAATTCATTCACTTCATCCGTAGAGGATTCCATTAAATCCAGGTAGGGGATTTGTGTGTTTAATATCCAACTTTTTCTGTTCTTGGATAATATGAAGAATACAGATCAATCGACTAACGGGTTGATCATCGATTCATTCTTTATTGCGGGAGGTTGTTGTGGGGTTTCACATTGTGGTTTTCTCCTTATCTTTATAATGATTATTAATCCACCCCTATGATAAAATGCTAACACGGAGGGAACGGGCCAATCCGAACAAGGCCCGGACCCTCCGCCGCTCTAGGATTTTGTGCATTCTTCGAGGGCGACTGAGCAACGTGGATACAAGGTAAATATGTGGGCTTCGCAGTGAAGGCAGTGAACCAAGAGGCCCGTAGGAATAGACGGGAATGAAAACAAACCACCAGAGCATATCTGGTGGCCCGTGGAAGGTGTCGCCGGCACGACACCACCGGTGTGGCAGCGGCGACAACCGATGGAAGCAGCTGACCCATGCTGGCCACATGGAGAAGCGGCCCACATAGGTGCCACAATGGTTGTAAGGTGATTCACCAATGCACCACACCTGATATTGAGTGGCCTGCTCAAGCCACTTGGCTGGCACAATGATCGGCTCGTGCTGGACCTTTTGGGGAGGTGGGGCAACGCCCCACTGGCACTGCCAGCTGGGAGAACTGGACGCATTGCGTCCGGTACAGCACAATCGGCCAGCATGTGGGTCGAGCATTCCAGGGGGGCTAGACTCACTAGCCAGACTATACCTGCCTTCCGGGCCACACCCGCGGGTCGGACAGGACCCCTATTGGATTCGGAAATGACAAGGCTCATTTCACTAAATCTAATGTAACTCGCAGACCAGGCGTCTGATTGACGCTTCATTTACAGCATGAGGAATCCTATGAAGAAGAAGTAATTTTAAGAAACTCCACTTGGGTTTTGGAAGATGTTGTAGTACGGCCGAGTTGGATCAGGCTCGAATCCAACCGGGTCCTATTTACCTTTGTTCTTATAACTTACAGATTGAGTGTCTGATTGATGTGTCGTCTATCATGTTGGAACCCTTATGAAAAGAAGTTCCTTTGGGTTACTTCTATATGGTACTTCAAGGAAGTTGTGGTATGATATATATCTTGAGTAGCAGAATCTACGAAACTAAAGCGTACTAGGTGTGGGAATCCAGTGGCTGGATGTGAAGTGAAGAGTGACTCTCCGTGGATTGGAATGAGAGAGATCATCTATGGATCTGTGGTAATGAGACCCTCTGTGGATCAGCAGTACTACGACCCTTTTTGGATCAGTTGTAGCGCAACTCGACATGGATCGGTCGTAGAGTGACTCGTCGAGGATTAGGGTTAGAGCAGCCATTTGTAGATCGAAAGCCAAGAAACCATTCTCGGATTAGTATCCAATATACCCAATAGAATAAAATGATTTAGCTTAAGACTAATCATCTTTATTACTGTTCTCTATGTTGTATACCTAGAATGAGTTGCCTTTTACTTTAAGCATTGTAATTGAGATCATGATTTGTGGATATTTCCTTTGCGGAATTCGGTGAGACCTTCAGGAGACTCAGGGTCCCTAATGGGTATTGTTATACTCACCCCTTCACAGGATTTGCCCGCACCTTGTTGTGTCTTGGGAAGACAATAGACTACTGGACTAAGACTTGGGGTATAACGACCCATACTTTACATACATTGTTATTACTTCAAAATTGAATCATACTTATTACAACATATAACAAAACCATGAAAGGACCGTATAGGTATAGTGTCTTTAGAAACTGGGAAACATAAACAAATGGTTCATAAAGCGTCTACTTTGCCTCCCATTTATTTCATCATATCTAGAGTCCCTTTTGGAATATCCTACTTAATAACCTTCTTCCTAACCTGGGGAAATAAAACATACTAAAGGGTGAGCTCAAATGCTCAGTAAGGGTAAACAAAATAAATATCAATCACATCATATTCATAAGAACATAACATTTTGGAAATCTTAACCTGCAAAAGAGAGAATAATTTCCTAACATGGGATAAATCAGTGAAATGAAATCCCAATAATCATAACCTAAAACATGAAACTTTGTGTCATACATACGTAATCATAGAGAATCATTTCTTATTAGTCAAGACTCGTTGTCAAGACTATCTTAGTGGAGAAAGTCCATTTCTGAACTGAGTTCACTCCTTGTTTCAGTCCTGTTTCACTGAATCGGTTTAACCTGCCATTCCAGCCATGTCTATCTCATGAGATATAAAATCTTTACCCAATGCATTGGAGGGAGATATAGGTCCCATCCATCTCATAATTATATCATTCTTATGTGTGCCACAAAATCATAAATCATACATCATTGCATAACTCATGTAATAAAAATGGGATTCTTAAACAACATGACAACATAAAACAATTCATAGAAGATAAAAGAATTCATAAAAATAATTCCATCACAACATAATAAAATCAATGTAATAATTGGGATAGAAACAGAACCCTATATTATCTTAGATGGAAAATAATTTTGATAAAACACTTGAACTCCATTCTTGAGAAAAATATCCTTTCTACTTCAAAAACATTTTCCTTTCTTAACATGTCTTATAATTTTAAACTAAAATAAGTTGATTAAAAATAAACTTGAAAACTTGTAAAGGAAGCTTCTTGGAAATAATGTTTTAAAAATCCATTCATGCCGTATAAGTTAAAAAAACATTCTTCTCGTACTTTTGTCGGAAAAGTCAAAAAGTACCTCGTACGAAAAACTACAAAAGATTCCTTTCATATATTTTACTAAAAACTCACCAAAGGGTAAAATTGGATTTAAACAATTGTAGGTGGATGGAAACAATATTACATATTGAGGAAACATGGATGTGGATGATAAAATACAACCCAGTAAATACCAAAGTATAAACAATCTCGGATAAAAATTGAGATTGCGAGATTTTCCCTTACCTTAGGTCTGATTTGCTTCTTAAGTGTCTGAACCTCCTGTATAATGATTGAAATAATGTTATTTAATTATTCTAGAACCATACATATTTTTATGATATCATATATGGTCATATTCTTATCTTCTTATTAGTAATATTTCATTACTACTTGTTATTTGGGTGTTTATTACTTTTTGTTCTTATGCGTTTTTTGTCAAATAAATTCTTATTTTTCTTTTTAGGTTATAGATACCTCATTTACAGAATGTTATTAGTGTAATATATATCATATTCATTCACTCAATTCATTTATATAATCATTATGCAATGAAGATCATGTATAACGAGTCGCATCACATCGTGGAGACGGTATTCCGTACGTACGCACGAGCGATGATATCGTTCCCATGATCGTGGAATTGTATTGGAGTGTATGTATACTATTTAAAAATCAATATCACTTTACAATAATCATATATAGTTATTATTTACACCATTATACCCATCCGAGTAAGGTGGTGGTGGAAAATAGATTACACCACGGCATGGAGACGGTATTCCGTACGTACGCACGTGTGGTGATTTCGTTTTCCGTAGGATGGATAGATGGTGAAATAGGGTTGTTTCATAATTATAATAACATATCATTATATTATTTATACTGATGTTATTACTTTATAATGAAACAACTAAATAAGAAGAAGTGGAAGAAGAAATAAAGATGAAAGAATCGGTAACGGGCATTACCTCTTCTTTGAATAGCCTCTTTGAGACCTCCTCTTAGGGCACTAAAATTGGTCTTTGAAGAAAACCAGGACCTCTAGGATGTTTCTAGGGAAGTTTAGAGGAGATATTGGCAGGTTTTGGCCGACCTTTAAGGCTCAAAGTGGTGTAAGGAAGAGAGGGATGAGGTTCCCTTTTATAAGGGAGGAGAGGGGCACCTTTGGAATAACTAAAAATATTATTTTATTATAAAGTCAAATTCAGTTTTTAATAGCTCCAAATTGATATATTTTGAAGCTAAGGTGGGTATGGGTCTAAATCCTCTCATCCAATAGAATATATACAAGTTTAGGTATCAATTGTAACCTTTTCATTTATATTTTACTTTAAGTTGGATAATTTAACTTTTACTGTGTCTTCTTGTTTTCTTACACTATAAGGTTAATAAACTTACTATATAAATCCAAAAGAACCCCAATTTGTTTATTATTAATATATATAACCTTATCTAAGTCACTTGGACGAAACTTAGATTTTTAGGAATAAAATAATAATTAATAATATAGTATTTGTTTTAAAAACTATTTTATATCGATTTTGACACTATTTGGTAATTGATTTCTGTGAAAATCATAACAGAATTATTAGTTCGAAAAAATTAATATAAATCATTAATAACATGTCATAGTAACATATAAAATTATTGGAATTCATAAAAAGTCTCAAATTACATTTATTTGGGTATTTATAACATCAATTATGTCAATATTTCATTAATAAGATAATTACTGCATCATCATTGTATCATAAATAAATTAAATTATTTTAAGTCTAAAAATTACAAATAAAATACCATTATGTAGGAAATATTTTTATATTTCTAATTAATATTTATAGTCGAATTTATCTTATGTAAACTCTATATTAAAAATTCTTTAGTTATTAAACTTTGATTTTAACTATTTTAACCCTTCTTTAAATAAATTGATAATAAATGTCCTAATCTAATCCAAGTGGGCCTAAATGGTCATATTTTATTCCTAAGGTTGTTTTTGGTCGAATTACACTTATCCAATAGAATTAGTACATGTGTTAGGGTAATAATAATATCATTTTTAACCTTAACTACCCTATTTACTTTTAACCGTGGTAAAAAAAAGTAAAAAGTTACTATTCACCAAAAAATATTTCCATCTCATTGAACCACATTTTAGCCCTTGATATTAACCGTGTCTCTCGGATTTTCAAAATTCCACTCATAGAAGCGGTAAAATTAAGTTTTATGAAAAAAAATCAGTTTTTTAACTACCACTTAGTGGTTTCACTATTCATCAAAAAATGAAAGTTTCCAGAAAAATACCAAAAATTAGGCCTAAGCTATATTTGATATTATGAATTCAAAAATGATGTTTATTTTACCAAATTCAAAACATATCATTTACATTAAATAATTTAAAAATTAATTCCCATCATCAAGACAAATAGCGTGTTTTTAAGAGATAATAACTATCAAAAGATTGACACTTGTTTATGTTTGGTTTAAATGTGAAATTACATCCAATGAACAACATTGTATTAAATTGTAAAAATATATTCTAAATATACTTTAAAACCACTCAAATTAATAGTTTATCACTATTAATAATTTCGATTAAAAAAGTTGTTTTTAATTAAAATTTAATAATTTTCACTATTCATCTGAATATGAAAGTTATCCGAAAAGTACCAAAATTTCACCCTAAGCTAATTTCGATATTCTGAAACCAAAAATGAAGTCCATTTTGAAAAATAAAATTTACAAAATTTCAAAAAGTGGTTATTACTATTCATAACGGCTAGTTTTAATAATATTTTAATAGCATATCGTTGTTTAGTGAAACTCGGTATTGCGTACGACGCAAGCTATCGAGGAAGGTCGCGGTTGTGTGTAAAGAAAGCCAAGCTAGTTTTGTGTGTATTGAAAGATTCCTTTGATGATTTATATAACATAAAAACAAAATATTTCTCATAAAAGTCTCGGGTGTTACATTCTACCCCCCTTAAAATGAATTTCACCCTCGAAATTCGTCACTTTGTAACAAAAAGATGAGGATAACTCTCCCTCATCATATCCTCAAGCTCCCATGTAGCTTCTTCTAATTGGTGGTTCCTTCATAAAACTTTCACCAAGAGAGTGGTCTTGTTCTGTAGGACTTTTTCACTACGATCTAGAATCTCTATCGGTTGTTCTTCATAAGAAAGATCTTGCTCCAGCGGTACAACTTCTGAGCTGAGTACATGTGAAGGATCGGGTATGTACTTTCTCAGGAGAGATACATGGAACACATCGTGAAATTGAGAGAGATTCGGTGGAAGTGCCAATCGGTAAGCTACCTTTCTAACACGATCCAGTATTTCGAAAGGACCGATATATCTAGGGCTCAACTTCCCCTTCTTTCCAAATCTCATGACCCTCTTCCATGGAGATATTCATAAGAACACTTTATCACCCACTTCAAACTCTAGGTATTTTCTTCGATTGTCAGCATAACTTTTCTATCGACTCTGAGCTTCTCTTATGTGCTGTTGAATAGATCGGACCTTTTCTACCATCTCATCAACAAGATCAGGTCATAATAGCTTTCTTTCCCCAACTTCATCCCAGCAAGTTGGAGTCCTTCATTTCTTTCCATAGAGAGCTTCATAAGGATCCATATGAATACTGGAGTGAAAGATATTATTATAAGAAAATTCCACCAAAGGTAGGTGTTGATCCCAACCACCTTTGAAATCCATAGAGCAAGATCTCAACATATCTTCTAGAGTTTGAATTGTTCTCTCAGACTGACCGTCTGTCTGAGGATGATAAGCAGTGCTGAAACTCAACTCTGTATCCAGAGTATGCTAAAGACTTCTCCAGAACTTCGAGGTAAATCTCAGTTCCCGATCAGATATAATAGAATGTGGTACTCCATGCAATCTTACCACTTCCTATACATATATCCTGGAAAGCTGATCCAGAGATAAATCGTCTCTAATAGCAATGAAGTGTGCAGACTTTGTAAGTCGATCAACTATGACCCAGATAGCATTATTGCATTTGGATGTTTTAGGAAGTCCTGTGATAAAGTCCATAGTGATATTTTCCCATTTCCATTCGGGTATGGATAATGGTTATAACAACCCCTTAGACTTCTATCTCTCAGCTTTAACTTGCTGACAAACCAAGCATCGAGAGACATATTCAGCAACATCTCTTTTCATTCCATCCCACCAGAAGTACTCTTTCAGGTCCCTATACATCTTCGTGCTTCCAGGATGAATAGAGAATGAAGAACTATGAGCCTCATCCAGCAGCTCCTTCTTTAATTCTGGGATGGGAGGAACACAAACCCGATTTCTGAACATTATTATCCCATCACAATCAAGGTTGAATTCAGGAATATTTCTTACCTTCTTTTGTAACTCTACATCTTCTTTCTGTGCCTCTTTAATCTTCACATGTATAGATGGTTGAACATTCATTTGAGAAAGATAAGATTTTCCCCCTTCCATTAAAATTCGAAGATCCATCCTTTGTAAATCCATAAATATTGGATCTTTTGTGATCCTCATCATGGATAAGCTAGCATGGTATTGTCGACTTAATGCATCTGCCACCTTGTTTGTTTTCCTAGGGTGGTAATGAATTGAGAAGTCGTAATCCTTAATCATTTCCAACCATATTCTTTGGTGCATATTCAGCTCCTTTTGTGTGAAAATATACTTTAAACTTTTATGATCAGTATAAATGTCACACCTTTCTCCATAATGATAATTCCTCCAAATATTTAATGCAAAGATTACCGCAGCTAACTCCAAATCATGTGTTGGGTAATTTTGCTCATGGATTTTCAACTGTCGTGAGGCATAAGCTATCACCATATCATTTTGCATAAGAACACACCCCAGCCCCTTCTTGGATGCATCACTGTAGATCACAAACCATTCTCCACTACAAGGCAGTGTGAGCACAGGTGCACTGGATAACCTTCTTTTCAACTCCTTGAAATTCTCTTCACATTCCTCCATCCAAACAAACTTAACTCCTTTCCGAGTCAACCTGGTGAGTGGATTATATAATCGTGAAAAATCTTTCACAAAACATTGATAATATCCAGCCAAACCAAGAAAACTTCAGATCTCAGTTACTGTTGTTGGTCTCGACCATCTTTTGATAACCTCTGTTTTTGCTGGATCCACAGATATCCCCTCTTTTGATATTATGTGACCCAAAAATGAAACTTTTTGAAGCCAAAATTCACACTTGGTAAATTTGGTATAAAGCTTCTCCTTTCTCAGGGTCTTCAATATAATTCTCAAGTGATCTTCATGTTCTTCCTTTCTCTTTGAATAGACAAGAATATAGTCTATAAAGACTAACACAAATTGATCAAGATAGTCTCTAAAGACTCTATTCATCAGATCCATGAAGATAGTAGGGGCATTAGTAAGACCAAATGGCATCACTATAAATTCATAGTGTCCATACCTTGTACGGAAAGTCGTCTTTGGTATATCCTCCCTTTTGAACCTTAATTGATGATACCATGAACGAAGATCAATCTTGGAAAAGTATTGAGCTCCGCGTAGTTGGTCAAATAAGTCATCAATGCATGGGAGAGGATATTTGTTCTTGATAGTGATCTTGTTAAGTTCTCGATAATCAATGCAGAGTCTCATTGATCCATCTTTCTTCTTAACAAACAGAATAGGTTCTCCCCAAGGTGATGCACTAGGGCATATGAATCCCTTATCAAGATTCTCTTGGAGTTGCTTCATCAATTCCTGCAACTCAATTGGGGCCATTCTATAAGGTGTCTTCGAAATAGGCAAAGAACCCGGTACGAGTTCTATTGAAAACTCAACTTCAAGATTTGGTGGAAGACCCGGCAATTCCTCCAGAAATACGTCATCAAACTCCCGTACAATGGGAATATTCTTAATTGTGAGTTTCTCACCAACCATTTGAGATAAATAACCTTCATTAAGTGGAATCAAGACCCATAAGATGGAAGAAATTTCCACTGGAAGGTTATGTTCATCCTTGCATCGATAGACGATCATAGATTAATCTGGAATATGAAATGTGACTTCCTTTCTTTGGAAATTGATATGAGCTCCATATAAAGAAATCCAATCCATTCCAAGAATCACATAAAATTCCACTATAGGAAGGATCACAAGATTTGCAGGAAGCACTTTCCCACAAACTTCAATCGGGGAAGAATTATAAACTCTTGATGCGACTGTTGTTCCATTAAATGTTGTCACAGCTAACTCAGCATCTAATTGTTGAGTTAATACGGTGATACCCTTAGAAAAATCTTCAGAAATAAAAGAGTGGGTGGATCCAGAATCAAATAAAACATTTTCTAGTTTAGAGTGGATGGTAAGTGTACCTTTCACCACATCGTTATCGTACTCCACATCGCTGATAGAAATGGCATGTGACTTTCCTTTTTCTTTGGCATTAAGAGTTTTTTGATGTCGATCATCATCATCAACCCTTGGATTAAAGAATTTATTAGCATAATGCCCCCATCTCCTTGCACCTAAAACATTGAAGTGTAGTAGGTTCATTCTGTGTGTCCCTTCCTTTGTTTGCATCATTAGACATCTTCTTCCCATCATTGTGGAATTCAAATGCCCGATGACCTTCCTTTCCACATTTGAAACATTTACTTGTCCCTTTAAGACAACTCCCTCCATGTTTCTTTCCACACTTTGAGCATAAGGGAAAGCTCATATTCTTTTCAGTGTGCTCTTTATATTTTCCTTTCAATTCCATTTTCCTCTTCTTATCAAACCCATATGACTGATGGGTTACTCCAATATCCATCTCAACTTTGAGAGCACATCGAACGATTTCCTCATAGCTATTAAAGTCCCTTATGGATAAGGCCCTTTGAAGACTTGGTTTTAAGCCACTAAAGAATCGATCGATCTTACTCTCAGGTTGGATAATAATACCAGAAGCGTACCTTGCAAGTCTTGTAAAATTTTATTCATAGGTACCAATAGATTCATCATCCTTTTTCTTCAGTTCAAGAAACTCTTTCTCCATATTTGTTCGAAGAATACGAGGGAAGTAATTATTAAAAAATAATTTCTTGAACTCGTCCCATTCCATGGACTCAATTTCATCCCTTTGCCTCGTATTCTTAATAAGATTCCACCATTGATCAGCATCTCCTTCCAAACGATAAACTACTAGGATGACTTTATCATGTTCAGAACATTGAAGAACTGAAAATATCTTTTCAGTAGTACTAATCCATTGTTCAGCAACTAATGGATCAGTAGACCCACTGAAAGAAGGTGGACGCTGCCTCATGAAGGATTCAACAGAATGTTGCTCCTTCCTTTTCTCATTTGGAAGTCCTACATGATTCATAGCTTGAGAAAGTTGTGTGAGCATGGCTATAAGATTTTTCATTCCAACTCCCATAACATTTGGTTGCTCAGGGGGACAATCATTTCATTGCCCATCGCATTCCGCATTAACACAGTTCCTTCAGGTTCCATCCATTGACTAAAACCAAGAAGAATAGTGTGAGTAACACTAATTATAATAGGAAAACCACATAATCAAGAATAAAATTTCACACTTAAGGTCTTATCCTAGGTTATTAATGGTCATTTCTAAAACACTAAGATTGTGTTCTATGCTTAGAATTATCCTTAGGGTTCTTACTAAGGCTTTCACATCCTAGTTTCCAAAGGTTAACTATACCTTTCCTCTGATACCAACTATAACGACCCATACATTACATTCATTGTTATTACTTCAAAATTGAAGCATACTTATTACAACATATAACAAAACCATGAAAGGACCATATAGGTATAGTGTCTTTAGAAACTGGGAAACATAAACAACAGGTTTATAAAGCGTCTACTTTGCCTCCCATTTATTTCATCATATCTAGAGTCCCTTTTGGAATATCCTACATAATAACCTTCTTCCTGACCTGGGGAAATAAAACATACAAAAGGGTGATCTCAAATGCTCAGTAAGGGTAAACAAAATAAATATCAATCACATCATATTCATAAGAACATAACATTTTGGAAATCTTAACCAGCAAAAGAGAGCATAATTTCATAACATGGGATAAATCATAGTAGTGAAATGAAATCCCAATAATCATAACCTAAAACATTAAACTTTGTGGAATACACACATAATCATAGAGAATCATTTCTTATTAGTCAAGACTCATTGTCAAGACTATCTTAGTGGACAAATTCCATTTCTGAACCGAGTTCACTCCTCGTTTCAGTCCTGTTTCACTGAACCGGTTTAACCTGCCGTTCCAGCCATGTCTATCTCATGAGATATAAAATATTTACCCAATGCATTGGAGGGAGATATAGTTCCCACCCATATCATAATGATACCATTCTTATGTGTGCCACAAAATCATAAATCATACATCATTGCATAACTCATGTAATAAAAATGGGATTCTTAAACAACATGACATCATAAAAAAATTCATAGAAGATAAAAGAATTCATAAAAATAATTCCATCACAACATAATCAAATCAATTTAATAATTGGGATAGAAATAGAACCCTATATTATCTTATATGGAAAATAATTTTGATAAAACACTTGAACTCCATTCTTGAGGAAAATATCATTTCTACTTCAAAAATATTTTCCTTTCTTAACATGTCTTATAATTTTAAACTAAAAGAATTTGATTAAAAATAAACTTGAAAACTTGTAAAGGAAGCTTCTTGGAAATAATGTTTTAAAAATCCATCCATGCCGTATAAGTTAAAAAAACATTCTTCTCGTACTTTTGTCGGAAAAGTCAAAAAGTACCTCGTACGAAAAACGACAAAAGATTCCTTTCATATATTTTACTAAAAACTCTCTGAAGGGTAAAATTGGATTTAAACAATTGTAGGTGGATGGAAACAATATTACATATTGAGGAAACATGGATGTGGATGATAAAATACACCCCAGTAAATACCAAAGTATAAACAATCTCGGATAAAAATTGAGATTGCGAGATTTTCCCTTACCTTAGGTACGATTTGCTTCGTAAGTGTCTGAACCTCCTGTATAATTATTTAAATAATGTTATTGACTTATTTCAAAATCATACGTATTTTTATGATATCATATATGGTCATATTCTTAGCTTCTTATTAGTAATATTTCATTACTACTTGTTATTCGGGTGTTTATTACTTTTTGTTCTTATGTGTGTTTTGTTGAATAAATTCTTATTTTTCTTTTTAGGTTATAGATACCTCATTTACAGAATGTTATTAGTGTAATATATATCATATTCATTCACTCAATTCATTTATATAATCATTATTCAATGAAGACCATGTATAACGAGTCGCATCACATCGTGGAGACGGTATTCTGTACGTACGCACGAGTGATGATATCGTTCTCATGATCGTGGAGTTGTATTGGAGTGTATGTATACTATTTCATAATCAATATCACTTTAAAGCAATCATATATAGTTATTATTTACACCATTATACCCATCCAAGTAAGTTGGTGGTGGAAAATAGATTACACCACGGCGTGGAGACAGTATTCCGTACGTACGCACGCGTGGTGATTTCGTTTTCCGTAGGATGGATAGATGGTGAAATAGGGTTGTTTAATACATATAATAACATATCAATATTTTAGTGATACTTATGTTATTACTTTATAATGAAACAACTAAAGAAGAAGAAGTGGAAGAATAAATAAAGATGAAAGAATCGGTAACGGGCATTACCTCTTCTTTGAAGTGCCTCTTTGAAACCTCCTCTTAGGGCACTAAAATTGGTCTTTGAAGAAGACCAGGACCTCTAGGATGTTTCTAGGGAAGTGGAGAGGAGATATTGGCAGGTTTTGGCCGAGATTGAAGGCTCAAAGTGGTGTGAGGAAGAGAGGGAGGAGGTGCCCTTTTATAAGGGAGGAGAGGGGCACCTTTGGAATAACTAAAAATATTATTTTATTATAAAGTCAAATTCGGTTTTTAATAGCTCCATATTAATATATTTCGAAGCTAAGGTGGGGATGGGTCGAAATTATCTCATAAAATAGAATTTAGACAAATTTAGGTATCAATTTCAACCTTATCATTTAGATTTAACTTTAAGTTAGATAATTTAACTTTTACCGTGTCTTCTTGTTTTCTTACACTATAAGGTTAATAAACTTACTATATAAAGCCAAACGAACCCCAAGTTGTTTATTATTAATATATATAACCTTATCTAAGTCATTTTTCCGAACCTTAAATTTTTAGGAATAAAATAAAAATTAATAATATAGTATTTTTTTTAAAAACTATTTTATGTCAATTTTGACACTATTTGGTAATTGATGTTTGTGAAAATCATAAAAGAATTATTAGTTCGAAAAAATTTAATTAAATCGATACTAACATGTCATATTAACATATAAAATTATTTTAATTCATAAAAAGTCTCAAATTACATTTATTTGGGTATTTATAACATCAATTATGTCAATATTTCGTTAATAAGATAATTACTGTATCATCATTGTATCATAAATAAATTAAATTATTTTAAGTCTAAAAATTACAAATAAAATACCATTATGTAGGAAATCTTTTTATATTTCTAATGAATATTTATAGTCGAATTTATCTTATGTCTAACTCTATATTAAAAATGCTTTAGTTATTAAACTTTGATTTTAACTATTTTAACCCTTCTTTAAATAAATTGATAATAAATGTCCTAATCAAATCCAAGTGGGCCTAAATGGTCATATTTTATTCCTAAGGTTGTTTTTGGTCGAATTACACTTATCCAATAGAATTATTACATGTGTTAGGGTAATAATAATATCATTTTTACCCTTAACTACCCTATTTACTTTTAACCGTGGTAAAAAAAAGTAAAAAGTTACTATTCACCAAAAATTATTTTCATCTCATTGAACCACATTTTAGTCCTTGGTATTAACCATGTCTGTCGGATTTTCGAAATTCCACTCACAGAAGCGGTAAAATTATGTTTTATGAAAAAAAATCAGTTTTTTAACTACCACTTAGTGGTTTCACTATTCATCAAAAAATGAAAGTTTCCAGAAAAATACCAAAAATTATACCTAAGCTATATTTGATTTTATGAATTAAAAAATGATGTTTATTTTACCAAATTCAAAACATATCAGTTACATTAACTAATTTAAAAATTAATTCACATCGTCAAGACAAATAGCGTGTTTTTAAGAGATAATAACTATCAAAAGATTGACACTTGTTTATGTCTGGTTTAAATGTGAAATTACATCCAATGAACAACATTGTATTAAATTATAAAAATATATTCTAAATATAATTTAAAACCACTCAAATTAATAGTTTATCACTATTAATTATTTCGATTAAAAAAGTTGTTTTTAATTAAAATTTAATAATTTTCACTATTCATCAGAATATGAAAGTTATCCGAAAAGTACCAAAATTTCACCCTAAGCTAATTTCGATATTCCAAATCCAAAAATGAAGTCCATTTTGAAAAATAAAATTTACAAAATTTCAAAAATTGGTTATTACTATTCATAACGGCTAGTTTTAATAATATTTTAATAGCATATCGTTGTTTAGTGAAACTCGGTATTGTGTACGACGCAAGCTATCGAGGAAGGCCGCGGTTGCGTGTAAAGAAAGCCAAGATAGTGTTGTGTGTAGTGAAATATTCCTTTGATGATTTATATAACATAAAAACAAAATATTTCTCATAAAATTCTCGAGTGTTACATGGGGAGCTAGGCTAAGATGGTGCTCATAGGTGATTGATAGACATGAGTTGCGACAATGATAGCAAAAGATGAGTTGTAGCAACCCTTCACATAGGATCCTTGTTGGATTACTTCTGGATCACGTTTTTCATTTTTTTTACTTTATTTCTAGTTGGGTTTGTGTACTGGAACTTTTTTACTTTCGGTTCACACTTTTACTATCAGCTGTTCTACATTGTGGTTTTCTTTTGTTGTGTACCTAGTCTGTGTGGGTACATGTTTAAATAAATGTATTCCCATTTTAGTATATTCCTTTCTGATGCTAGCTGCCAACCCCTGGCCTATGGAAAACGGGCTTGGGGTACTCACAGCATAGGCCCTAGGGGACAGGTCATGACAAAGTGGTATCAAAGGGGTCAGTTCTACCAGAAGAACTAAGTGTTTGTGTTTTCAATGGAGAAATAGTGTTAAGTTTATTGAGTTCGGATTACAGTCTGGGGAGTCTAGTGTTTATGCGGTGGTTGACATATCCATACACCAGGACCCTGAGTTCCGATTTCTGACTCGATGCACGAGAACACTGTTTACATGTGTTTTGAAAATGTTTTTCTTTTGATCTCTTTTTAGTCAACTCAATAGGTATAACTTATTGATCATTGAACATCTGTTTCATTACAGAATTACATCGCGTAGAAAGCCATTCAAGATTCCAGTGAGAGATCACGATGATGGCCCACCGAGCGATGGGGCATTAGTGTAGGGCCCTCTTACAATGATAGCAATTTCAGGTGGTGTACCAGCAGCACCACCACCCATAGGGTAGCAGTTTCTACTAGTCCCACTCGCAGAACATGCACGCAGACTGAGCGAGTTTCACGAGTTCCAGAGACAGGGGCCTCCAAGGTTTCAATGGGAAATGATCTATAGGCATTTAAGGATAGGATGGAGGCTATGGCATGAGTTTTCTACTTGGTTGAGACACTAGTAGACTAGATGTGATCATATATGCTAGCCTCTTTTAGGGAACATTAGAGAGATGGTGGGGCCTGATGCTCTAGACACACGAGGAGACAAGGCTTTACTAGTTGGACTTCGAGATCCTCTTCAGGGCGGAGTTTGTAAAAGTGGTTGTACGCTCTAGGCATATTCAGGAGCTACTGCACTTTCAGTAGGGCATCCTAACAGTGGCCCGGTACTCGAAAAGATTCATTGACCTCTCTAACTACTCCACCAACATGGTACGATACCCTTTCATTCATGCTTGGACATTTGAGCAAGGACTCTGATGGGAAATCAGAGTATCGATGATATCGATCAACATCTCGACGCTGGCTAGAGTGCTAGAGTGAGCAGTATTTGTGGAGAGCTTCCTAGCTGAGCAGGAACTGACGGTGAGAGCCACCACCAGATGACAGGTATCCGAGTCATCTTCAGCTGGCCGAAGGAAGATGAAACAGAGGCCTAAGTGGTCTATACCTTCTAAAAGATGACCCCAGGATATAGGGTTGGAGGTGTGATGCTCACAAGGCATAGGAGGTTAGTAGAGGAGCAGATTGTGCTACTCATGTGGTGGGTAGGGTCACATGGCTCACGATTTCCTGACCCTCTATACTAATGAACAACAGACGGTTGAAGGACCACCAAGGAAGATGTATAGGTTCTAGTGAGGAGGTCTGTAGGGTGGAGGATGTGGCAGAGGAGCAGGCCATGAAACAGGAGTTGGGTGATGGTTTAAGGTACTAAAACCACCACCCTAGGCGGTCCACCCCGACCTCAGGGAGATGGTGGAAAGGGATGACATCAACTTCAGGTAGTAGAGTCTTATGACCATGATGCTCTAGAGATGATTCAAGGTATGACATGTGTTTACTCCACTCTAGATGCAGTTTTTATAGACACGAGTTCTAGTCACTATTTTATTTCCATGGATCTCGTTCGGAGATCGGAGATTCTGGTGGAGCCACTGGCTCAATCCTTACGATTAGAGACTACTACGGGATAGGATTCGACAATTATGCATTGTTTCTAGCAGTGTTAGCTTACTATAGGAAGTGATAGATTCAGCTGGGATCTCCTTCTCGTAGTGTTTTGAACATACGACATCATCGTGGGTATGGACTGTTAATCCACGTTCCACGATCAGTTCGACTATTTTAGATGCAAATTACGTTATGTCTGTGAAGATGGGGATAGGTTTCCCATCACCGATGAGAAGGAAACATTTGCAGCACATGATGGACTATATAAAAGTAGGGTTCAGTCGATCCCTCATGAGTTAGCTAGCCTTACCCTTGGTGTAATGGCTAGGGGATTCAGAGCTATCCTGTAGTGGTGGACCAGTATGAAGATTTCATTCTTGAGGATGTCCTGGGACTACCTCCTCACAAATAAGTAGACTTCTAAATTGACTTATACCCCATGATGACATTTATACCTACAATAGCATATCGGATCACTCCTGTAGAGCATCTTGAGTTGAGGGTGAAGTTAGAGGACTTATAGATGAAGGGGTTTGTAAGGCCCAGTGTTTCACCATGGGCAGCCCCAATTTTGTTCTCCAAGAAGGTAGATTGGAGTTTGAAGCTCTGCATGGACAGTTAGCACCTGAACCAGGTGACTATCAAGAACAATTATCCTCTACTGAGGATTGATGATCACTTTGATCAGTTGAAGGGTGATCAGTGGTTTTCGAAGAGAGACCTCAGATCAAGCTATCATCAGCTTCGTGTGTGGATGAGGATTTACCAAAGACATCCCTCAAATGTCGGTATGGACACTATGAGTTCTTGGTGTTGCCTTTCGATGTGACCAATTCCCTAGTAGTGTTCATGGGACTCATGAATAGGTTCATCCATACTAACCTCAATCACTTCATGGTGGTCTTCATTGGAGACATCTTGGTGTGCTCGGTGTTAGAGGAGGAGCACACCACTAATCTGCGAATAGTACTGGAAACACTTTGAGAGAACCAGCTATATGGTAAGCTCTCGAAGTGCCAGTTTTGGATACGGGAGGTCCACTTTCTCGGACACGTTATCTCGGAGGCTAGAGTTCCAGTGGATCTAGTGAAGATAGAGGTCGTGCTTGCTTGGGAGCCACCCTAAGAGTGTGAATGAGGTGCAGAGTTTCATAGGGTGGGTTGGGTACTACCAAATATTTGTACCTGACTTTTCCAGAGTAGCAGTACCATTTTCAAATTTGACAAAGAAGGTATAGCCCTTCATATGTATGGAGAGGTTCCAACAGAGTTTCCCGGAGCTGAGAAGGAGGCTGATGAGTGCCCCATATTGAGGCTACCAGAAGATGGTGTTGGGTATGTAGTCAACTGTGATCCATCACAGTATGATCTGGGATGTTTCTTGATGCAGGAGTGAGTGGTGATCACCTTTGGCTCACAACAGCTGAGGCAACATGATCAGAACTACGCGACCCATGACCTGGAATTAGCAGCAATGGTCATTGCGTTGATGATGTGGCATAACTTCTTTATGGTTAAATGGTTTACTATCAACTCCGATCACAAGATTCTCAGGTATATCTTCTCATAGAAAGACTTGAACTACAGACATCGGCGATGGATGGAGTTCCCTCAGGACTATGAATTTGAGATAGTCTATACTCCTGGGAAGGGGAACATTGTAGCAGTGATTAGCCACTAAATGAGGCTAATATTCATTGGTAATATATATAATATTCATGATCTTTATTATTCATAAACACCATTTTAGTGCATTTTACACTTTGAACATCATTTCACATTATGATTGTAATACCTTCTTAAAATGCACTATTATGTGGTACATTTTTGAACATTATTTAAAGTACCAAATGATTCATCTGATTATACATATTTTAATTTGATATTTTTGGAAATTTATCTACACTCCAATATGAACATGTTTCATTCAAGAATCAATGGATAATTCATGGAGGATGATGGAGATATTTGGCAATGAAAGGAAGCAATTCTGGAGAAGGCAGATTGGACACCAGCCCACTGATGAGACTATGGGGGCCAAAATACAGGCCCAATTAATCCCAAATTTCGTGTAATGCTATAATACATGTATAGGAACAAATAACGCTTCAGGAGATAATGCTAATTCGGCCTCCATGGTGGTCATTAAGGAGGCCCAAGTTAGAGATACAATTCTGGGCCAGATTCTGCGGCCCAGAAAAACATCCCACCAATTAAACCATATATCGAAAACCATAACTCCTTTTGGGCTACAATTTTACAGTATGTTAGCTTACATACTTATATTAATTTAAGTCTTCTATTGAACACCCAAATTCGGTCATATAGAAGGTTTTTCAAGTGCGTCTGTTCGGTTCATGAAAGCTGGATGCCTTTTCGGGTCAAGGGTGGAAAGTCTTCTTTCCACAAACTTTCCACCACCCTAGACCTACCATACTCAAGTGGGATGACTTGTTCTGTTGGATTATCTACCAAAGGGCTCAAAAATTACTATTTAAGGCAGTGGTGTTGTAGGATTTAAGAATCTTTGAGCTTGTTTTCATCTTAATGTTATGCTGCCAATTTCTCTTTGTAATGTTCTTCCTTCACATGTAAGTTGTTTTAATTCATCCTTGTTTCTTAATAAAAGTTCTTCTTCTCTTATAATTCTATTCTTATCCTTATTAATTTGATACCGTTGTTTCAAGGTGTGATCTTTTTCATACCAAACCTTGTGAGATTATCACACAACGGTGGAGTGATTGTTATTTTATTGCGTTTTTTTTTACTTTTCCATTTCCTCCCTCATGAGTCTACTTTCCACTTCCATTGAAACCATGGGATCAATGGAGGGCTAACCCACTTATGGGTTGATTCAAGGGAGTATCAAGGTTCTGGATTGGATGTTATTTATCACCTCATTAATGTATAATCACTTCTTTAATTGAGATTTTTATTTGATGGTTTTTAAACTCCATCGTCCTTGTTGAATTTAAGGTCACACACTTCAAGTGCTAATACGAACCTTTAACTTGAAGTACTCAAAACTTTGATCCTTAAAGTGTATATGTGATTATTATTAAAGGGTGTATGCATTAAACTAGTAAGTGATGATTTCTTTTGATCTTCTTAAATTAACCCATCTCAAATATAAGAAATTGAAATCATTAAAAAGGAAATACGTCCAATCCACCCCGAGCGATAACCTAGGATCAACCCATTATTTTAAATTGAATTCACTTAAATCTATTAGATATATTTCAAACCCATCCAAAATCAATCCAATTTGGGCACTTAATAGCTGAAAACAGTCCATAGAATGTATGTGTCTATAGGTTTCTTCTTAGGTCTTTGTGGATTAGATAACCCAAGCTAAACTACAAGGGCCGTCTTACCTTCTTCTCTTGGGTAAATTTGAGTGAGAATCAAATTTTGGCACCATTTCCGGGGACCTAAGTAAGTTATCTTAGACATTATCATTATTTTTCTTCATCCATATTCTCTTTTCTCACCCCTCACTCCTATGGAAGTCAATTTTGAACAAGTCCAAACATGGGAAACCTATCCCCACCTTGATCACTCAACCCCATGTGTGATGTACAATGACCATCATAATTTCTACATGTGGGATCATCAACAACCTAATGAACCACATTTTTTTTACCCCTATTATCCACAAAGCATCTCAACATATAATGAGTTTCAATCCCCACAAATCCAATTTGAACATCCTCCTATGAAATTCCAACAACATAGTTATCCTCCTGGAATAGACCATTTGTCTCAACCACTTATCCATCCTGATCCACATACATTACTTGAAAAACTATGTCAACAAATGGAGATAATGAATTTTGAGGTTTCATTATTGAGGTTAGAACTACAAAGCATTAAAAATTGTGAGGAACCCATCCCTACACAAACTATCCCGTCCATAACCTTATGTGAAGTGTCTAGTTTCCCACAAACCTCTCATGAATTTACTGAAGAGAAAACCTTTGGATATGAGGAAGATGAAGAGGATCAAGGAATTGTTGATGGGTCTTTAAATCAAGAGGAAATTGACTTTTTGGATTCAAAAGAGGATAATTTGACATCATGGATTGAGTCTCATTAATACAACTCTGTTGATGATTTTTCAAAAACACCAATCATTGAACCATTAAGAGAAATCACAATCTTTGAGTCCATACCCATTTCTAACACTGATATTTCCAATTTTGTGGTTGAATCTTCTATTCCAAAGGAACCAATTCTATTGATAAATTTTGAAAATAAAATTGAGATCGATCCAAATTCCCAACCTATGTCTAAAAATGTTAGTCTACCTGAACTCGAACATGTGTCCTTTCCATCCTTCCTAAAGTTTTCATTCATTGAGGATATCCAAAACCATAATGTTTTTATTGTTTCTTCTCTTGATATAAATAAAATTGGAATGACCCTTGATGTATTAGGCAAGACTAGAGAAGCAACTAGATCCACCATTTCTGATATTCCTTGGATTTACCAACCCATTTTAGAATATAGGTTTGTTAATGAAACAAATTATAAACATGTAATCAATCTAAACCTAGTTGAATTTTTGAAACATGTGGTCCTTAAAATTTTTAAAGTTGGTATTGGGTAAGTTGGGGGGTTCATGTCGAGCTAACGACATTGAACAAAGCGCTGCATGGGAGGCAACCCATGGTTTTCAAGTTTCCAATAATTTTGTTGTTGCAATAAACTTTATATTTTAAATAGGAATAATTAATCATTTTGATATTTAAAAATGAAATAAAAATAGATTTTTGACATGTTCTTCTATTATGTGTATGGATGGGTATGAAAGGGGAGCACCATATTCATCCGTGTCACGTGGTGTGATCCTTGAGTAATGCCTTACCCAAAAATTTAAAAAGAAGACAATGTATCATCAGTTTATTTTATTTTATATATATACTTATATTTTACATATATATATATATATTGTTTTGTTTTGTTTTGTTTGTTTTATTTTCTTTTTCTACTGGGGAACTCTGCCAATGACATAGATATCAAAGAATTAAAAGGGAGTAGCAAGAATTTCAACTTCAACCACCAGGTGACTTCATTCCATGACCCTCATTTTCAATTTCCTTTTTGAACTTTCATTCTCTACCTCTACCCCCTTATAAATTTTCTTTTCTTTAAACACTGGGGATAGTGTTTTTTTAAGTTGGGGGGGAGATAAAATAAAAATAAAAAATGCTTTTGTGTCAAAAAAATGATAAATGATTTGAAAAAAAAATTGAAAATGGAAGGAAAAATTCCTTTAACTTTAAACATGGTAATACACATTGCACACTTTGAAACTAGATATCAAATAATTTAGCATACCCTAATTCTGATTTTAATCCTTGTATAATTTCATGAGCATTGATTTTGGAAAGTGTGGTTGTCCAATGTGATATTTCATCATTTATATTTTCATACAAATAAAAAAAAGTTCACAATGCACGTCCTTTGGATAGTGGGTTTTATTTTGAGTTCATGGGGTCCCCAAAATAAATAGCATAGGTTTGGTGATCATTTTAGTTTAATATGAGTATTCAAAAAAAAATTAAAAAAAATTTGCGCGTAGAGAAATGAAATGACCTAATGCGTGGCTTTCGGCACTTGGGGATTGTGACTCCATAGTTGTCTGGCCCAGAGTTAGTAATTTTATCTCTAGTTTTGTTAATTTGAATTTGTTTTTGACTGAGTTAACTCGAGATGATGCCCGAGTATGTGGGCTTC
This sequence comes from Viscum album, assembly GCA_963277665.1. Lineage (NCBI taxonomy): Eukaryota > Viridiplantae > Streptophyta > Magnoliopsida > Santalales > Viscaceae > Viscum > Viscum album. The sequence continues at coordinate 224,463,879 of OY728167.1, forward strand.
ACTTGGTGCCCTAAGGTCTTTGAGCCTGGGAGTCATCGGCAAAGTCTCGCTACAGGGGTTGACTCTTTTGAGTGAAACTTCAATTACCATGGAAAAATTGAAAAAAAAACAAAAAAAATAAAAATAAAAAAATTTAATACTCATATTAATATTGAAATTTGATTCCACCTAGCGCTTCCATCATTTCCCCCATGAATAAAGATGAACCCCCATGTCTATTTTGATGCACAACACATCCTCATACTTAATTGATATTGGATGAAATATGACAATGAATTTGAACAAAGTAATGGGCTTGGGATTGGGATCTGCTTATGAAACTACCTTGTATTAAAATATTTTGATGGGTTTCGTGATTTTTTGGTATAAGGTTTTTTGGTGATCATTGTGTATTGAAATTTTTTTGGAAAAGGGAATTCAAATTTCATATTGTTGAGATATATTTTGCTCGGGACTAGCAAAACTCAAGTTGGGGGTGTGATTAGCCACTAAATGAGGCTAATATTCATTGGTAATATATATAATATTCATGTTCTTTATTATTCATAAACACCATTTTAGTGCATTTTACACTTTGAACATCATTTCACATTATGATTGTAATACCTTCTTAAAATTCACTATTATGTGGTACATTTTTTAACATCATTTAAAGTACCAAATGATTCGTCTGATTATACATATTTTAATTTGATATTTTTTAAATTGATCTATACTCCAAAATGAACATGTTTCATTCAGGGATCAATGGAGAATTCATGGAGGATGATGGAGATATTTGGCAATGAAAGGAAGCAATTCTGGAGAAGGCAGATTGGACACCATCCCACTTATGAGACTTTGGGGCCCAAATTACAGGCCCAATTAATCCTAAATTTCGTTTCATGTTAGAAGACATGTATAGTAACAAATCACTCTTTAGGATCTAATGCTAATTCGGCCTCCATGGTGGTCATTCAGGAGGCCCAAGTTAGAGATAAAATTCTGGGCCAGATTCTACGGCCCAGAAAAACATCCCACCAATTAAACAATATCTAGAAAACCATAACTCCTTTTGGGCTGAAATTTTACAGGCTGTTAGGGGACATTTGGAAATTAATTTAAGTATTATATGGCCCACCAAACTTAGGTCATCTAGAAGGCTTTTCAAGCGCGTCTGTTCGGTGCATGAAAGCTGGATACCTTTTCGGGTCAAGGGTGGAAAGTCTTCTTTCCACAAACTTTCCACCACCCTAGACCTACCATACTCAAGTGGGATGACTTGTTCTGTTGGAGGCTCGACCCAAGGGCTCAAAAATGCCTATTTAAGGTAGTGGTGTTGGAGGATTTAAGAATCTTTGAGCTTGTTTTCATCTTAATGTTATGCTGCCAATTTCTCTTTGTAATGTTCTTCCTTCACATGTAAGTTGTTTTAATTCATCCTTGTTTCTTAATAAAAGTTCTTATTATCTGATTATTCTATTCTTCTCATTATCACTTTGATACCGTTGGTTCAATGTGTGAACTTGTTCATACCAAACCTTGTGATATTATCACGCAATGGTGTAGTGATTGTTATTTTATTGCGTTTTTTTTACTTTTCCATTTCCTCCCCCATGAGTCTACTTTATGCTTCCATTGAAACCATGGGATCAATGGAGGGCTAACCCACTTATGGCTTGATCCAAGGGAGTATCAAGGGGCTGGATTGGATGTTATATATCACCTCATTAATGTATAATCACTTCTTTAATTGAGATTTTTATTTGATGGTTTTTAAACTCCATCTTCCTTGTTGAATTTAAGGCCACACACTTCAAGTGCTAATACAAACCTTTACCTTTAAGTGCTCAAAACTTTGATCCTTCAAGTGTATAGGTGATTAGTATTAAAGGGTGTAGGCATTAAACTAGTAAGTGATGATTTCGTTTGATCTTCTTAAATGAACCCATCTCAAATATAAGAAATTGAAATCATTAAAAAGGAAATACATCCAATCCACCCCGATTGATAACCTAGGATCAACCCATTATTTTAAACTGAATTCACTTAAATCTATTAGATATCTTTCAAACCCATCCAAAATCAATCCAAGTTGGCCACTTCATATCCGAAAACAGTCCATAGAATTTATGTGTCTATAGGTTTCTTCTTAGGTCTATGTGGATTCGATAACCCAAGCTAAACTACAAGGACCATCTTACCTTCTTCTCTTGGGTAAATTTGAGCGAGAATCAAGCAGACACACTCAGTAGGAGTTCAGGTCTTCGACTACAAAGTGAGGTGACATAGAATCTAGTGACATTTCGGATATCATTCGTGGATAGTGATGGAGTAGGATACCTCCAGGCTATCACTGTCACTCTCCCACTCCTTCAGCGAGTTCAGGAGGCACAACATGGGGACGTTCACTGTGAGGCTTGACTTTTCCAGATATCCTCAGGACAGGCCCCTGATGGATTTTCGATAGGCAGGGAGAATGCCATTATTTTCAGAGGATGCACCATGGTACCAATAACATAACGGGAGGAGGCATTGAGGGAGTTATATACACCCCTTTGGTGGTACATCCTAGAGTGGAGAAGATGTACTAGGACCTCTGACGTCAGTATTGGTGGCCATGGATGAAGAAAGTAGTGGAATAATTCGTTTCATGATGCTTCACTTGTCATCTAGTGAAGGCTGAGCATCAGGTTCTAGCAGGATTAGCACAGCCACTGAAGGTACTGAAATGGAAGTGGTATGGTATCTTCCTAGACGTCATGACTAGGATACCATGCATGTAAAGGGGCCATGACTCTATCTGGGTGATCGTTGACCGACACCCCAAGTAGGCCCATTTTTTAACAATCAGTGAGAAGATATCAGTAGACAGATTGGGATGCCTGTACGTCCAGGATATAGTACGACTTCATGCGGTACCATCGATGATCATCTCAGATCATGATGCTCGTTTTACATCCTAATTTTGGAAGGGATTGCAGGAGGTGTTCGGGACTCAACTATGCTTGAGCACCACCTCTCACCCTCAGACAGATGGTCATATGGAGTGGACCACACAGACACATGAAGACATGCTTCATGCTTTCATCCTTTATTTTGGCTGTAGTTTGGAGGAACACCTATCACTAGTGGAGATTCCATACAACAATAACTATCAGTCCACCATAGGAATGACACCGTTTGAGGCCTTGAACGAGAAACCATGTAGATCACCTCTATGCTAAACAGACCCAGGGGAGTCAACACTTATTAGTTCAGAGTTCGTACGAGCTACCACTAAGAAGGTACATATCATCTAGGAGTGGATGAAGACTTCAATGAGTCGGTAGAAGTCTTTTTCCAATTGGAGAAGGATACCCTTGTATTTCATGGAGGGAGACCATGTATTCCTATAGGCCTCACCTTGATGAGGATTGTAAATATTTGGTTGGGTTGACAAGCTATCTCTGAGGTTCATCATACCTTTCCAGATCCTAAGAAGAGTTAGCGATGTGGCGTACTACCTAGCACTTCCCCCAAAGATGCCCCGAGTTCATATAGTCTTCCACGTGTCGCAGCTGTGGAGATATGTTCATAATCCATCAGATTTAATCGACTTGGGAGAGCTAGACATTGACGATGGGGAAAAGTTCACGGAGTTCTTATTGGTGATAGAGGATCAATAGGATCAGGTCCTATGGGGGCAGTCAATTCCTCTGGTATGAGTTTGGTGGTAGTACAAGAATATCCAGTAGAGAACATAGGAGTGGGAGGCTCATATTCGTGCCCAGTATCCCCATTTGTTATCTTATCCTATGTTGTGGCTTTTAGGGATGTAAAGGCCTAAGGTGGGGAGAAGTTAAAGTCCCAAAAATTTTCATATATTTTTTTTTAATTATATGGATTTTTTTACGAGATTGATAAATTTGATTGAACATGGTTCCGCGGCCCAGAGATACCAAAACGAATTTTTGAATGTTTTTTAAGGTACATTCAGTAAACGTGCGAGCAGAATTTTCTACCTTTTGAACCAGTGCTCGGATTGAAAATCTAAGGGCACCGTTCAGGGATTCGCTTAGGTGAATCATAACTTTGGTCATCAAGGGTCTGATGGAAAATTAAAATTTTGGAAATTTTGAACAAAAATTATAAAATAAATCCTTTAGTTATTTTATTCTATTTATAAGCATTGGGAGACAATTGGAGGTACCGCAGTGTAATGATGGTCATTAAAAGAGAATCCTTTAATGCCCTGTTACATTGTTTGTGTAACCGCAATACTTGTGTATATAATTCGATCATTAATTAATGTTCATTAATGAACCACAATAATGAACACAGTGTAGGAATTAATTATTTTTGTTAATCAAATCATTAGAAATTGAATTGAGAACCCACGGGAGAAACCTATGATGAGACGCCAATAAATTTTCTCTCCAATGAAGAATGGTGAAGGAACGATGATCGTTGGAGGGATTGATCCATTGATCGACAAGAAGCGATGAATTTCATTCAATAATGAACACAGAATTTATTCCCTTCAACAACAGTAGATTCCACCAAATGAAAGTAGGGGTTTTATGCATTTAATTTCCCAATTTTCCCATTCTCAAATTATATGAAGAACATGGATCAACCAAACAAAAAATTGATCCAAATTAAATTCTTTATTGTGGGAGTTTGTTGTGAGTTTTCACTTTGGGGTTCTTTCTTAAACTTACTAATGATTATTATTCCACACTTATGATAAAATGCTAATGCGGAGGGAGTGGGCCAATCCGAACAAGGCCCAAACCCTCCACCACTCTTCGATATCGTGTGTTCTTTATGCGAGACTGAGAAACATGGAGATAAGGAGAAACCATGGGTTTTGTAGTGAAGGAAGTAACCTGGGAGCTTCGTAGGCACAGACAGGAAGAAAAATGGGCAACTAGAGCATATCTGGTGGCCCATGGAAGGTGTCATCGGCACGGCTACACAGTGACCGACTACGTGGAGAAGCAGCGCCTGCTGGAGCCACGATGGAAGGAGCTGCAGCGGGATGGCCACAACGGGTGGAAGGGACGACGCAGACACGCCGCGCAAGAGATAAAGTGGCTCGTTCTGGTCGCTCAGCTGGCACAATAGTCGGATCGTGCCATCATTTTGAAGAGAAGGGTCGGCTCCCCGCTGGAGCCGCCAGCTAGGAGAACCAGATGCATTGTGTCTAGTCCAGCACAACCAGCCCACATGAAGGCCAGGTTTTCCAGGTGGGTTGGACCCACCATCGGGATGGACCTACCGACCGGGCCGGACCTGCGAGCCGGCCCGTACCCCTTCTGGACCCGGTCCCGACTAGCCCCATTTCACTAAATCTATTGTAACTCACAAACCGAGTGTCTAATTGATGCACCTTCTACATCGTGAGTACCCTTATGACAAGGCAGTCCATTTGAGATACTCCACTCAGGTTTTGGTATAAGTTAGAGTATGGTCGCGTTGGATTGGACTAGAATCCAACCAGGCCCTATTTACCTTTTTACTTATGAATTATAGACCGAGCATCTGATTGACGCATCGTATGTCGCATTGGAACCCTTACGACAAGATGATCCATTGGGTTACTTATAATTGGGATTTCAATGTGGTTGAGGTACAAACAATTTCTTAAGGACAAAAATTTATGAAACTAAAGCGTACAAGGTGCATGAATCTAGTGGATGATTTTGAAGTGAAGAGTGACACTCTGTGGACCAGCATGAGAGTGACCCTCCGTGAATCAGCAGTAGTGAAACCCTCTGTGGATCGACAATGGAGTGACCCGTCGTGGATCATCAATAGAGTGACCCTCCATGGATCGTCAAAAGTTTGACCCTATGTGGATTAGCAGTAATTCCACCCTTTATGGATCAGTAGTAGTGGGACCCGACGTGAACCATCCGTAGAGCGAACCGTCGAGGATCAGCAGCAGAGTGACCCTTTGTGGAAAAATAGCATAGAAACCATTCTCAGATCAATAGTTGAGCTAACCCACAAAATAAAATGATCTAGTATAAGAAAAATTATCTTTATTCTTGTCCTCTATGATGTATACCTGGTATGAGCTGTCTTTTAATTTGTTCTTTTTTATTGAGATCAGGATTTGTGGATTTTTCCTTTGAGGAATTCGGTGAGACCTTCGGGAGTCTCGGGGTCCCCACTGGGTATTGTTATACTCACCCTTGAGCAGGATTTGCCATCACATTGTTGTGTTTTGTGAAGATGACAGTCATCTTGACTGAGACATGGGGAGCCAAAACTAGACGGTGTTCAGAGGGGATTGATAGACGTGAGGAGCGGCAGTGACGACAGACGATGAGCTATAACTACCCTTTAGGTTGGATCCTTGGTGTAAGACCTTAGGAGTATATTTTACCCTTTTTTGTTGTACTTTATTTTTAGTTGGGTTTATATACTAGCCCTTTTATACTTTCAGTTCACACTTTTACTATCCACAGTTCAACTTTGTGGTTTTCTTTTGTTGTGTACCTAGTCTGTTTATGTAGTGGTTTAAAGGAAATGCCTTCCCTTTTTGGGATATAACTTTCTAATGCTAGTTTCCACCCCTGGCCTATGGAAGGTGGGCTTGGGGTAGTCAAGGCACGTGCCCTGGGGTATAGGTTGTGACATGGTTGTACTACTATAGCTTCCAGAAGCTATTCTACACTTAACCATTAGGTGGGGTTTCTAGTGGATGACTTTCAAAGTTTTTCTTGTACTTTCATTTTTTTCCAGTTAGTCTTTTGTCTGATTTGTATTATGGCCCATTTGACATATAGTATTTACTTTTACTCAGTGGTTTTTCAGTGGTTGTTTAGTGGAATGCATGTTTACTTCTCAAACTTTGGGACATGGTTGTGTGTGTATGTATGTACAGGTACTCAGGAAAATGCCTCCCACTTGCTGGTTGACACCTTCTGTGCTAGTCTTCAACCCCTGGCCTTTGGGAGGCGGGCCTGGGGTATATCACGGTATGGGACCTAGGGGATGGGTCGTGACATATTTTATTTCATTGGTCACTATTATATTGAATAACATTACATTCCAATGTCCATATATGATTATTGAGCTCAAACACTCAATATCAATAAAACAAGAACATTTCAAACATCTATTCCCATATATTTACTTATATACTTCTCAGGAATCATTCATCGAATGCCCTCGATTATTTTTACAATATATTTAGCATATTTCTATTATTTTTAAATATTTCTACAATTATCATATGGTATGATCTACTTGGGATACTTTTATGATTAATATTACAATGTTATAATATTTTAATTTACTTTTGGTTTTATCCTTTTGTAATTTTCATAATTATGTTTCATTTATTTTTCTAAAATTTTATAAAATTTTATATTATAATATTTATCCTTAATAAAATAATAAATTTTTCATTTTATTTTGATTTCATGTTTATTTTAAGATATATAACATATATAAATTTATAAATGAAATTTCATACTAAAAATATGTGGTGTTATATAATGAGCCTCCTAAGTAACACCAATAGTAGTACATTAGTGTATAAATTCCTAGAAAATGTAATTTTCCCACGTATCAAGGATTAGATTCTTCTTAAGGGAAATATATAACTGAATGTGTTCATCCTTTATTTTATTATCTATTTTTTTCCTATTTTCAATGGTAAGGGTGTAAATTAATCATAATAAATACAAAGGTACAAAAATTATAAACCCATTTACAAAGGTTTAATATCCAATCAAGTGAGATACTTAAAAATGATTGAAAGTACTAAAAAATATCCACATGATTCACCATCACTCTTGTGATGTATCTCAAAAGGTTTATAATATCTATATATTTTAAAAGAAGACTTTGCTCGATATCATTCTTAACATGCAACATCTTGCTTTAATCGAATTTTGAATTGCTATAAAAATATTATTATTTATATGTTACCATTATAACATACCCATTCAATTGGTATGTATAACTAGTAAAAAAATTATGAAAAGTATATCTAAAGATTTATATAATGAAAAATTATTTGAAAATGCGTAATAAATCATTACTCAGTTTTCAGTAAATTCATTTTATGCTTCAAAAATACATTCTTTAAAAAAATCGGTTTTATTGAATTTTTTTAATTGAATATTGTCATTAATTTTTTAAACTTTTATAAATTTAATTTGATAAGATGGAAAAAATCTTTCAAATATGCTAATAGAAATTAACTTAGTGTGATTTTTTGGGATTAGTATGAAAATATTGAATTTTTAATGATTAGTGAAATATATTGATGTTCATAAAACCATATTTTCATTTAATTAAAATTTCACACTGTTTTTAAAATTTTTTATAAATTTAAATAGGATCGTTTTATTTTATTTTCATCATGAAGAGTAATAGATGAAAAATACATTACCTTGGTAAAGTTAAATAGTAAAATTAAGGATAAAAATAATGTAATAAGGCCTAAAAACATCCATAACACTTTAATCTAAACTCTTTTATAAGTGGGGTTCAACCATCCTCATCCTATATTCTAGGACATTAAAATTTTCTTCAATCATTCTATTAAAATGTATTATTTATTTATTTTTTGTAAATAAAATTACAAAATGTCACTATCCAGTTTTAAATTTCTTGTATATGTTTAATTAGAGATAAAAAAAGTTATGAATAAATATTAATAGTTATTTTTAGAATAGATAAATTATTTTTTGGACTGTAATTTTTTTATAATATTTAGGGATCATATATAATTACCTTAAATGCATATACGACAATGACACAATGCATGTAATGTACTGAAGGAAATCAAAGTAAACAATTTGAAATACATTAAAAGTAATATATTTTCGATGAAATATGCTTACAAGTGAATTTTATAGTCAATAATAATTTATAATTTATGTTAAATTTTATTATATTGTCATTATATTAGTATATTGATGTCCTTAAAGTTAAAATTAAATTATTAGTTCTATAACCTGAATTAATGATGTTTTATAATTAATAATATTTTATTAAATTAATTATATTTCACAAAAATAATATATTTTTTCATGTGAATGGAATACAGTTTTTAATATTAACCATTTTCCATTTACATGAAAATTTACCTTTTAATGTAATTTTCTTGACCCCTGAAATCTAAAAAACATTTATATCACTATTATTTTCAAAAGTGTTAACTAATGTATAAAACAAAGGAATGATAGTGGAAATAATACCTACACTTGTAAAATATTTATTTTATTGTAGTTTTTGGACTCATCCACATCATATATTCAAAATATATAAATTTTCACCCACATAAAGAAGAAAATTAATTTATATTAATTTAATACTTTCAGTAATCCATGGGTTCCCCTCCCCACACATATAAAAGGACACCCACTCTATTGTCCTCTCCACACTTCAAGATCCTTTTGGTTTGTCCAATACCTTTAAAAATCCCTTCCTAACATCACCACTCACAACCTAAACATTATAGTTTTCCTATCCTACAAAACTTAGAAGCATTAAGGTATAAAGAAATGTAAGTTTTCTAAAAAAGTGATATAACATTTAACCACATTTTTTAGTTATAATTATTCGTATACCTCCTTAAAAATGATACAACCAAAATGATATAATAACATAATTATCTCAAATATAGTTATGTTTTGGTATGTTTATATCATTACCTTTATCATTCTCCTCTTCTTCCAAATTGGAAATGAAACTATAATTCATGTGTATGGTGGAGTATCGCCACATGAACTGATGTAATACTTTTTCCATCACAACCTATTACAGATAGTTATAATAATAGACTTTATATATATATATATAAATTTTACATTATTTAAAATATTATAATTCATTAAAAACAATATATCATTTATTTTCTTACGATTTCATTGATTGAAAAATGATTACGTCGTTCATGTGTACGGGTGGATTACCAGCTCCATGAAGTGATGCGATACATTTTTCATCACTTCATTACAGTATAGATATATTTAAATGTATTTGATTTGATAATATGATATTTATTATGTAACCATATTTTCCAAAAAAAATTACATAATACTTACCTTCTTTATCTCATGTTTGGTGAAAAATGTAAATGTTACTCATGAAAATATATACCCTACCATCTCCATGATTTTATCATAATTAATTTTCCATAATAATAATTCATTTCTGGTTTACAAAATTTTATTAATGAATATAAATTATTATTTTTTATTCAAATAATTCTGAATATTATATAATAATATTCACTTTGACTATTGTCACTCTACTAAAGTCATTTGGGACATTATAGATGAATATCATCAAAAATGACTGATGTAAAGTTAATTTATTATATAATTGTATATAACATGGGAAAAAATAAAATTAAAGGAATAATAAAAATGTATAAGGTTATAAATCATGTAATTAAAAAATATTTATTATTATTTAGGAATAAAAATAATGTGGATGATGAATAAAACTTGAGGTAAGAGACACTTTATCTTACACATTTGTTTTAATTGGGATAATGATTTATTTTTTAAATATTTTTATTCTATGTCTATATGATTGATTTTATGTGGAAATAATTAAATTATAAAGGAAATTTTATATCTCTTTTTTAATCTCTTTCGGTTGTTTTCAAAATTAAAATTCTTATGTATTTTATACAGAATGTTGTAACATTTTTTACAAAAGGAAAAAAAGAAATGTTCTGTTTTAACATATATTGTGCCAACAGATTTTACCACCCCCATGAACATTATTTTATGCTTAGATTTACATAGAATATTATTGGTTTCCCTTAAAGAAAAAAATATTTAAATTTTTTCTAGGTATTATACTTTTGAAAATGGGATGCTAAAAAGGAAGGGAATTTCTATTATTGAAAGTGTTTTATATATGGGTTAAAAATAAATTTTTAATGATTTTATGATGAAAACGATAATTCATAAATGTTTTTGTTCATGATATGAAACTTGATATTTATAGATGATGAAGGGTAAGCTCGATAAATATTATAAAAATAGGTGATCTTGACACCACTTATAGAAATAGGTGAGCCTGATACAAAATATAAAATGGGTGTTTTTGATATAGTTATCCAATGCATTGGGTAATGTTCCATGTCTTTAAAGGCAATAAGGATAGAGTAAACTAGGGAGGTTTCATCAATGGATTTAACCATGCTCTAGTAATTTATTATTTTAGTAAACACGGGTTATGAATACGATTCAACAATATTACAAAAAAGGATTTTGATTTTCATGATATGAGTATTAAATGTTTTCTTTGATAAAAAAGTTGTTTTTCCCTATGGATATGATTTATTTTATATTCTCAATGAATATTGTGAAAATGGAAAAAAATTCTTTTTTCACATTTTTCACTAGTCTAAAGGATTTCTTACTTTTATATCCCATTCTATGTTTTTTCCCACCCCATATTTTTAAAAAAAATCACATGGTTTAACGGTGGGAAAAAATAAAGAGGATTTGAAGTTGAATGTTATGAATATTTTACAAGAAATTAGTATTAATATTTTTTATAATTTTTATTTTGTGGAAAAAATTGTACTTATTAGAAGTGACCACTTACAAATTCATAGATTAGTTATTTAGGTGTTCTTCATAATTAATTAAAAGTCTTTTCCTAAAAGTTATTTGGTTACAAAAAAAGGTGAATTCTAGTATAAAGATAGTAGATTATGTACCATTTTATGGTTTGGTCCTTATAGTTAGTATTTGAGGTGGATTTAGTTAAGGTTTAATATTCTGATATTTTCATGTGAGGAAACATAAGAGTTATAGATACCATCATAAGTTTTTAAGTGTAAGTATGATCATATGTCCAATGTAATAAAAATCCATTTTTTTGGTTTTATGTTATTGGAGGAAAATATTAATAATAGTATTACAGGTGGTATTTATGGTAACATAACCCATGGATTTAGTATGTGTATTAGTAATAATTTTATTGAGAAATAATGATTTTATATTATGTGGATGTAATTTTAAAGGCAGTTTTATCCTTTAGAGTTAAAATTATCGTTTATGTGGAGGTAATTATAGTCAATTGAGTTAAATGTGTTATTGCATGTTGGTAACATATGATCAATCATATAGATAACCATGGTATTCCAAAGAGATTTTGTGACTTACTAATTTATTTTTTTTGGAAATGTTCACTATTTTTGTAACATTATATGATTAAGGTAAATTCAAATACATTTTGGTAAGATTTTTCTTTTTTTTACTTATTAATAATGGGTAAATTATCTTTTAGAATTATATATGATTTTATATTTGATTTGTGGTAATTCATGTTATTTATGGAAAATATTAGTAATATTCATAACTATATGATTAGGAAATTTATATTTATATGTGATGTTAGTAGTGATTGATATTAATTAGAGATATATTATATATGTATATATATATTGAAGAAGTTATCAAAGCTTTTTGATCATTAGGTTTCAATCATTGTCCGGAATATTTTGATGAATATTAAAGAAAATGTTTTATCAAATGATTTATGGTGATCTTTGGGTAATATTATTAATAATTAGATATTAGTGCATAATTTATTCATATGAATATTTATTCATTTTGGGTATTATCTTTTCTCGTTCTAATAATTTTGGTTTTAGCTAATGACGATAGACAATAAGAATATCATATTATCCTTTAAAATATCTTTTGATGTGTTATATGGTTATTTAGTGCTTCATGCATGAAAAATTCATTTTTTAATATTAATTTATTAGAGTAAGAGAAAATATAGGTGTTGAAACTAATTGAAACATTCATCCAGATGAATAAATTGTCTTTATATAATTGAATTAGTTCAAGTAAGTATATTTCTTTATGTTTGTACTCAAAATGGTTACATAATTATTCAAAACTAGGAAAAGGACCATTAAATAATAATTTTATCAAATTACCTTCATTGTTGATCAATTGATTGACTTTTACACACATTTTTTTCTTATGTTTTTCTGGTCATATACACTCTCATGATTATTAAGTTTCTTTTAATCAATTTTCTTTATCACTCTCCATCATTATTCGGATATTAATTTTTCCTCTATGTCTATATTTCCACTTCCACACTAAGGTCCTTCTACTTGGGAACTCGACTATGTTTTCTTTTAGGTGTACTTCACATTTACCTTCCCCTCATTTTAGAAGTGTGGTCTATTATCCCATTATATGATGTGTGTTTTCAACAATGTTATTTTTAAATAATAATATGTTTTTATATCATGATCTTATAATTTATCTTCAGATATATAGAATTGACTCTGGAAATGTTTTAAACCATTTTATATTGGAAAAAATATAAAATTACAGGGGAAAAAAACTTATTTAAAGGGGTATAATGTGACATACATAATCTTAAAATATTTCTATTCTTTATATCTCACATAACACACAACACCGAGATTTATGTTAATTGAAAAATACTATAAAAATTTGTTATTTAAATGTGAACATTATTACTTAGTTGCTAAATTTGCATGAAAAATATTAATAATCACATTATAAAAAATATTTATTAAGGATTTATAAAATTTAAATACATTAGTAAATTCATAATAAATAATTAATCAATTTTTAATAAATCAATTTTATGTCTTCAAAACAAGTTATCTTCAAAAATGGTTTTTTTGGTGACATAACTTTTTTGGTAATATATTCCACGTTGAAAATTTTTAACTGATAAAAATTATATGATTTTTTAAATTATCATATTGAAATAATATAAGGATAATGTTTTTTTTAATTTCTCTAAAAAGGTTTATTTTTCAGTGAATAGTAAAAAAATAATGATTTACATAAAACATTTATTTATTTTCATTAAAAAGACAAATTATACTTTGAAATTGATATAAAATTAATATATTTATTATTTATTTTTATGTAAAATAATTAATTACATGTGAATCATCATCATACCTGATTTTGGTATAAGTTCATTTTTTTAAAATAACTTGTTTCTAATAACTATTTTCATTATGTCTTTCATTTTTTATCTTAAATTAATTTCTTGAAATTATAGATGTTGAATATTTAAGAATTCAATCCATATATGTAAATAAGAAGATTTAATTTCATAACTATTTCTGTTTTATTTGGTCCTTATGAATAATAAATGTGGTAGTTTTTTATCATCTCATTAAGGGTAAATAGAGAAATTAAGGTTAAAAATAATGTGATAAGCTCTAAAAATAAACATAAAAATTGAATTTAATATATTATTTTAGTGGGGTTAGACCATAATCATAAAAAATTAACCATTATGATATCATTGTGCATTTTTTGGAAGAAAATGAAAAATATTGTGTTAAGTAGATAAAATTACCAAATGTTACTCCCTATATTTTAAATTTATCTTATATGTTCAATTAGTGATAAACATAATCTGTAGAAAAAATATTCAAGAATTTTTTTAGAATAAATAAATTATTTTAATGATGGTAACCTCTTTCTAATTTTTTTATTATATAATTACCATAAATACTTACACAATGCTGACACAGTTCTTGTGAAAGCGATTGAAAAAACCATAGTAGATAATTTTGAAAACCATAAATGTAATATATTTTGGATCAATTTTGGTTCCAAAATAATTTTATAGTTAATAATAATTTATAATTTTTAGTTAAGTGGGCTATATTATAATTTTATTATTTCATTTATTAGTATAATGTCAAATTAATTTAATAGTTCAAAAAATAGAATTAATGCAATTTTTTAATAAAAAATATTTATTAAATTATTTATAATTAAAAAATAAAATACATAGAAAATTTTAATAGAAGTGGTCTATGATATCATAAAAATTCAATTTTTTGTCACTTTTCCTTTTAAAGTGACCTTCTTAACACCTAAAATGTAAAAAAAACATTGATATCATGGTAACGGTCAAAAGAGTTAAAGGGGGTTAAAATAAAAATATAAGGGTCATAAAAGCACATAAAATTGTAAGAATTTTGTTTTATGACAGGTTTTATACACATAATAATCCTAGATTATAAATATGTAAATTTTTAACCACGTGAAGATGAAAATTTAATTATATTTATTTAATACTCTATGTAATTTTGGGGGTTCCCCTCCCATCAATTATAAATTGATTCCCACTCTCATATCCTCTCTAATATTGATGACTATATGGGTTTAGCCTATATTATCCCAAATTACTTACTAACATCCATAACTATGTCATATAGGTCAATTTTTTGGAAAAATGCTATCCTTTTAGGGATTTAGTTATAAAACAAAGGACGTTGTCTGAAGAAGAGTTGTAACATTTAACAGAATGTTTTAGTTATATTTCTTCATATACCACCCTCTAAACATTGATAAAGATTTTTATATTATAACAAATGAGTCACCAATTAATGAGAAATTATTGAATTTTTTTGATTTCAATTATCAAACATCTCATTCATAAAATGGGAAGTATATACATCATTCATTTGTACGACGAACTACATCTTTGCGAACCAATTTAATTTTTTTCCCTCACGACATATTATTGCTAGTTATAATGATGTATTTAATATATATATATATATACCAATATATTAATTATATACATTATAGAATTATAACTTTTTAAAAATAAGACATCATATAGTTTATTACATTTACTTCCATTGAAAAATGATAATTTCATTCATCCATACGTGTGTATTATTACCTCATTGAAGTGGCATGATTCGTTGTACGTCACCACATCAAATGGTTGGAAAAGATAATTTATATAAATAGATAATATTATATTTATGGAATGACAATATTTCTATAATGGAAAAAAATACTTACCATCTTTCCATAATGTTTATTGAATAATGAAAATATTACTCATGTGTACGTATGACCAACCATCACTATAAAAGTAACATAAATAAATTTTCAAAACGATAATTCATGTATGGTTTAAAATTATATTTAACTTATAAAAATAATAATTAATTTTATTATTATTATAATGGAGATGATGTAATAATAACCCCTTTTACCATAGTCATCCATCTATGTAATTATTGATATATGAGAAGAATATCCTAAAAACGTTTGACCCAAACTAAATTGATTATTTAATTGATATATGAGATGATATTTTATGTTTATATTCCATTAATTTTTTTTATGTTTTATTCAAATAAAAAATAATTCCCCTGGGTTCTATATATTTTAGTGTTGAAAATTGATTTTTAGAATGAAAGGCTACTTCAATATCAGAAAGTGTTTTGAATATGGATTCAAAAATGTTTTTCATAGGTTTTATGATGAAAATGTGAAAGAAAAAAAGTTTTCTTTATGATAGGGTACTTGATAATTATTGATGATGCTGAGTGACACTGATACAATATTTAAAATTGGGGAGCCCGAAATATCTTTTACAAACGGATGAGACTGATATTACTCTCCAATGCATTGAGTACTGTTCCATATCATTAAATGAAATAATGAGTGTGTTAACCTTGGTGGTTTCTAGTATGTATTTAACTTGGATACAATTATTTGTGATATTATTATACATGGTATATGAATTTTAACATCTAATATTCCTAAAATGGTTTTGATTTTCCTTCTATGGGGTTGAATTTCTTTTCTCTATATAAAAACACTATTTTCCATGTGGGTATGATTTTTTTTATACATTGAAATGAAAATTTAAAAATTGTAAAAATTTTAGTGGTTTTATTTTTTTCACTGGACAAACAAATTTCCTACATTTATATCCCTTATTGAGTTTTTTGGGCTCACCTGACATTTTTATATGTTTTTCATAGGGTATAAGGATTAGTAATAATAATTAGGAAGTCAAGATGGATGTCATTAAAATTAATCATAAAAATAAAACATGTTTCATTTAGAAAGTTTTCTATTATTGGAGAAACTGTTACTGAGTGGATTTGACCACTTTTTATGTATGGGTTTTCTAGGTTGTGTTTTCCTAATTATCAAAAACTATAAGCCTAATTCATCTTTCCGAATATGATAAGGTGAATTCAAGTCTAAATAAATAATAATATTAATTTTTAAAGGATGGGTCCTTATAAGGTTTCTTATAAAAAAAGTATATCATAGGACATAGTTTTTTTCAAAAAGTAACCTAGTCCTCCCCTAATTTTTTTACCCAAGCTTTCTTGTGGCATGCCCCAAATTTTATTCCTGATCACCAAGGGTTATAAATTTTCTCTAAGGAATCAAAATAATACATATGGGAATTATTTTCCCTAATAATTTAATATTAAATGAGGATGTCCCACTTATATTTTCTACTTAACCAATCTTTATGTCAAAGGATCACATATATAAAAATAACCAATCAAACAAAAAAATAAAATAAAATTATGTTATAAATATAAAACGAAAAAAAGGTAATGAGATGAAAATAAATTAAAATTATCAACACATCATGACCTAAACAAAAAAACATTAATTAGAAACAAGAATGTAGTGGATAAAGAACCATTAATATGAAATATGAAGTGAATAGATAAACATAAAGAATGAAATAGTTAAAAAGAGAACATGGACCACAAATACACATATCCATGTGTTAAGAAAAATTATCCTTTACTTGGAACTGGAACAATTCCCTGACCGAAATATAGGGATCATCATATATATCCCAGAAGAACCTATAATAAACATGTAAAATTATAAGTGTGAGAAAATAATTCAAAGAAAGAATTATCACGACACCCCATTAATAAAATTCAGAATTAAATCAATTTTTTTGTTTTAAATACAATTCTGAAAATATTGATTTGATATTATTTTTCATAAAATAAAATATAAATATAATTTACTACCATTATACCAAAACATAGAGTCTACACATTTCAAAACAAAAAATTCCATTAATACTCTTTAAGAAAGGGACACATTTGATGTAATCGAAAATTTATAGTACATGATTTATAAATAAAAATAATTAGGGAAACATATAAATATTCTAGGACTTTATAAACCATTCAACATAATTAAAAAATGAAATTTTTGTGGGTGTATTATTTTAAAAAGGAAAACACCAATGATAATCCCAAAAACCATTATATGGAATCATTACGATATAACTAAAAATCAACGGTCATAAAAATTATTAAATGAAAACATCACAAGAAATCCTTGGATACTTGGACATGATCTATAATAAAAAATATATATATAATCAATATAATTTGATATGGATGCAATTCAAATTTTTATCACTCAGTTAAAGCTTACCTGACATGATTGTGAGACGAACACCCTATGTGGGGCATGATCATAATATGGGGACACTAGCCAAATAAATGATAATTAATTGGTATAGTACCTATACCTATATATCCCTCCTACCTACCTATGGATTATAATGACCTGAAATATAGGATAAAAATAAGTGTCATATAGTATGATAAAATAAACAATTCTCATAACACAGTTGTGCCTTATAACACCATTCATAAACAATGACCTTTTTTTATCAAAAACAACAATATAAATAAATTACATAATTTAGGGACAATTTAATCCACATAAAATTGTATAAATTCAACTTTAATGTTTGTATAAACAATATAAATTGGATCACTTCAAATGGATACTTAAATCTAGAAAGCTGTTTTATAAATGACCAACCATGGATTCAGAACATTAGTTAAAAAATTTCAAAAGTTATCTTTGTAAACCATATCAGGAACTAATCATGAAAATAAATCAAATATTACATGAAGCACAAAAAAAATCAAATGAAACCAAATACACTCTTTAGTTTGAAAAAAATTCCTTTTTTATTAAATTAGAAGCCAATACACCCGTATTTATCATAAAATTTCTTTTAAAAGAGCCACATACTGATTTAAATAATTATTTGGTGTGTATAGAATATATTAAAACACATATTTTTATAAATAAATGGAGAGAGAAAAATATACACAAAATCATGGATTTAAATTTAAAATTCTATGCATGGAGAAAACAACATCAATCTTTTAATTTCATTAGAAACAATGTTAATCAACCCAAAAGAGGAAATGGAATCCATTAAAAGGACATAAGTAAAACTAAAACTAGTAAAACCATAATAAAAAATAATTCAATAAAAAAACACTTGATTGGAAATATCATATTAGTGAAAGAACAAATTGTACTTGGGTGGAAAAGAGAACTAGAATAATATACTAATCATAACTATCACTTGGATTAAAAGGGACTCAAATTTGGAAAGAATTAAAAGAGAAACCATCCCAAAAGTGAAGATATTGACGAAATGTTTTGGGGAAGAAGGTGTATCTTTTGAGGAAATGAAAAAAATATAATTTATTTAAATGTTACTATCAAACCCACTTATCTGTTTATTTTAATGAAAAACTATCCATGTAATCTGTGTTGATGTGACCATGTACGTCATTATGCGATGAACCTTCATGGTTTTACATAAAGTCATGACCTTCTTGGGTGTCAACTTGGGACACCTAATATATGAATATCTAAAAATTCACACTATATAACATTATAACATGAAATTTCTACATCATGATGTGATGTTCCTTTATAGACTAGCCACACAGCATGACACCCTTTCTACAATGTGCTACCATGCCTAGATTAACTTCAAAAATCTTTAATCAAGACAATATTATCCTTCCTAATAATTTTTTTTCAGGAAATACATAAGTTCATTTATAGCGATATTAATGGATTTATAATTCTGAATAAATTCCTTATAAATGTTAAATTTTAACATTATGGTGTGAAATCCTTAACCTTAACAAGAACACAATATACAAGTGTTTCTAGAAAATAAAACTTATTACTTAAGGGTTTACAACATAGTTTGACTCCCACCACATTGTATTAATCCTCACATACAAATGGTTTTCATTACTGTGTGACACATTACCTAATGGTGTGTTTTTTCCTCTCACTTTATTTTCACAATGTATGTGAACATTACTTCTGAGGGTAACCATATGTATGTGTAAAACATTAAACAAGGTGACCCTTACATATGAGACATAGCTATTTTCTATCTTCCCCATACATACATCATGTAATGAAACCCCTTCAACATGGATCACCATCTTCCAACAAAAAAAAATCAAACCATCCTTCAATATATGATTCCCCTTAACCATGAAATGATCTACAACCAACCAAAAATAGAAAAAAAATCTATAAATATAGATAAAAATAAAAAGTAAAAAATAATAAGGATACATGAGATTGGGGTTTGAATATTATCCAAACCATATCACATTCTTCCTGTCAGTTTTTTTAGTAGAAAAATTTGATCAATGTGAAAATTGAGGTTTAACTACCTTATTAAAGACACAACTCAAAAAACCAAGAGACTCTATGAAGTCCACCATGATTAAAATCTGACAGGTAAAGTCTATATTCCTCTAAGATACTCAATTCTCACATTCAAATACTTAGTATTTGATGTACAATAGACACTCTACCTCTTATTATATTTCTAACCATAAATGAAAAGATCATATTAGTGAAAAATAATTAAATAATAATTTGATAGAGTGTAAGTAATCTATAATGGGCTTCTAACCATATTTATTATTATCTCTAATTATAGTGTCAAAAAATTATCATTTCATTCAAAAGAATAATTAAAGTCAGGAGATCCAACATTAGGGGAATTCTCAATAAATTTGAGATAAGAAATCATCAGGTTGACATTATCCCACCATGAAATTAAAAATAATCCCAAAATATCATAATTAAAACATTTTAATTTATACAATGTTGTAAAAACCAAAAAAGTTTTTAAAAATTTCCTCAAAAATTAAATTTCTGAGAATAATATTAATTAAATAAATGAAAACTAGTATAAAATTAGAAAGGGAAAAAAATATATAATATGATGTACCTCCAACTGTCATTATATCAACACCAGGTTCATCAAGTTGAAATTGGGGATTCTGAAAAGGGTTATATAGGGATATACCTCCATTACATTAAAAATATTTATAGAACCTTTTATAGATGACTCAAGAGGCCCCAAGTATGACATGTCTTATGATCTTATAAACATAAAGGATTCTTATAACCCAAATTACTAACATAATTTAATATGGAGAGATACTCCCAAAATATATTGATTAGAAGAAATTTGGTGGCCTATTAATTCCTCTAGTCATATAATTATAATTATTATATTGGAATTTACTTCCCCACCTCATGGAATAATTGAAACATCATTCTTTATAGGTATCCCAACCATATTAACCTTAACTATGACAATCTGCTTCACCATGTAAAAAATGGTTAGTCCAATTTAGGTCACTTTCAGCAAAACCAATGAATGAATACCTCATCTAAAACACTAATATTTTATATAACCATTCATATATGGCTCAGTTATATAAGGTAGCAATTTAATGAAATTAGTAATGTACTCTAATAATGATTGGTCTTTCCTTTTGTGGAAATATAACTCCAAAAACATTGACACATTCAAGGTTATAGAAATTTCATTTTTAATGTAAAACAAATTAAATCCTTAACATGAATTGAATTTTTATAGGTTTATTGATATAATGGATTTCCACCACAACTAGCTTAAACCAATAAATGTAAAGGTATAAATTTAAATCTTTAGAGATTCTATGAGTTAAATAAGGATGAAGATGTTTTCAAAATTATATAACAAATATTATTCTTTATAGAGACCTTTCTATATATAGAATAGTGAATGAATTAAATTTTTAAAACTATTGATCATAGTCTTTAGGTTAATCTAAGAGGGTAGGGATAAATAACTCAGGAAAACATTGATCAAATTCAGGTTTCATATTTAGAGAATCATCTACTAATCCCTCTAAGGGATATATAAGGGCATCTTGGGGGAATTTTCTAATTGAGTAATGAAAATAACTGACAATCATATAAGTCTAAAAATTAAAAACTATATAAACCCAAACATGTAAAATTTGAAAAAATATCAAATTATGAATAGAAAAATACTTACACTACAATAATTCCAAACACTTTACCCCTCAAAATTTAATACATAATAAATACATCCAATTATTCTTATGAAATTATTGTAAAAAAATTTAAAAATTTTATAAAACCAAAACCATTAACAAACTCAAATAATTTTAAAAAATTCATCAAAATATATCCAAAAAACATTATACAACACTTTTCTTCTTTATCTTGTAATATTTTTCAAAAAATTCTTTTTATTAACTTCAAAAATTTTGAATTACTTGATAAACCAAGATTTTCATGGAATTTATCCTAAATTACCGATGAAAAAAATTCCAAAACACATATTTAACTATCACAAATATCCTTAATTAAACATAAATAAATATTTTAATTAAATTAAAAAAAATTGAATATAAAAGAATTTAAATTTATAAAATTAAAAAGTTAACAACTATACATATTTTAGCTACATGGTTTAAAAAAACCATGCACTAACCAAGAGATATCTAGTGTGAATTATCTTAAAAAGACTGCACATTCTTTACATATTTTTATAGACCATCCATAGTAAAAAATGTATCTATAAGCTTTTCAAAAGTTCTAATCCAAATCATAGTGTTTCCAAAGATAACTCATAAATATTGAATGTAAAAAATAGATACTCAAATAAGTACTTGATATCCATAACTACCATTATTATTGAACAAATATTGACGAACACTAATCTAGATACCTATACTAAACTATGGCATTGACATAATAATGTTCTTGATATAATTATCACCAGGGGATTTTTAGTGTCACATCAAGTGATCCAATTCATGTAATATAAATACCACATTAAATTTTATTTAAACCACATAAAGGGGATAAATTCAATGGGATAATAATAATAAGATTTTTTTTATAAAGTGAAACCATGCATTTCTAATATCATTTTTGAAATAAGATATAAAAGTACCTATAGAAACTAATTATTAATGAATAAAAAAACTCAACTAATAAATTAAAATGAAGAATAAGTCAAAAGAATACAATCACACCATTAGTTTGAATATTATCACTTAATTAGATATAAATATAAATCCACATTAAATAATCCATTTCATTTTAAAATAATCTCTTAGGAATTTAAAAAGTACATGATGTGAATAGATTGAATAAAAATTAATTAATTAATTCAATATGAGAAAAAACCTTTTTCCAAAATGAAAAAAAAGGATTATAAAATTAATCACACCATTAAATTTAAATACATATGCATAGAGAAACCTACCCTGATACCTCACATTCACTACCATTGACTAAATCCACCATCAAAATGTAATGAAAATCATTAAACGAACACACAAAACACTTAAACATAGAAAATAAAAATTAATAACAAAGAAATAGAAAACTCAAGGATGATATGACCATATTATGGAATAAAAGAATGAGGCTAAGGGAGGATAAGATAATATTAAAGATAAACTCACCTTTAACTATCACTTCGATGAGGCGACACTCAAATAAGTAATTAAATGGGAGAGAAACCATTCATGAATATAAGGTAATGAGTGGACGATGAATGGAAATGTTGTTTCACTATAAAAAATGAGTAACGCTCCTTTATTTAACTTTTAATATCAAAATATTATTTAATTATATTAAGTAAAAATTATATAGTTCATGGGTCACAATGTTACCATAAGAATAATATCATGATTATCCTTCATGATGTTCCCCATGATGTGGTTTCAATTGATCATGGTATGACGAACCAATCCCATGTAGAGAAAAATGTCCCACACCTTAGGCCAACAAGATGTGGCTTTTCCCCCTTTATAGATTAAGGGCCTTGCCTAATATGCCTCATCTTGAGATTCCCCTACTATGGTGTGTTCCCCCACTAGGGTTCATGGAATATGCCATTAGTCATGACTTAACCATCCATCACCACAAAATTTCTAAATGGAAATATAAAAAAAATTATAGGTATAAATAAAGGTTCCTGAAATGTAATAAATTCTAGATAAAATGTAAAGGAAATAATCATGACATGAGTCTCTCTACTAAGGTTTGAACTTCATATGGAATGGTTTTTAGACTACATAACATAACATGTAAGAGCCTATATCATAGTGTGTACCCTCCCACTATAAAGTGATCCTAAATATTAAGGGTTCCAATCATTGGGTGTTACCCATCACCAATACATTGTTTTTCACCTCACTCTACCTCCACTATATATGGGAGCCTTATGTATGAGGGTATCCATATATAATAGTAAATCCTTACACATTGTGACACTTATGTAAATGTCTCTGTCATTTTGAAACCATCCCAAAAACCATTCATCCCATGATTTCCCTTTTCCATGATATGACTTGTTCCATCATTAAAATTAAGACAATCTTTCCCTCCATAATTCTCCATGGAAAAGGTGTGACCTACTTCCATACTGAAACTGCCAGACCTCAAAACACCAAAAAATATCTAATACATCAAAACGGTCCAAAATTACATATATGATCTAAGGTCTGACCAAAATAAAGATATAAAAAATTTATCAATATATATATATAACTATAATAATAAATTGAAGGGAGATTAGTTTGTAACATATTATAACATGGAACTAATACTGTTCATTTGATAAATCCAAATCCCTTATCAACCGGTTATGTATTTTGAGAAATATATTAGATATTTCAAGACACTATAGTATTTTAAAAAAGCATGGGGTTATATCCATTTTTTATTAAAAAAAATGGAATACATATTGTTTCAAGGCTGAGGGAACCCATCAATTTTACAATAGGCCGAAGGCCCAAAAGCCAAACAAACATGGTCTTAGGGACTGACAAATGGAATTATGACCAATAAAATAAGAACGAAGCCTCATGAAAACCATCTTGAAGGACCATAACCCATACACCAATAACTGGTTGAAAATGCCCAAGCCCATGACTAAGTCACATTCCATGCCTATTTAGATATCATCGATGCGTGATCCACCAATATCTCCCAGCCCTGCCTCCCTTCACTCGTTTCTTCTCCATCACAGTAATAGGCTACCACCCACATTTACTCCATGTTTTCTAACAGTGTTTACAAGTATCTCGAGAATGTATATGACATAAAACACAACGTTCACCAAAAAATGGGAGGAAATATGTGATATGAATAGGATTTTATCCCCTACTACTTGGGTGACATTTTTCTACTGACTTCTACATGGCTATGATGCTAGCCACAAAACCTGTGTATGAGAATTCTTGAATCCCAGTGAGGGGGCCCAACCAAGCCCATAGTGAAAAAAATTCCCTATAAAAATAATATATTTAAATAAACATAATAATAATATTAATAGTTTCAATGTTTGTAAGGACTCGAGCATGCACTTGTTCCTATAGGTAGCGAGATGGTACAAACCATTTGTACCACTCCACAAACGCTACAGTCGACTCGAAGCCTTTATAGTTGAAAACTATCACATTAATATAGTTATAATAATAAATATGAATGAAAATGGTCTAAATAATGATCCAAATTTAATATTATTATTCATATAGAAGAATAATTTTATGAAATGAAGATGAAATAACAACATATTTTTTATTTTGAAAAAAATATCTTTAGTTATCTACATAAATGAATAGATATAATAATATTTTACATTTAATATAATTTAATGATTATATAAAGATAAATAGAATTATTTTAATTATTTTTGTGGGTGCACAAATACTGAGAATGAAATTATAGATCACTGAAAGAGTTTTCATAAAACATATGAAGAGCTAGATTGGTTTAGAAGTAATTATATGGATTGATTTTTTTAGTTTCTATAAAGGTGGAGGAAAATAATTTATGTTCACTGAAAAGATGAAAAAATGATAATATAGTTATATTAACATCATTTTATGTTTAGAACGTAATAGAGATATAAAAATTTATCATAATTTTTGGAGAAAGAGATAAAAATAAATCAAATCTGAATTTTTAAGTGGAGATAATGAATGAGAGTTCAAATTTTTTAGAGAATTATATAAACAATAACATGAAACATTATGGTTTAATTATTTCACTCAAAAATGATCTCATGTTTTTATGTATTGAATAATGAAAAATAAAATTGAGATAACAACTCAACTACAATAAAGTGGAAGACTATTTTTTAAAAATGAAGATGAATTTGTTTCAATACATATGAGATGGAAATTAAAATATTTTGATGAGGTTATAATAATATATTAATAAAAAAAAATTATTAAATTTATGGTGATAAGAAAATAAGTGAATAAAAAATATTATATTTACTTTAGAAATATCATGGATAACATAATTATTTATTAACTTTAATGTATGAATTAAAAAACATTACTTTTGAAGTAGTTATCAAATATATAAAGAAGTAATTAATTATTTAATTCAAGAGAAAACTAAAATAGTATGAAAAAGGGACCCTAAATAAATAATGAAAATAGTAGAAATAAAAAATTGAATCCCTTTATAAAGATAAATCGAACAACTGAATTCAGCAATGAGATAAATTAAATTTTATATTTATATATATATAAATAAAATTTTATTATGGAATACATGGTAATAATATGATATTTTGAAATATTTATTAGGAAATAATCATCAGTAATAAATTCAGAAACTATATTATATGAGTTTATAATTATAAACAGAAATTGAAGTGTTATGGATTTTTTTTTTTTTGATGATTTTATTCATACTAACCATAGATAAAATAGAGAAATATATTTTAGAATTGTTATTGGATATATAAATATATAAAGCCTGTAAATGAAGGAATTTTTTTCCATTTTTGAATAAATTTCATGGGATCATTTATGATGAATATGAAACTGAATATTGTAAAAAATTTAAACTAATGTTTGTGATTATGTAAATAATTTCATATAAAAAGTAGAAGAGAACCTAGATGTTAAAATAAAATGGTAGAAAACCTAATATATATATATATATATATATATATACCTCCATATAATTCCAAAGAATGATAAAAGAACTAGTTTTAGTATTATGAATTGATTGAACATGCATTAACCTTGAAGTGATTTTAATGATCCGGTACTTCTCTCATATATTATTTTACTAAAGCCATACTTGTAAAGAATTTTCTTGGTCTTGGTAATGGAAAAATCCTATCAATTCTACCTCCATCCCAAACATTGAAAAATATTCCTTATAGGGGTATATCCACTAATTTATGTCATAGATTCTTGCATTATATAGAAATATAAAATTTCATTATTTTTACACCATATAAATTACTATATCACAACCTATGATTTTTTTAATTGAATATTCTTTCAACTAATAATATATTAAAATATTTTATCTCATTAAACAATATTATATTCAATGAATTTTTATGACCAATGATCATATATTTCTAATGAATATGTATTTATAATTTCAAAATCATAACAACACATCCTATTACCATTCATATATATTTCCTTAAATACTTATCTAAAATGATTCAATATATTCCCTCATTTATTTTCTCAAATATTTTATCTTATTTCTAATTTTTCATTTCATATAAAGTCATCATAGAACATATGATCTACTTGGGGAATCGTGATTATGGATATTTTAATCCTATAGTTCTTTTTATTTACATTTGGTTTTATTAATTTTTTAATTTTCCTTATTATTTTAGATTTAGATTTAACTTAATTTAGTAAATTTTTTATTATAATATTAAACCTTTATGAAATAAGGAATTGTATAATTTTGTTTACCGTTGTATATGAAACAACATATCAAATATAACAAAATTATTAGAGATAATCTCATGCTAAAAATATTAGGTTCTCCATTCACACCCATTATAAAAATATAAACCTAAATATTTAGTTAATGAAAGGAAAACATATAATTTAACTTTTATCACATTACACCTTTAGGATCCATTGTAATCTCCAAAAACATATTATTTATCAATACAAAATTGACAAAGTGTCTGGTAATTTCTCAGAACTCTATAATCCCAGATCTCTATTAGTTTTTCCTCATAAGGGAGATCATTCTATAGTTATACCACCGATTAATTCAATACATACAAAGGATCTAATATTTAATTCCTCTAAAGTGATACATTTAACATATCTTAAACCTAGGAGAGGTATAGTTATTGTGTGAAATGACACTCTAAAATCACCATGTGATCAAGAATATTATGTGGAACTACGTAGGGATCAACATTCCCTTCTTATAGAATTTGATGACCCTATTACATGGTGATATTTGAAGGAAAATGTTTTTAGAAACATCTAACTCCATACCTCATCAATAATTATCAACATAGTTCTTTTGTTGACTTTGTGCTACTTTAAATATTAGCTAAATTATTGGGGCATTCTATATCATTTCGTAATCAAGATCATATCCCAACAAAATTCTCTCTCCAATATCATCCTATCATGATATATTTTAGTATATATTCTCATATAAATCCTCATATGGAATTATATGAATGTTTTAGGGTAAATAGTTGTTTTATGAGAACTCAAACAAAGGAAAATATTTCTTATAGCCTCCTTTAACATCCATTGAAAAATATATCTGTATATATTCAAAAGTATAAATATTATTTTTTATATTGGCCATCACTTTGAGTATGATAATTGGTGATAATTTTTAGTTATGTATCAAATTAATGTTGATGAATTATCCAAAATATCAATGTGATTCATGGATCCATGAAACTTCACCACTTTATTTTTGTGTATCATGGTATGTTTTTCAGGTTTTAAATCCACTCAAATAGAAATGAAGTACACTACATTTTTAAGACAATCAACGAAAACAAAGATAGAATATTTTTATAGGTATTAGGATGATATATAACAAAATATATGGTTATATTTCCCCATCACCATATGTATATGTGTAATAGTTTAATCATCCCTCTAGGCTACATACATTTGAACTTGAATGGCTTCTAGAAAAATCCTTGAGGCACATAAGAAATAATTTGCCTCTTTATTTTTTCTCATAATAAGTTACCCTTAAGATCATTATACATATTTTTTATTCCTTGGTGGATATAAAATGATAATATATATGAATAATAAAAATGTTATTTCTTAATTTATATAAATTATATGATACATATTTTAGTTCCAAATCATATAACTCCATTTATTTAAAGTTGAAATTTAAAATATTTCCTACTTTCTTTTGTAGTTATATATTATCCTATTATGATTACATGATCTTCACATAGATGGGTGGTTGAGAAATAATTTTTGGAAGATTGGATTACATTCCTTCCCATATGATTTCAAAGACCATAATTTTTATATCAATGAATAATGGCCCTCTTTCAACCCTTATCATTGATTATATTGTATAGATATTTAATGTAACGCCCCGACCCTAGCTACCCAGATTCGGTGCATTACTTCCTAACATTGGCATGATCACAAAAGATCAAGTCTCGAAAGACCGATTAGTTTAGTAGCCTTGGAAACACTAGATACATTCATAAGTCTTACATTACATCATAAAGTGAAAAACTAATAACAAAGTCTTCATAGTCCACACTCATATCCTCTTCCGTCTATCCCTGCAGGTCATTCATAAAATACTTCTTCACATCCTAGAAAATATTAAAACATTGAAATGGGTGAGCTCAGATGCTCAGTAAGGATAACAATATTGCGGAAGCTTTCATAAATAAACATTAACATTTAATGCAATGTATAACTAAAACAAAAGCCTTTTAAACATGAACTTCAACATAATATGGCAAAAGTAAAATGAGATAATGCCATTTACTTATTCACATGGATATTCTACTGGTCGAATAATCACATGCAATATCAAACCACTTTCATAATGATGGAATGCATAATGCCAGACATTCTGAAACATTTTGTCAAGGCCTCGGCCAAGACGTCTAAAATTATTAAGGCCTCGGCCAAAATCACAAATCAAATTGGGAAAGGGCCTCAGCCAATTCCACGTCTAGTTGTCTCATGAGACCTACCGATGCATCGAGGAGCTATAGCGGGCTCCACCCGTCACTTATTAAGTCCAATGCATTCCTCATATGAATAGGTTTAAACATATCATAAACCATAACATAATCGTATCACATAAAACATGCATAAAGTAAACATAACATTTCCACATTTCAATCACAAGATATCAATACAGAACATTGATATAATAAAAACGCTTTCAAAACCATTTTCAATACCAAAATAAAATAAAATTATAACATGGTATTTATTTTTCATTAAAAAAAGTATGGCTTGTAGAGGAAGCCGAAACTCAAATAATGGTCACGGCGGCGGAGAGGTCGTTGTCTCCACATATGTATGGAAAGAAAAACATTCCCTTTTTGTTGTTTAGTAAAACGCTTCCTATAAAAAATATTCCTTTTGAATAAACGTAAAAGTCAAAGGGGTTTATACACTGTATAAAATAAAGTTGTGTATAAAACCAAATATGCCTCAATGAAAGGAGATTGAGACGAAGTCCTTAAAAAGATCATTTTTAAAATAAAATAGATCTATTATGTGTATTCACTATAGGTACACATAAAGAAAGTAAAAATACAAAATAGGACATAATAATATCATGACATAATTTGAAAGTAGGAGATTAACCCAAAGATTGGAAATTGGGTTAAGAAATTCCCTTACCTCGTGTCCGACTTGACTTGATCGTTCTTTAACCTCCTAAATAATAAACTAGAGTTAATTTCTATTTACTAAAGAACCTTTTTCATGTTCATTATTCCTTTTATATCACTTATTACCATGTTATGAATATTATGTAATTATTTAAGTTAATAACGGTCATTTTTTCGATCTTTGGTACTTGAGTCAAAAATAAACTTCTTATAATTACAAGTTGTTCATGTGGTGAAATATCCATTATATACAGAATTATATTCATGATGTAGATATCATATATATCATATATATACAGTATATACATTCATTTATAATATTATGTAACATTTAGAGGTAAGAAATGAAATGCACCGTTCATGGAGACGGTAAGCCGTACGTACGCATGAACGCTACTTTCATTTCTATTTCGTATTTAATGGAATAAAATAATAATTATATAAAGGTATAATATATTTCCAGTATAATATAATATATAATATCATTTAATCCATCCTTTATACATCCCACATATGGCATTAATGATTCAAATCACTTTGAGGGGGCGGTAGTCCGCACTTCCTAAAATGAAATTATCACGTTTACCCATAATGGAAATCATAAAGTATGCCATAAATGAGAAATACAGAAGCATAAGTAAACCATAAACATATTATATATCATATATAAATATAGTTACATCTTAATGACCACCTTTTAAGGTGTTATATGAGTGTTGAACAATCATTGTTTCGTGAGGCAGAAATTCATCATCCACAGAAACAGTATGTTCTTTAACCATTAGATGTAGGTGTGTGTAAGTGTAGCACGAATCCTTATTATAAAAATATACTAGTATATTGAGTATACTGTTGTTTTTACAAAAGAAATTAATAAAAAGAGTTTAAGGGGTTGGAGAAGCTAAATAAAACAAAACAACATTAGAGAAGACATTACCTAAAAATTGGGTAACTCTTTTTGATTTGAGCCAAAGGCTTCCTTGGGAAGAGTTCTGCCCAAAGTGAGGCTTCTAGGAGTAAGAGGGGTAAGTTGGGAGAGTATTTGGGTAGAGGTTGGCCGAGCCAAATGGCTTGAAAGTGTAAATGAGGTGGTAGAGGTGGGGGCCTTTTATAAGAGGAGAGGAGGGGCACTCTTGGAAAGTAAGGAAATTTTACATTATTATACAATGATTTTCGGATTATAAAGGTCCCACACTTATATAATTTGTGGCTAAGGTGATAAGGTTTCGAAATATACCTATCCAATAGTCTTTGGACAAGTTTAAGCCTTGGATTGTACATTATCTTTTCATTTTATTAAAATCGTTAAATAAGGAGGTCATCGCTGCTTCATAATGATGTCATAAATAATTTAATTTATTTAATGTCTAAAAATTATAAAAAAAATACTATGATGTAGGAAATCTTTTTATCTTTCCAATGAATATTTATAGTCAAAACTATGACTTGTATAACCCCATGTAAAATTGTTTTAGTAAAACATTTCATGTTTGTGTCATTTTTTACTTTAACATTAAATAAAAGGTATTTATGTCATTTTACAACTAAAGTGGATCCATGGGGTCCCCAAGTTGACCCATGGATTGTCTTGGTCGGCCATGGCACATCCAATAAGGGTAGGACATGTGTCAAGCTCATCTCATATTATTAAAACATTATTTTTACCTTAAACTACACTAATTACCTCTAATCACGATTAAGAACTTAAAAGTTACTATTCACCAAAAATTATTTTAATCTCATTGAACCACATTTTACTACTTAATGACAACCATGTATGTCGGATTTTTGAAAATCAAATCACAGAAGTGGTAATATTTCATTTAAACGAAAAATCAGTTATTTAACTACCACTTAGTGGTTTCACTATTCATCAAAAATTGAAGTTTTTCAGAACAATGCCAAAATTTCACCCTAAGCTATAATTGATATTCCGAATTCAAAAATGTTGTCTATTTTAAAAAATTCAAAATATATAAGTTGCATTAATTAATTTTATAATTAATTCCCGCTGTCACAACAAACAATTTATATCAAAAGATTGGCAATTGTTTATGTCCAATTTCAATGTTAAATTAATTCTAATGACCACCATTGGATAAAATGGTAAAAATATATTCTAATTATACTTTAAAAGCACTAAATAGTATAATTTATCACTATAAATTATTTTGATTAAAAAAGTTGTTTTTAAGTATTTTTCACTATTCATAAAAAATTAGAAGTTCTCAGAAAAATACCAAAAATTCAACATAGGCTAATTTCGATATTCCATATAAAAAAATGAAGTCCATTTTGAAATATAAAATTTCTATAATTTTAAAAGGTGGTTATTACTATTCATAACGGCTACTTTGATTAGTCGCGGTGTTTTAGAACTCGAAGTTGCGTACAATGCAAGCTATTGCATTATTTAATGAGAAGCGTATCGTGGAGGCTCGGGGTGTTACATTCTCCCCTCCTTCAATAAATTGCGTCCTCGCAATTTGAAATTTTTTCTTTGAAAATAAAAGGTTGAAAAGAGAAAATACCTTTTTGGAAAACCCACATCGGAAATAAGATTAATAAAATTTAGCCTTAATAAGAAGGAAAGGGAAATGAAAATGTCACCACCCAATTATGATCTCGATTAGGAGAACATTGGTGGAAATTAGAGACATATAATTGGAGGAAAAACGTAAATATTTGTAGGGAGTGATTGAGGTCATCAATCACAATCAACTGTCAAATTGAGGGCCTCAAAGCCTTCAATCTATGTTGATTTAAAATATCATCAGTTCAACAAGACATAACGTATTAGGATAACACATTTTTTGTTTTAATATCCCTTTACTAAAGATTAAGAATTAATTTATTCATTGAATAAGAGATAGGTATATATATATTTATGCTTGACAATTAGAGTTTCAACCTTCAACTCATCTTTCACTCAAAAAGATAATAGAACTCAAAAATATTCTATTTATCCTAATTGTATAAGGTTCAAAATATTAACACATACCATTTAGATTAGTAAAACTATTTTGTAATAACCAGGGACTTCCTGTAGGCTAGTGGTAGGAAAGAAAGGCCTTTCGTACTATGGTTGTGGGTTCGATTCCTGCAGCTTTGTCCGACACGACGGGTTATGCCCCACCTTGCAGGTTGTCCTTTTCCTAAAACTATAGTATTATAATATTCCAAAAATAATCTTCATAAATTTTTTAACCTTAAACAATACTATCCAAAGATCAACTTAATCCACTCCAACCTTTATAGTTATCCAAAATACCTCTGCCAGACTTTCTCTAAAAGGTCTCTTAATTCCAAAATCAATTTATCAGATTCTCCAAACAAAGTAAAGTTTCTCTTATTGTCACATACTAAAAATATAATTACCTTAATCATATTAAAACCTTACTAAAATCAACAAGTACTGCAGTACAATCCTTATATATATATCACATTATTCTAACAACCAGAATATAATCCATGAGTCCAAAAGCACCAATACATTAGTTATTCTGCTTCAACTATAGTAACAGCATAAGATTGTCCTTGATCCCTTGGCCTTTTCTGAGGTAAGTTTCCCTGACGCTTAGGACATTAATTTTCATAATGCCCCATTTCCCTACAATTGTAGCATTCAACATTGATAGCCTCTTTCTTTCCCTTGCAATCACGCACCTGGTGACCTTTTTCTCCACATTTATAACAAACTCTCATTCCTTTTAGGCAAGTACCAGGGTGATTCTTCCCATAATTATCACATAATGGAAAATCCTTCTTTCCCTTTTTCCCTTTATCTATCTCTTGTTCCACCGTTCTCTTCTTCTCTTGCTTTACTTTGTTGTCATAAGACTTAGAGAATTCCTTTTCTGTCTTGATAGCACATGAGACAATATCTTCGTATGTTGAGAAAGATTGTGATACTAAAGCTCTACGGAGAAATGGTTTTAACCCATCAAATAAATGATCAATCTTACCTCTTGGGTTATGTATATAATCTGTAGCATGCCTCGCCAACCTTGTAAAGTTGGCCTCATACTTTGCGACATTCTCATCCTCCTTTTATCTCAGACTCAGAAATTGCCTTTCCATATCTGCTCGATGGTCATGAGGAAAGTATTTTTCTAAGAAAAGCTCTTTGAACTCCCTCCATTCCATATTCGATACGTCATCATCTTCCTTTGTATTTTGAATCAACGACCACCACTGATCGGCATCTCCAGTGAGGTGGTAAACTGCCATGACAACCTTCTCCCTTTCGCTACTCCCCAAGGCATGGAATATTTTCTCTAAGGAGTTTATCCATTGCTTAGCTACTAATGGATTTGTACCCCCATTAAATGTTGGCGGTTGTTGCCTCATGAAGCGGTCTAACATTGATCCTCCACGTTGCGGATCAGGGTGCTCCATACAAGTAAGGTTATTATTCATAACCTGAGTGAGTTGTCCCAGTATGGTAATAAGTTGATCAGCACCAGTTGTATCTCCAGATCCACAATAATTATCTTGAGAAGGAGGGAAATCCCTACACGGAGTGTGTGCATTGATACGGTTTCCATTCCTTCCACTAGGCACCATTTCTAAATAATGGCATAAACTAGATTAGTTTATGAATCAAAATACATAATTCCATACTTATAAAATACTTAACATAAATTGAACTATTTATGGATATAATCCATAAAAATGTTTTCTTTGAGAAAGTATATACTCATAACCCTTCATAGTGGTTTGTAAATAAAATGAGAATTATCCTAAGCATATCCCCCGGGAGTGTCGTAACCAAGAGTGCAGCAAGGCCCGTTGTTGTGCACCAGTTCCTGTTCGAGTATAGCTCAAAGCGGTGTTTTCGGGTTTTACCACTAGGTACATCTGTGCCAGAGCCGCCTCTACCTGCTCGTATCCAGACAGGGATGTATTGCTCGGAAAACTCACAAAATCTCTACAATAACAAAATTCTAGGAAGTTCTTCTATACTAATCCTCAAAGTCTATCTTTGGGATATGTGCTCTAATCAGAGTTTATCTAATTCTAGCTTCCAAGGTTAGTACTAAACTGCCTCTGATACCAACTGTAACGCCCCGACCCCAGCTACCTAGAGTCGGTGCATTACTTCGTAACATTGGCATGATCACAAAAGATCAAGTCTCGAAAGACCGATTAGTTTAGTAGCCTTGGAAACACTAGATACATTCATAAGTCTTACATTACATCATAAAGTGAAAAACGAATATCAAAGTCTTCATAGTCCACACTCATATCCTCTTCCGTCTATCCCTGCAGGTCATTCATAAAATACTTCTTCACATCCTGGAAAATATTAAAACATTGAAAGGGGTGAGCTCAGATGCTCAGTAAGGATAACAATATTGCGGAATCTTTCATAAATAAACATTAACATTTAAGGCAATGTATAACTAAAACAAAAGCCTTTTAAACATGAACTTCAACATAATATGGAAAAAGTAAAATGAGATAATTCCATTTACTTATTCACATGGATATTCTACTGGTCTAATAATCACATGCAATATCAAACCACTTTCATAATGATGGAATTCATAATGCCAGACATTCTGAAACATTTTGTCAAGGCCTCGGCCAAGACGTCTAAAATGATTAAGGCCTCGGCCAAAATCACAAATCAAATTGGAAAAGGGCCTCGGCCAATTCCACGTCTAGTTGTCTCATGAGACCTACCGATGCATCGAGGAGCTATAGCGGGCTCCACCCGTCACTTATTAAGTCCAATGCATTCCTCATATGAATAGGTTTAAACATATCATAAACCATAACATAATCGTATCACATAAAACATGCATAAAGGAAACATAACATTTCCACATTTCAATCACAAGATATCAATACAGAACATTGATATAATAAAAATGCTTTCAAAACCATTTTCAATACCAAAATAAAAGAAAAGTATAACATGGTATTTATTTTTCATTAAAAAAAGTATGGCTTGTAGAGGAAGCCGAAACTCAAATAATGGTCACGGCGGCGGAGAGGTCGTTGTCGCCGCATATGTACGGAAAGAAAAACATTCCCTTTTTTTCGTTTAGTAAAACGCTTCGTATAAAAAATATTCCTTTTGAATAAACGTAAAAGTCAAAGGGGTTTATACACTGTATAAAATAAAGTTGTGTATAAAACCAAATATGCCTCGATGAAAGGAGATTGAGACGAAGTCCTTAAAAAGATCATTTTTAAAATAAAATAGATCTATTATGTGTTTTCACTATAGGTACACATAAAGAAAGTAAAAAATACAAAATAGGACATAATAATATCATGACATAATTTGAAAGTAGGAGATTAACCCAAAGATTGGAAATTGGGTTAAGAAATTCTCTTACCTCGTGTCCGACTTGACTTGATCGTTCTTTAACCTCCTGAATAATAAAATAGAGTTAATTTCTATTTACTTAAGAACCTTTTTCATGTTCATTATTCCTTTTATATCACTTATTACCATGTTATGAACATTATTTAATTATTTAAGTTAATAACGGTCGTTTTGTCGATCTTTGGTACTTGAGTCAAAAATAAACTTCTTATAATTACAAGTTGTTCATGTGGTGAAATATCCATTATATCCAGAATTATATTCATGATGTAGATATCATATATATCATATATATACAGTATATACATTCATTTATAATATTACGTAACATTTAGAGGTAAGAAATGAAATGCACCGTTCATGGAGACGGTAAGCCGTACGTACGCATGAACGCTACTTTCATTTCTATTTCGTATTTAATGGAATGAAATCATAATTATATAAAGGTATAATATAGTTCCAGTATAATATCATATATAATATCATTTCCACCATCCTTTATACATCCCACATATGGCATTAACGATTCAAATCACTTTGAGGGGGCGGTAGTCCGCACTTCCTAAAATGAAATTATCGCGTTTACCCATAATGGAAATCATAAAGTATGCCATAAATGAGAAATACAAGAGAATAATTAAACCATAAACATATTATATATCATATATAAATATAGTGACATCTTAATGGCCAACTTTGAAGGTGTTATATGAGTGTTGAACAATCATTGTTTCGTGAGGCAGAAATTCGCCATCCACAGAAATAGTATGTTCTTTAACCATTAGATGTAGGTGTGTGTAAGTGTAGCTCGAATACTTCTTATAACAACATCCTAGTATATTGAGGATACTGTTTTTGTTACAAAATAAATGAATAAAAAGAGTTTAAGGGGTTGGAGAAGCTAAATAAAACAAAACAACATTAGAGAAGACATTACCTAAAAATCGGGTAACTCTTTTTGATTTGAGCCAAAGGCTTCCTTGGGAAGAGTTCTTCCCAAAGTGAGGCTTCTAGGAGTAATAGGGGGAAGTTGGGAGAGTATTTGGGCAGAGTTTGGCCGATCCAAATGGCTTGAAAGTGTGAATGAGGCGGTAGAGGTGGGGGCCTTTTATAAGAGGAGAGGAGGGGCACTCTTGGAAAGTAAGGAAATTTTACATTGTTATACAATGCTTTTCGGATTCTAAAGGTCCCACACTTATATAATTCGTAGCTAAGGTGATAAGGGTTCTAAATCTACCCATACAATAGTCTTTGGACAAGTTTAAGCCTTGGATTGTACATTATCTTTTCATTTTATTAAAATCGTTAAATAATGAGGTCATCGCTGCATCATAATGATGTCATAAATAATTTAATTTATTTAATGTCTAAAAATTATAAAAAAACTACTATGATGTAGGAAATCTTTTTAGCTTTCAAATTAATATTTATAGTCAAAACTATGACTTGTATAACCCCATGTAAAATTGTTTTAGTAAAACATTTCATGTTTGTGTCATTTTTTACTTTAACATTAAATAAAAGGTATTTATGTCATTTTCCAACTAAAGTGGCTCCATGGGGTCCCCAAGTTGACCCGTGGATTTTCTTGGTCGGCCATTGCACATCCAATGATGGTAGGACATGTGTCAAGCTCATCTCATATTATTAAAACATTATTTTTACCTTAAACTACACTAATTACCTCTAATCACGATTAAGAACTTAAAAGTTACTATTCATCAAAAATTATTTTAATCTCATTGAACCACATTTTACTTCTTAATGAAAACCATGTATGT
Source organism: Viscum album (assembly GCA_963277665.1). Lineage (NCBI taxonomy): Eukaryota > Viridiplantae > Streptophyta > Magnoliopsida > Santalales > Viscaceae > Viscum > Viscum album. The sequence goes on from OY728167.1 coordinate 224,502,594, forward strand.
TGGATTTTTGAAAATCAAATCACAGAAGTGTTAATATTTCATTTAAATGAAAAATCAATTATTTAACTACCACTTAGTGGTTTCACTATTCATCAAAAATTGAAGTTTTTCAGAACAATGCCAAAATTTCACCCTAAGCTATAATTGATATTCTGAATTAAAAAATGTTGTCTATTTTACAAAATTCCAAACATATAAGTTTCATTAATTAATTTTATAATTAATTCCCGCTGTCACAACAAACAATTTATATCAAAAGATTGGCAATTGTTTATGTCCAATTTCAATGTTAAATTAATTCTAATGTCCACCATTGGGTAAAATGGTAAAAATATATTCTAATTATAATTTAAAATCACTAAATAGTATAATTTATCACTATAAATTATTTTGATTAAAAAAGTTGTTTTTAAGTATTTTTCACTATTCATAAAAAATTAGAAGTTCTCAGAAAAATACCAAAATTTCAACATAGGCTAATTTCGATATTCCATATCCAAAAATGAAGTCCATTTTGAAATATAAAATTTCTATAATTTTAAAAAGTGGTTATTACTATTCATAATGGCTACTTTGATTAGTCGCGGTGTTTTAGAACTCGAAGTTGTGTACAATTCAAGCTATTGCATTATTGAATGAGAAGCGTATCGTGGAGGCTCGGGGTGTTACATTTAAACTATGAGAATTGACCAATTTTTTTCCTTCCAAAGATTTTAATTTATAGGGGAATCAAATTCCATAATTCAAATTAACCATATCCTTTTTTTAATTTTTAAATACTTCTATGTGAATATATAAAATATTCTTCTATGATCAGTATATATATTAATCTTCAATATATAATGATAATATCTCCACGTTTTCAATACAAATATCACCTTTTCTAGAACATGATTTTTCTTTAGTATATTTTTTTCATAGAACTCTAATTAGCATGATGCATAATCTATCACCTTGTGATTTTTCATAAGGACACATCCTAATCCATTCATTAAAGAATCATTATATATCACAAACCCCTCTCCACTATAGGTAGTGTGAGTATATGTGAAATTACTAAATAATTATTAATATACTTGAATATTTTATCACATTTTATATAGATACTCATTACTCCCTTAAATGATAACATGGTCAGTAGATCAGAAAGTCAAGAGAAACTTATCACAATGAACTATTAACATAATGAAAATTTAAGAATAATATAAATATCATTATATAAATTTTGTTAAGGAAATTATTTAATCTCCTTTTCTTTGAAATATCTAATGATATAACCTTACATGTGATTTATTGAACTAAAATTATACTTTTTATGGATAAATTTAAAACGTAATAAACATTGAATACAATTTATCCTCTAATAATGTTTTTACCAATTTACATAAATTCTATTCATACCCTTCCTTATTCATATAATATTTAAAAATATCATAAATAATTACAACCATTAATTCACACGAGTAATATTTTAAGACCCTATTAATCAATTACATGAATATAACAATAGATTTTTTTGTGTAAAAAAGGCATCATCGTGAATTCATAGTGCATATATTGTAAAAAAAATCTATATAGGGTATATCCACTCTTTTCACCCACTGTTAATGTTATGAAAATAGTTGATCCCCCTTTGAGAAATATTTAGCTCCATTAAGTTCACCACTAAACTCATAAATACATGGTATTATAATATTTTTATTGATCATGATTTTTTTAAGACAAAAATTACCATGGATAAAATGAACTAACACATCCTAGTTCATAATGAATATTACTAGGGGACCCCATGTATAATTAATTATATGGATGAAGCCAATGTAAAAACTATCTTGAAATGTCTTCACTAAATACACTAATTATATAGGGGATATTCTATAAGTAATTTTGAATATAGGAATAGAATCAACATAGGGTTTTATTAAAAACTCAACATCATATTCTTGGAGAATACTAAATTATATTTTTTTCAATACACCAAAATATTTCCTTATAACTGAAATTGGATCAATATGAAGTTTCACCCTATGAATTGAAACCAAATATCCTTTATTATTGGGAGTCATGGCCTATATCAAGGAATTGGTTTTAAAAGGATGTTTATAGTCATCATTTTATAGATTTTTTTCATGGGATGATTTGGGATTGAAAAAGAGATTTCCATATCTTGATATTTGATATAAGATCTATATACAGATATCCATTCGAATCCCTCTACCATATATAATTATACCAAGGGAATAATAATTTTATTTTAAATAAGTATCTAATAAAAACATCAATCAAATAAATGTTATATACTTGGGATATAATAATCTCACCATTGGGTATTTTACCCACTAACTCAATTTACAACCATTGAGGTCATGGATCCATAATCATTGAAAATATACAAGATATGATGAAGTAAGAATAATAATAATTAAATAATACATTTTTATTTCATGAGTTGATAATAATTTTACATTTCAAAAATACATTATTACGAGTAACATTTATAACAATGATTGTATAATATCTTCCATTATCAATTAGCTATGGGGGTTTCTAATAATGATCATTCTCATTAGCCCCATAAAGTTTTTTTTATCTATACATTTCCAAATTTATTTATATAAAAATTATTGAACTATTGGAGGTTCACTATACGGAACATTTTCTCCTTAAATTTATTTCAAAAAAATAATATATCTATGATATTCATGTGACTAATATCCAACTCTTCCATATTTTAATTATTTCCCTATTTCATTAAGGTAATTTACCGTTTGATTCTTTCCTCACCTTCAACAAATTTCTATTTGAATATTTTTTACTCCATGAGCTTCATCAATTTAAATATAATAAAAAAATTATTTTTCATTTATTTTCCATAATATATGATAATAAATAGATTCTGAAATTTCTAATTCCACATAACATGTACATAAATCTATTTCTTTTCAGGTACTAAATTCCCTTATAGTTAATTTTACTCTTGACATATTTTTATGCCAATAAATAAATGAGATATTTTTTCCTTACATATTGACAATATAACTAGAGACATACCTTAAACATCTCATGATGCTTTCTTCATAGGAACCACTAGATTATTCCACATATTGATTAATCTTAATAAATTATTTCACCGTAATAATGAAAACTTTTTATGGAAAATATTTATTAATAAATATACTCTTAAACAAGACCTATACCATTAAGTCAATCTATTCATTTTTTATTTATGTACACAATCAACATCCACCATTATCCATCTTAACATTAAAAATGATAAATAGGAAAAACTATATTTTCATGATCTAGGAATCATGGAATAGAAAATATACTTTCCATCATGTTTATCTATTTCTATGAAATCAGTGGACCACATTATACACTATGGCATGGTGGTCATTTTCAAATAATGGAATTAATAAAAAGTTATTCCTTCTTTGTTTCATTTGGGATATTTACTGATTTTAGATTATTACTCTTTAAACAAGCTTTTATACCCATGATGGTTTTCACAAAAATCACTTATCAAATTAGTTTTTTTATTTATAAAATAACCACATTGTACATCAAAATTAAGGTTTACTTGGTTCCTCCAGGTTCTATCCATTTAATAAATCCCAATGGGTTTTCATTAGTCATAAATAATAATAAGTTATTAAAACCATAGTAATCAATCATCATAATATAAAAAATAAATTATAAGGCAACTTATCCTAATACACCTTAATTTAAACTTTTGATACCTTCTATTCAACCTAGGGTTCTTTTAGTTTTTTCTCTAATAATTATTAACACAATCATAAAATAAATAAACATATTACTCTAATACCAACTAAAAAAACTCATACCTAACATTAATAGCTATTATATCATTTTTCATAATTAGATATTTCATATAAAATAAGTACACACTCATATAACACTATGATTTAGTTTCTTTTGATATTAGATTTATAATCATACTATTTTATAATAAAACATACATTTAAAGAATGGGATGTTTTAGCACACGATTACAATCTAGACATATCATGCATAATAATCTTATTCATTACATGGGGAATAAAATAAAAGGAAATGGTTGTGCTAAAATTATCAATAAGGGAAAACCTTATCAAAAATTCATAGAATATTTTTCATTTAATAAAAAAATGTGAAACAAATAAAATTTAGATAAATAATATATTATCTCAATATGATCATGTGTTATGATACCATGGTTATATATTGTGAGAAAAAACACAGATTCATAAGTGGATAATCATGAAATAATAACATGTAACACTACATAATAATTTGAAATCCTGTGAATAATCACGAGATATGGTTCATAAATTTTTAATATAACACCAACATAAGCCTATAAATTATTACATTTACTATATATATCAACAAAAACATATATATAATTTTGAACTAGGGAAACCACATATGAATTATAATATAATGGTCTGACTAAACATGCTTTTCCTATAACATAGTGGACTGGGGCTAACTAACAATGTCATATGATAATCGCATGAGATATAAAGAATCAACCAATGTTTTGCAGGAATGTATAATTATAGGTCTAAATATAACTTAATTAAAGGGAAAACATATGTGTAACATAAGAACTAAATCATGTAACACATTATAATTAACCAATGAAAAATGTTTTAGAAACATTTACATAAGGTTTAAAATAACAAGAAATAATGGATTGGATCAAATGATACCTGTAATTTAATAAAATAAAATAATCATAGAAAAATAGTTTTTTGAGGGGTGATAAAATAATGATATTAAATTTCTAGTGATAATGGATCTTCCATAGTATGAATTGAAAATAAATCATGAAAATTAATTTTCATAATTTTTTTGAGATGTTGAATCTCCACGATATAGTCACTTAAAAAATAATTTTTAGAACATAACAGAAGTAAATTTATGAAATTATTTTATCAATACACTACTAAATATAAATCATTGTAAATGTAAATGTAATTTATAATAAATTTGGTGTGACAGAAACAAAAAGGTTATAAAGTGTAAAGAAATAGTTTTCTTATATTTTTAATATATTAAATTAACTGACATTGATTAAAGAGATAAAATTTAAATTTTAATAGAGATGAATAAAAAGAGTATTAGTATATAATATAGTACATGTTTAACATTCAAAATATAATTTAAATGATTTGATCTCTGGAACAAAACTTGAGTAGTGATTCTACAAAACCTCAGGAGCTACTCCATATTCCATGGGATACCAACATGTGGGCATGGACTAAAATAACTGTAGAGATACTATTACCTAAATAATAACCTTGAGATTCATGCATAAATATACTAAAGTGTCCTTATGATTTTTTTGTTATTATACTTTTTATCAATGTTCATTGAGGGAATTAGTATATTCTTGGTGAAAGAAGGGTGATGAACTTTGTAATCCCATATTACATTGAAGATGATGGAGATACCTTTAAATTATGTTAAAATGAGATTGGAAAAAAATTCATTAGAAATTACTAATAACAACTCATATGTTTTAAAGGAAGTTATTACATGATGGATGCCTTGAAAATGCTGGTTGGATAGGTTATATGCCCAGTGCCATACATTATATGATTGTTTGTATAGATCTTCATAAAATAAAGTTATGTTTTAAAGAAATGATTCCAAATTTTCTATAATAATTTACAGTGTTTTGGATTGGTGTTTGATAAGAACATATTTCCGGACTACTAAAAATTATTGTTATTTTTATAGCTAATTGGGTTATTGAAGACCTATGAGTTCAAGGAAGTCCATCCAATTATGATTTTGCAGTTTTCTATTAAATTTTGTATTGAACAATATTTGTTTGAATTTTCATTGATATTGAAGTGATGTTGGAGTTTTGAAGCATTTAATTCCATGAGAATAATCTATATATAGCTTCTAATATTCATTATGTTCTTATGAATTAATATGAGGATATTTAATATGATTAAAAGATTCCTAAAGGTAGATCGTAGTTTTTAGTAATAATTTGAAATGGTTATAAGTATATTAAATAAGACCTAAGTTTAATTAAATAAGTTACATATTTTCTATTTGAATTGCATATTTTATCTAATATGGAAGTTCACATTTTGAAAAAAATTAGATGGCCATCAACCTTGGACATGGTGGGTGAATTGTACGTAGAGTTGATCGACTACCTCATGATCCTTTATATTTTGTTCATGTAATCTATCCACTGACCACATGGTTTATATGAACAATAAATCATTTTTTCATGTAGTTAATACAATTTCTTTTGGATAATAGGTTAGACGTACATTTGATCCTCACATTCATGTGATCGATCCAGTTATCAAGGCTTCTCAAAACTGATTGAATTCATTTGTACGGTTGACTGAGATTGAACATTCATATGATTCTGATATTCGTTTAGTCTGGAAATCAGTGGATATATAAAGAAAATTCTTTGATGTTCCCAAGATATAAATATTTGTAATTTGAACTACAAAAATCTATCTAATGGTTTATGAAATGTTAGAATTGAAATATTGATTGATATAGAAAGGTAAATTTTATGATTAGTGATTTGTATAAAGGCAAACCACAAGATGAACTTTCTATGTAAATTTCATTGTATGTTTCTAATGATATGTAATGGTTATTAAGGATTTTAATATTCTATGTAAGGGTAACTATGAATTTCAATGCCTACATAAACGTAAGATTCACCTTTTTTAATGGTAATGTCAAAAGACTGAGTGTTTTTAGAGGTAACATCATACGTACATAAATGTAACACTATTTATTTAAAGGTTGTGTGATAGTCAAATGTAACTTGAAGATAGGTATGACTAAATTTATAATATCCGTAAAAATGTAACTTTGAAAAACATAAGGGTAATATACCTTCGTAATGGTATTGAATGAATTTTAGAATCAATATAATGTTAATAAATGAGTTACATAAGGGTAAATCAGACCAAAATAAAGGTAAACATGTTTAAAATTTTCTAGATTTCCAAATTGATTATCTGAAGATGAAATTCAGTGAGATAATGCATGGTCAATTTTTGAAAGATCAAAAGCGTCACAATACAAGTGTGATACATGCTTAGAATTTTTGTAAACTAATCATAAAGGATAAATGATGTAATCTCAATGTATTTTAATTCTAGAATATTTGGTTTCTATATTAAAAAGGAAATTCAAAAAAATATGATGATATAGTAGTATGTATTTTTTGATCAAAAGATGATAAAAATTCTATAATCCTTGCCCCAATTCATGTTTTAAAGTTACTAAATTGTATTTTGAGTTATATTTTTTTAAAATTTATCAAGATATTTTTTCCAAGACAAAATAAAATTCAGGGTGAAATGATTTTTAAACTGAATGAATTAGGTGAGAATGAGCTGGTTTGATGTGGATTAAAATGATATGAGAAGTTTCAAGTCCATAGAGAAGAAATATATAGAAGAGTATATAATAATTTTTTGTTGATGAAAAAGAAAAATATAAAATTAATAATGAGAGAATACAAAATAACACAATAAGAAATTTTTATTATAAATTAATGGGGGAAATATGAAATAATGGGATCATGGGAGGATAACCCAAATAAAAAAGGGGAGAAAATGAAACTCCCTGATATTTTTGAATATATATTTTCCCTTTGATGGTTTTTGAAGCACGTAACCCTAACCTTATATGTTTAATAGTTAAAAAATATAAAATGAATCAAGTTATATTATATTTATATAAAATATAATTATTATAGATAACATTTAATTAAAACAGGAAATACTAATTTTCTTAAAGAACTATTTTGAAATATTTTTTTTATGAGCATTAATTTCATCACATATGTTTTTTTAAACGTTAATTAATATTACTAAACTTACGAAATATTATCTTATACATATGTATAAAATGAATTAATTTATTTTTAATTAGTAATAAATTAAGATAAAACCATTTAAAAGTAATGAGAGATGTTTTTCTTAAACAATAACTTTATATAAACAATGTCGTTTTTTGTTAATAAATTAAATTAATCACTATTGATGAAGGAATTCAATAATATTCTGAGGTAATATATTTAATAAAATATTTTAATATTCATTTAATTGTAGTTACTAGTCAATAAATATGATAATTTCATTGTTATGCAAAAAAAAAATAATTTAAATAAAATTTATTTTTCATTACATCTTTATTGCTTATTTTAAAATGAATTTATTATTAAATAGTTATTTTGGTTGAATTTGTTATCAATATTTAAATATGTTATTGTAGGAAAAGTGAACATAAAAAGTTTTAGAGAAGATATTCCCTTATTTTAGAGAAACATTAACAAGTTAGACAATGATTCAAATATCCTCAATGTTTCTATAATCATGATTACATAATTTATTCGTGGTTCATGATGAGTTTATTCAAAATTTTGAAGATGGAAAAAAGATTTTAAGGATTTCACAAATAGGATTGTCTGAAATATTTTTGAATGGAGGAATTTTTTGAAATTTTTTAGATGCAGTAAGTTACTAAGATTTGTATGTTTTATAGATAAAAAAATTATGAATCATTTCATGTTTACTAAAAAAATTAATATAAGAAGTTATATAATTTTACCAGATGAAATTTTATTTAAAAAATTCTATATTTACTAAATTGGGAAATTTTAGTAAAATATTGAGATAATTTTGCCTATATATTTACAATTTTCATGTTATAAATTTATCTTGAACAATGTTTGAGTTATAATGTAATGTTCAAGTTATAAAGTTAGGTTGTATAAATTTTTATTTATAAAGTTTTTCTATAAACATTTTGACTAATAATGTTGATATTGATAGAGTTTGAGTTATGAAATGACATAGTTCCATCTATATGAATTTTTATCTCTAAATATATGATTTTATGATTAAACACAAAAAATACAAGATATAGAGGTTTGTACATCATATATAGGTTGGAGGATATTTAAACATAATTAAACTCATACATTGTGATAATACTGAAATTTACATACAATGATTATAATTCAAACTAATACATGATAATTATTTGAATAGTTTTGGTAAATTTAATTTTAATATTTGTTTTTAATTAAAGTTGACTCGTTTTTAAGTATATATTTTTTAATTTGGTCAATTGAAGATATATTTTAGAGGAAAATTAAAATTTAGATTATTCATTTATTCCAAAATTGTTTGGTGGAATCCAATCATTTAAAAATAATGGAGATCATTTAGAAAAATGATATGATTCATTTTTGATAGGAGGTATAATTATTTCAGTATAATTTGCTGAACCAGATTTTAATTGGTTAAGGAAAAGGAGAATCAGATGGAAGAGTTATAGACTAAGTTTTTTGGGAAATAATGTTCTTGATAGACTCACACTAGACATTGGTACACCAGAAATAACATATGAGGTAGATGAATAATATATTGAACATTTCTAAATGTGGAATATTTCAAAACAATGATCTGGAAGTTTGAATTTAAGTATATCTATGTCATTTAATATCAGGAGAATTTTTTGAGACTCGTAAACCTTTCAGTGAGTTGTTGTAGAATTTAATATGTTACTGAAATATAAATGTGATATATATTTCTTATTGGTGAATAAAATATGAAGATTAATATATTTCTACACATTATCATCACTGAATAAAGAGCATGTGGGTAAGGATATAGCCCTCTACTAGACGCTTGTGATTGGGGGAGTATAACCAATCAAAAAAGTTATTTTTAATAGGGATGTATAACAAGATATAAACAATTATAATTAGAGGATATTACAAATTACAATGTATATTATTAGATAATACATCTTGGGGGTATAAAAATCAGGGAAATGAGTATTATAACGACCCATACTTTACATACATTGTTAGTACTTCAAAATTGAAGTACTCTTATTACAACATATAACAAAACCATGAAAGGACCGTATAGGTATAGTGTCTTTAGAAACTGGGAAACATAAACAACTGGTTCATAAAGCGTCCACACTGTCTCCCATTTATTCCATCATATCTATAGTCCCTTTTGGAATATCTTACTTAATAACCTTCTTCCTGACTTGGGGAAAGAAAACATACAAAAGGGTGATCTCAAATGCTCAGTAAGGGTAAACAAAAGAAATATCAATCACATCATATTCATAAGAACATAACATTTTGGAAATCTTACCCTGAAAAAGAGATCATAATTTCACAACATGGGATAAATCATGGTAGTGAAATGTAATCACAATAATCATAACTTAAAACATGAAGCTTTGTGGCATACACACATAATCATAGAGAATCATTTTTTATTATTCAAGACTCATTGCCAAGACTATCTTAGTGGACAAAGTCCATTTCTGAACCGAGTTCAGTCCTCGTTTCAGTCCTGTTTCACTGAACCGGTTTAACCTGCCGTTCCAACCATGTCTATCTCATGAGATATAAAATCTTTACCCAATGAATTGTAGGGAGATATAGGTCCCACCCATCTCATAATGATATCATTCTTATGTGTGCCACAAAATCATAAACCATACATCACAGCAAAACCCATGTAATAAAAATGGGATTCTTAAACATCGTGACATCATAAAACAATTCATATAAGATAAAGGAATTCATAAAAATAATTCCATCATAACATAATCAAATAAATGTAATAATAGGGATAGAAACAGAACCCTTTATTATCTTAGATGGAAAATAATTTTGGTAAACCACTTGAACTCCATTCTTGAAGAAGATATCCTTTCTACTTCAAAAACACTTTTCCTTTCTTAACATGTCATACAATTATAAACTAAAATAAGTTGATTAAAAATAAACTTGAAAACTTGTAAAGTAATCTTATTGAAAAATAATGTTTTAAAAATCCATTCATGCCATATAAGTTAAAAAACATTCTTCTCGTACTTTTGTCAGAAAAGTCAAAAAGTACCTCGTACGAAAAACGACAAAAGATTCCTTTCATATGTTTTACTAAAAAATAACCAAAGGGTAAAATTGGATTTAAACAATTGTATGTGGATGTAAATAATATTACATATTGAGGAAACATGTATGTGGATGATAAAATACACCCCAGTAAATTCCAAAGTATAAATAATCTCGGATAAGAATGAGATTGTGATATTTCCCTTACCTTAGGTCTGATTTTCTTTGTAAGTGTCCGAACCTCCTATATAATGATTTAAATAATGTCATTGACTTATTATAGAATCATAATCATTGTTATGATATCATATATGGTCATATTCTTAGCTTATTATTAGTAATATTTCATTGTTACTTGTTATTCGGGTGTTTATTACTTTTTGTTCTTATGCGTGTTTTGTCGAATAAATTCTTATTATTTTTTTAGGTTATAGATACCTCATTTCAAGAATGGTATTAGTGTAATATATATCATATTTATTTACTCAATTCATTTATGTAATCATTATGCAATGAAAATCATGTAGAATGAGTCGCAACACATCGTGGAGACGGTATTCCGTACGTACGCACGAGCGATGATATCGTTCCCATGATCGTGTAATTGTATTGGAGTGTATATATATTATTTCAGAATCAATATCACTTTACAATAATCATATATATTCATTCTTTACACCATTATACCCATCCAGGTAAGGTGGTGGTGGAAAATAGATTACATCACGGTGTGGAGACGGTATTCCGTACGTATGCACGCGCGGTGATTTCGTTTTCCGTCGGATGGATAGATGGTGAAATAGGGTTGTTTCATAATTATAATAGCATATCAGTATATGAGTGATACTGATGTTATTAATTCATAATGAAAAAACTAAATAAGAAGAAGTGGAAGAAGAAATAATGTTTAAAGAATCGGTAACTGATATTACCTCTTCTTTGAAGCGCTTCTTTGAGACCTCCTTTTAGGGCACGAAATTTGGTCTTTGAAGAATACCAGGACCTCTAAGATGTTTCTAGGGAAGTGGAGAGGATAAATTCTCAGGTTTTGGCCTAGATTTAAGGCTCAAATTGGTGTGAGGAAGAGAGGGAGGAGGTGCCCTTTTATAAGGGAGGAGTGGGGCACCTTTGGAAAAACTAAAAATATTATTTTATTATAAAGCCATATTCGGTTTTAAATAGCTCCGAATTGATTTATTTCGAAGATAAGGTGGGGATGGGTCTCTATCCTCTCATCCAATAGAATTTGGACAAGTTTGGTTTACTATTTTAACCTTATCATTTAGATTTAACTTTAAGTTAGATAATTTTACTTTTACCGAGTCTTTTTGTGTTCTTACAATATAAGGTTAATAAACTTACTATAACAAGACAAAAGAACCCCAAGTTGTTTATTATTAATATATATAACCTTATATAAGTAATTTGGCCGAACCTTAGATTTTTAGGAATAAAATAACAATTAATAATATAATATTTGTTTTAACAACTATTTTATGTCAATTTTGACACTATTTAGTAATTGATTTTTTTAAAAATCATAACAGAATGATTAGTTAGAAAAAAGTTAATTAAATCAATAATAACATGTCATAGTAACCTATAAAATTATTGTAATTCATAAAAAGTCTCAAATTACATTTATTTGGGTATTTATAACATCAATTATGTCAATATTTCATTAATAAGATAGTTACTGCATCATCATTGTGTCATAAATAAATTAAATCATATAATGTCTAAAAATTACAAATAAAATACCATTATGTAGGAAATCTTTTTATATTTCTAAGTAATATTTATAGTCGAATTTATCTTATGTATAACCCTATATTAAAAATTATTTACTTATTAATCTTTGATTTTAACTATTTTAACCCTTCTTTAAATAAATTAATAATAAATGTCCTAATCTAATCCAAGTGGGCCTAAATGGTCATATTTTATTCATAAGGTTGTTTTTGGTCGAATTACACTTATCCAATTGAATTAAGACATGTGTTAGGGTAATAATAATATCATTTTGACCCTTAATTACCATATTTACTTTTAACCGTGGTAAATAAAAGTAAAAAGTTACTATTCACCAAAAATTATTTTCATCTCATTGAACCACATTTTACTTACTGAAATCAACCATGTCTCTCGGATTTTTAAAATTCCACTCACATAAGCGGTAAAATTATGTTTTATGTAAATTTTCAAATTCTCATAGGAGGTGGGTAAAAGACGGTGAAAAGTTCAATAAAATTTTTATATATCTAAAATTATTATAAAATTACTCCAATGAATTACATTGAACTTATATAGGTATTATGTATCAATTTTGACCTAAAATAAATTTAAATAAAAAGTCGGTTTTTAAATAGTAACCCAGTGTTTTCACTATTCATCAAAAATTGAAAGTTTCCAGAAAAATACCAAAATTTCACCCTAGGCTAATTTCGATATTCCGAATCCAAAAATGAAGTCCATTTTGAAAAATAAAATTTACAAAATTTCAAAAAGTTGTTATTACTATTCATAACGGCTAGTTTTAATAATATTTTAATAGCATATCGTTGTTTAGTGAAACTCGGTATTGCGTACGACGCAAGCTATCAAGGAAGGTCGTTATTGCATGTAAAGAAAGCCAAGCTAGTTTTGTGTGTAGTGAAAGATTCCTTTGATGATTTATATAAAATAAAAACAAAATATTTCTTATAAAAGTCTCGGGTGGTACATTCTACCCCCCTTAAAATTAATTTTGCCCTCGAAATTTGTCACTTGTAACAAACAGATGAGGATACCTCTCCCTCATCATATCCTCAAGCTCCCATGTAGCTTCTTCAAATTGGTGGTTCCTCCATAAAACTTTCACCAAGCGATTGGTCTTGTTCCGTAGGACTTTTTCACTACGATCGAGAATCTTTATCGGCTGTTCTTCATAAGAAATATCTTGTTCCAGCGGTACAACTTCTGAGCTGAGTACATGTGAAGGATCAGGTATGTACTTTCTCAGGAGAGATACATGGAACGCATCGTGAACTTGAGAGAGATTCGGTGGAAGTGCCAATCGGTAAGCTACCTTCCCAACACGATCCAGTATTTCGAAAGGACCGATATACCTAGGGCTCAGCTTTTCCTTCTTTCCAAATCTCATTACTCTCTTCCAAGGAGATATTCGTAAGAATACTTTACCACCCACTTCAAACTCTAAGTCTTTTCTTCGGTTGTCGGCATAACTTTTTTGTCGACTCTGAGCTGCTCTTATGTGTTGTTGAATAGATCGGACCTTTTCTGCCATCTCATCCCAGTAAGTTTGAGTCCTGCATTTCTTTCCATAGAGAGCTTCATAAGGAGCCATCGGAATACTGGAGTGAAAGCTATTATTATAAGAAAATTCCACCAAAGGTAGGTGTTGATCCCAACCACCTTTGAAATCCATAGAGCAAGCTCTCAAGATATCTTCTAGAGTTTGAATTGTCCTCCCAGACTGACCGTCTGTCTAAGGATGATAAGCAGTGATGAAACTTAACTCTGTATCCAAAGTATGCTGAAGACTTCACTAGAACTTTGAGGTAAACCTCGGATCCTGATCAGATATAATAGAAAGTGGTACTCCATGAAATCTTACCACTTCCTTTGCATATATCCTGTCAAGCGGATCGAGAGAGAAATCCTCTCTAATAGAAATGAAGTGTGTAGACTTTGTAAGATGATCAACTATGACCCAGATAGCATTATTGCCTTTGGATGTTTTAGGATGTCCTGTGGCAAAGTCTATAGTGATGTTTTCCCATTTCTATACAGGTATGGGTAATGGTTGTAACATCCCCTTAGACTTCTGTCTCTCAGCTTTAACTTGCTGAAAAACCAAGCATCGAGAGACATATTTAGCAACATCTCTTTTCATGCCATCCCACCAGAAGTACTCTTTCAGGTGCCTATACATCTTTGTGCTTCCAGGATGAATAGAGAATGAAGAACTATGAGCCTCATCCAGCAGCTCCTTCTTTAATTCGGGGATGGGAGGAACACAAACTCAATTCCTGAACTTTATTATCCCATCACAATCAAGGTTGAATTCAGGAACATTTCTCACCTTCTTTTGTAACTCTACATCTTCTTTCTGTGCCTCTTTAATCTTAACATGTATAAATGGTTGAACATTCATTTGAGAAAGATACAATTTTTCCCCTTTAATTATAATTCCAAGATCCATCCTCTGTAAATCCATAAATATTGGATCTTTTGTGATCCTCATCATGGATAAACTGGCATGGTCTTGTTGACTTAATGCATTTGCCACCTTGTTTGTTTTCCCAGGGTGGTAATGAATTGAGCAGTCGTAATCCTTAATCAGCTCCAACTATCTTCTTTGGCGCATATTCAGCTCCTTTTGTGTGAAAATATACTCTAAACTTTTATGATCAGTATAAATGTCACACCTTTCTCCATAAAGATAATGCCTCCAAATCATTAATGAAAATATTACCACATCTAACTCCAAATCATGAGTTGGGTAATTTTGCTCATGGATTTTCAACTGTCTTGAGGCATAAGCTATCACCATGTCATTTTGCATAAGAAAAAACCCCAATCCCTTCTTGGATGCATCACTGTAGATCACAAACCTTTCTCCACTACAAGTCATTGTGAGCACAGGTGCACTGGATAACCTTCTTTTCAACTCCTTGAAATTCTCTTCACATTCCTCTGTCCAAACAAACTTAACTCCTTTCCGAGTCAACCTGGTGAGTGGATTAGATAATCGTGAAAAATCTTTCACAAAACGTCGATAATATCCAGCCAAACCAAGAAAACTTCGGATCTTAGTTACTGTTGTTGGTCTCGACCATCATTCGGTAACCTCTGTTTTTGCTGGATCCACAGATATCCCCTCTTTTGAGATTATGTGACCCAAAAATGAAAATTTTTTAAGCCAAAATTCACACTTGGTAAATTTGGAATAAAGCTTCTCCTTTCTCAGGGTCTTCAATATAATTCTCAAGTGATCTTCATGTTCTTCCTTGCTCTTTGAATATACAAGAATATCATCTATAAAGACTACCAAAACTGATCAAGATAGTCTCTAAATACTCTATTCATCAGATCCATGAAGATAGCAGGGGCATTAGTAAGACCAAATGGCATCACTATAAATTCATAGTGTCCATACCTTGTACGGAAATCCGTCTTTGGTATATCCTCCCTTTTGACCCTTAATTGATGATACCCTGAACGAAGATCAATCTTGGAAAAGTATTGAGCTCCGTGTAGTTGGTCAAATAAGTCATCAATGCGCGGGAGAGGATATTTTTTCTTGATAGTGATCTTGTTAAGTTCTCGATAATCAATGCAGAGTCTCATTGATCCATATTTCTTCTTAAAAAACAGAACAGGTGCTCCCCAAGGTGATGCACTAGGGAGTATGAACCCCTTATCAATATTCTCTTGGAGTTGCTTCTTCAATTCCTGCAACTCAATTGGGGCCATTCTATAAGGTTTCTTTGAAATAGGTAAAGCACCCAGTAAGAGTTATATTGAAAACTCAACTTCACGATTTGGTGGAAGACCCGGCAATTCCTCCAGAAAGACAACATCAAAATCCCGTACAACAGGAATATTCTTAATCGTGAGTTTCTCACCAACCATTTGAGATAAATAACCTTCATTTAGTGGAATCAAGACCCATAAGATGGAAGAAATTTCAACTGGAAGGTTATGTTCATCCTTGCATCGATAGACGATCAAATATTGATCTGGAATATGAAATGTGACTTCCCTTCTTTGGAAATTGATATGAGCTCCATATAGAGAAAGCCAATCCATGCCAAGAATCACATCAAATTCCACTATAGGGAGGATCACAAGATTTGTAGGAAGCACTTTCCCACAAACTTCAATCGGAGAAGAATTATAAACTTTTGATGCGACTGTTGTGCCATTAGGGGTTGTCACAGCTAACTCAACATCTAATTGTGGAGGTAATACGGTGATACCCTTAGAAAATTCTTCAGAAATAAAGGAGTGGGTGGATCCATAATCAAATAAAACATTTGCTACTTTAGAGTGGATGGTAAGTGTACCTTTAACCACTTCGTTATCGTACTCCACATTGCTGATAGAAATTGCATGTGACTTTCCTTTGTCTTTAGCCTTAAGAGTTTGTTGACGTTGATCATCATCAACAACCCATGGATTAGGGCATTGATTGGAATAATTCCCCATTTCCTTGCACTTGTAACATTGAAGTGTATGAGGTGCACTCTATGCAGCCTTTTCATTGTTCGCATCACTAGACATCTTCTTCCCATCATTGCGGCATTCAAATGCCCGATGACCTTCCTTTACACATTTGAAACATTTACTTGTCCCTTTAAGAAAACTCCCTCCATGTTTCTTTCCACACTTTTAGCATAAGGGAAAACTCATCTTCTTTTCATTGTGCTCTTTAGATTTTCCTTTGAATTCCATTTTCTTCTTCTTATCAAACCCATGTGACTGATGGGTTACTCCAATTTCTATCTCAACTTTGAGATCACATAGAACGATTTCCTCGTAGCTATTGAAGTCCCTTATGGCTAATGCCCTTCGAAGACTTGGTTTTAAGCCACTAAAGAATCGATCGATCTTACTCTCAAGTTGGATAATAATACCAGAAGCGTACCTTGCAAGTCTTGTAAAATTTGCTTCATAGGTACCAACAGATTCATCATCCTTTTGCTTTAGTTCAAGAAACTCCTTCTCCATATTTGTTCAGAGAATATGAGGGAAGTACTTATTGAAAAATAAGTTCTTGAACTCATCCGATTCCATGGACTCAATTTCATATCTTGGCCTCGTATTCTTGATAAGATTCCACCATTGATCAGCATCACCTTCCAAACGATACACTGCTAAGATGACTTTATCATGTTCAGAACATTGAAGAACTAAAAATATCTTTTCAGTAGTATTGATCCATTGTTCAGCAACTAATAGATCAGTAGACCCGTTGAATGATGGTGGACGCGGTCTCATGAAGGATTCAACAAAATGTTTCTCCTTCCTTTGCTCATTTGGAAGCCCTGCATGATTCATATCTTGAGAAAGTTGTGTGAGCATGGCAACAAGATTTTTCATTCCAGCTCCCATAACGTTTGGTTGCTCAGGGGGACAATCATTGCATTGCCCGTCGCATTCCGCATTAACACAGTTCCTTCAGTTCCTTCGGGTTCCAACCATTAACTAAAACCAAGAAGAATAGTGTGAGCAAGACTAATTATAATAGGAAAATCACATAATCAAGAATAAAATTTCACACTTAAGGTCTTATCCTAGGTTATTCATGGCCATTTCTAAAACACTAAGATTGTGTTCTATGCTTAGACTTATCCTTAGGATTCTTACTAAGGCTTTCACAACCTAGTTTCCAAAGGTTGACTATACCTTTCCTCTGATACCAACTATAACGACTCATACTTTACATACATTATTAGTAATTCAAAATTGAAGTACACTTATTACAACATATAACAAAACCATGAAAGGACCGTATAGGTATAGTGTCTTTAGAAACTGGGAAACATAAACAACTGGTTCATAAAGCATCGACATTGTCTCCCATTTATTTCATCATATCTATAGTCACTTTTAGCATATCTTACTTAATAACCTTCTTCCTGACCTGGGGAAAGAAAATATACAAAAGGGTGAGCTCAAATTCTCATTAAGGGTAAACAAAATAAATATAAATCACATCATATTCATAATATCATAACATTTTGGAAATCTTACCCTGCAAAAGAGATCATAATTTCATAACATGGGATAAATCATGGTAGTGAAATGTAATCACAATAATCATAACTTAAAACATGAAGCTTTGTGTCATACACACATAATAATAGAGAATCATTTCTTATTAGTCAAGACTCATTGCCAAGACTATCTTAGTGGACAAAGTCCATTTCTAAACCGAGTTCATTCCTCGTTTCAGTCCTGTTTCACTGAACCGGTTTGACTTGCCGTTCCATCCATGTCTATCTCATGAGATATAAAATATTTACCCAATACATTGGAGGGAGATATAGGTCCCACCCATCTCATAATGATACCATTCTTGTGTGTGCCACAAAATCATAAACCATACATCATAGCATAACCCATGTAATAAAAATGGGATTCTTAAACATCGTGACATCATAAAACAATTCATATAAGATAAAAGAATTCATAAAAATAATCCCATCACAACATAATCAAATCTATGTAATAATAGGGATAGAAACAGAACCCTTTATTATCTTAGATGGAAAATAATTTTGATAAAACACTTGAACTCCATTCTTGAGGAAAATATCCTTTCTACTTCAAAAACACTTTTCCTTTCTTAACATGTCATAAAATTCTAAACTAAAATAAGTTGATTAAAAATAAACTTAAAAACTTGTACAGGAAGTTTCTTGGAAATAATGTTTTAAAAATCCATCCATGCCGTATAAGTTAAAAAAACATTCTTCTCGTACTTTTGTCAGAAAAGTCAAAAAGTACCTCGTACGAAAAACGACAAAAGATTCCTTTCATATATTTTACTAAAAACTCACCGAAGGGTAAAGTTGGATTTAAATAATTTTAGGTGGATGGAAATACTATTAAATATTTAGGAAAAATTTATGTGGATGATAAAATACACCCCAGTAAATTCCAAAGTATAAACAATCTCGGATAAAAATGAGATTGTGATATTTCTCTTACCTTAGATCAGATTTGCTTCGTAAATGTCAGAACCTATTGTATAATGATTTAAATAATGTCATTGACTTATTTCAGAATCATACTCATTGTTATGATATCATATATGGTCATATTCTTAGCTTATTATTAGTAATATTTCATTTCTACTGGTTATTCGGGTGTTTATTACTTTTTGTTCTTATGCGTGTTTTGTCGAATAAATTCTTATTCTTCTTTTTATGTTATAGATACCTAATTTCCAGAATGATATTAGTGTAATATATATCATATTTATTCACTCAATTCATTTATGTAATCATTATTCAAGGAAAATCATGTAGAACGAGTCGCATCACATCGTGGAGACGGTATTCCGTACGTACGCACGAGCGATGATATCGTTCCCATGATCATGGAATTGTATTTTAGTGTATGTATACTATTTCATAACCAATATAACTTTACAATAATCATATATATTCATTCTTTACACTATTATACCCATCCAAGTAAGGTGGTGGTGGAAAATAGATTACACCACGGCGTGGAGATGGTATTCCGTACGTACGCACGCGCGGTGATTTAGTTTTCCGTAGGATGGATAGATGGTGAAATAGGGTTGTTTCATACTTATAATAACATATCAGTATATGAGTGATACTGATGTTATTAATTCATAATGAAACAACTAAATAAGAAGAAGTGGAAGAAGAAATAAAGTTGAAAGAATCGGTAACGGACATTACCTCTTCTTTGAAGCGCTTCTTTGAGACCTCCTTTTAGGGCACTAAAATTGGTCTTTAAAGAAGACCATGACCTCTAGGATGTTTCTAGGGAAGTGGAGAGAAGAAATTGGTAGGGGTTGGACGAGCTTGAATGCTCAAAGTGGTGTGAGGAATAGAGGGAGGAGGTGCCCTTTTATAAGGGAGGAGAGGGGCACCTTTGGAAAAACCAAAAATATTATTTTATTATAAAGCCATATTCGGTTTCAAATAGCTCCAAATTGATTTATTTCGAAGCTAAGGTGGGTATGGGTCGAAATCCTCTCATACAATATAATTTGGACAAGTTTAGTTTACTATTTTAACCTTATCATTTAGATTTAACTTTAAGTTAGATAATTTTACTTTTACCGTGTCTTTTTGTGTTCTTACACTATAAGGTTAATAAACATACTATAACAAGCCAAACGAACCCCAAGTTGTTTATTATTAATATATATAACCTTATCTAAGTCATTTTTCCGAACCTTAGATTTTTAGGAATAAAATAACAATTAATAATATAATATTTTTTTAAAAAAACTATTATATGTCAATTTTGACACTATTTAGTAATTGATTTTTGTAAAAATCATAAAAGAATTATTAGTTAGAAAAAAGTTAATTAAATCAATACTAACATGTCATATTATCCTATAAAATTATTTTAATTCATAAAAAGTCTCATATTACATTTATTTGGGTATTTATAACATCAATTATGTCAATATTTCATTAATAAGATAATTACTGCATCATCTTTGTGTCATAAATAAATTAAATTATATAATGTCTAAAAATTAAAAATAAAATACCATTATGTAGGAAATATTTTTAGCTTTATAATTAATATTTATAGTCTAATTTATCTTATGCATAACCCTATATTAAAAATTATTTACTTATTAAACTTTGATTTTAACTATTTTAACCCTTCTTTAAATAAATTAATAATAAATGTCCTAATCTAATCCAAGTGGGACTAAATGGTCATATTTTATTCATAAGGTTGTTTTTGGTCGAATTACACTTATCCAATATAATTAGGACATGTTTTAGGGTAATAATAATATCATTTTTACCCTTAATTACCCTATTTACTTTTAACCGTGGTAAATAAAAGTAAAAAGTTACTATTCACCAAAAATTATTTTCATCTCATTGAACGACATTTTACTTACTGAAATCAACCGTGTCTCTTGGATTTTTGAAATTCCACTCACAGAAGCAGTAAAATTATGTTTTATGTAAATTTGTAAATTCTCCTAGGAGGTGGGTAAAAGACGGTGAAAAGTTCAATAAAATTTTTATATATCTAAAATTATTATAAAATTACTACAATGAATTAAATTGAACTTATATAGGTATTATGTATCAATTTTTACCTAAAATAAATTTAAATAAAATAAATAATTATTTAAATAAAAAGTCGGTTTTAAATAGGAACCCAGTGTTTTCACTATTCATCAAAAATTGAAAGTTTCCAGAAAAATACCAAAATTTCATCCTAGGCTAATTTCGATATTCTGAATCCAAAAATGAAGTCCATTTTGAAAAATAAAATTTAAAAAATTTCAAAAAGTGGTTATTACTATTCATAATGGCTAGTTTTAATAATATTTTAATAGCATATCGTTGTTTAGTGAAACTCGGTATTGCGTACGACGCAAGCTATCAAAGAAGGTCGCGATTGTGTGTAAAGCAAGCCAAGCTAGTGTTGTGTGTAGTTAAATATTCCATTGATGATTTATATAAAATAAAAACAAAATATTTCTTCTAAAAGTCTCGGGTGTTACAAGTATATTCTCACATTGATTCAAATCCTTATAAATATTGTGCGCTAATATCTATATTTATAGTTCTCTAATAGAGGTGAGATATAAGAAATAATTTAGTGGACTGGAACTCTATCAAGATTAATAGGTTTAATTTTGCAACAATTCATAAAAATAAAGGTTTTACTGATTCATGACCTCCTCTGTTAGTGATCTTATAATAATTTGGGTACCAAAATTGGTATCATAGGGAAGGTTTCCTCTGAAATATCCAACAATCTAATTGGATATAGAATATATATTTAGTTAACCACATGTTTTTTCCTATATTATATGGAGAAAAATATTATTGTTGGTAGAATATGATATTACCCTACCTTCATTCTATTGGGCTAGATGTTATAGATTCTTCTATAGTAGTAATTTTTTTAATCAAGCTACTATGACAGCTACAGATAAGAGAAATCCAAAAGATAATTTAAAAACTAAATAATCAATTTTGATATATCTATCTAGAATATTTTATAAAACATTTAAGGGGTTACCAACTTCTAAAGAGATATGTGATATGTTGATAAGTAGTTATGAAGGAAATGTGAAAGACAAGGAGGCTATGTTACAAATCTGGAGGAGCGTTCTTAAAGATATCGAGATGGATGATGATGGAAATAATTATGATTACTATACAAGAGGAAATTAAATTATTTTAAATAATATTTTTTCTAGTGGGAGTATGGTATATTATACTATTTTTACGTAATAGATGATAAAATTTCATGATAGGTTTGATCCTATGGATTTTTCTCTAAATGACCAATAGTATTTATTTCTTGATAAAATCTACAACATTATCAGAGTATATAAAATACAGAAAGTAAAAATATTTATGAATAAGGATATTTATGAGCTAGATTTTAGAGCTATTTTTAAAGATAATTTTAGAGATGATGAAATATAAGATGAATCGTATGATGTAGATGTTGAGAAGGACGAAAATTATTTCATCAACATTATTTCTATTCTTTTCAAGGGATACAAAAATAAAAACATGAATGGAAAAGGTAAAAACAATATATTTAGTTAATGAATTCAAATAAAAATTATCATTTTCATCTAACTATCCAAATATTATGTTTATTTATTCTCATTATAATGTGGAAGATAATAACAACCAAAAAAATATATAACGAAACACAAGGAAAGGTTTTTTAGAATTAAAATTAATTTTATGAGAATAAAATAGAGGGACAATTCATCATCTGATAGGAAATATGATGCTGAAGTAAACTTATTTTCTCATGTTGAAAAGGAAATTATTTCTTAAATATGTGATTATTATTAAAAAAGGAGACCGTAAAAGGAATGTATTATAAAATATTATTTGGAATAATCTACTAGGAAATTACACAAATTAAGTAGGAGAGAAAAATTGAAGAAAGAAACTACAGAGAAAAATTTTGTGAATGATGATCATATCAAATAAGTGGTAAAACAATTTAATGAAATTAGAGTATATAATGTAAAATATTCTAATCCAGAAAAGAAAATGAATTATATTTAATAAAAACCATTTGGATAGGAGGAGGTCATCAAGGAAGAAATAGTAATTATTTGGTAATGAACGAAAAATAGTATGATGTTGGATGAAATTGAGAAGATGATAAAAGATATTGAGTAAAAATTGGATGATGAAGAGGAATATTTTTTTAAGTCATAATCAATGTGTCTTACTATAAAAAATGATTTAAATAAGATTATAGAATACATCCCTAATGCAGTTAAGGTTAAAGTTGAATCTTCTCAAGCTTGGGAAAAGAAGGGTTCATAGAGGCAAGTTGATTCTGTCCCCAAATAATCTCAATTTATATGTTTCTATAATATCATTTTAGTTTCAAAAGATAAGAAAAATTTATCGATGGGAAAAAAATAGTGAAAATAATTTTCATTAATGAAATAATGAAATATTTTAAGATGATTTCCTTGTATGTAAAGACTCCCACCATTTATAACATGTCAACAACAATAATATTCCAAGAAGAACGACTATCTGATTGATAAATCTAGGATCAAAGGTCTCTATATGTTGTTTCGTGTATTCAGGAATAATTCCTACTAATTTTGGTATATTATGTATCTATTAAGAAAGACATATGAATGATGGTGGAGCAATGGTATGTAGATAAGACTAAAATTTTCATGAATGAAAGACAGGGAACAAATTAATGTTATGAAAGACAAAAATAATGATGTGTCAAGTGAATATGGTGAGGAAATCATGATAGTTAAGAAATGGAATATTTATTTCATAGTTATTTAAATATATTAAATAACCAATGATAAAAATATAGAGGATAAATAAGTTTTTGTTAAAGAAAAAGTGAAGAGGAAGGCATTAGAGGATGAGAATACGTTTGTTAATATGTTTTCATGTGATGGTTGTTTGAATGTTTTGATGAAATTTAATAGTTGTGAAGAAATTAGGAATGGTATTAATGATTTTATAACTATATTAAAATACTAAGAGGAAAGCGAGAAAAGTATTTTGGAAACTAAAGTGAATGCAGATAGTTTGAAAACTAATGGGAAGATAACAACTTCATCTAATGAGTCAATATATGTGAATAAATCCATTTAAAAATATATGGTTCCTAAGCATGGAGAATAAATAACATACCATTCCATGTATAAGAATAATAATAATATTACTAGACTGATATAATACTCTTTGTATTAATGTTTCTCCAAAATTACATTGGGGTTTCCCATTATTCCCATTCTTCTTGATTATATGAACTAACCTGAAGGGAATTTAAGGAAAAGAAGTAGGGGAGTTGGATAAGTTCTATAATATGTTTAAAATACCAATATATTCCCATAATGGATCATTAAGGACTCTATGATAAAGTGAGTGGTGAAACTATTTAGGGTTATAAAGCTGATTTTGAGGTATGACTATCAATAATTCATTGGCTATATCAAAATGGTCCTCAAGGAGGAGTGATGATTATTGAGAAAATGAGATACATGGAGTGATGTGTTTATATACATTAGTTTTTTTATGTGATTTTTGACAAGGTTCTTGGTTTTGTCTTTACAAACATACCTACATAGCCCCTGACATAAATTTGATGGATCGAGCTTGAAGAAATTATTATATAAAATATTTTTAATGTAAAAAATTGGTCTCCTAGATTATACAAGCATGTTTTCTATATCGGGTTCATCTAAATAGACATAGAACTGTCTAATTAAAGGTACCATTTTAATGAATCATGAGATAATATTATTTTCTTGACTAATGCTCCCAGGATTCAGAGATGAAAGAAGATGAGTTGTGAATACACCTATGTTGCCCTTTGCAATTGATTATCAATAAGGGGGAGAATGAAAATGTACAGATATATGAGGGAGAAATAATTAATAACACATATTTATTTCAAATATGTGTTGGTATATTGTCAAAAAAACACAAAGTGGAAGATTTTTTTTCCACCATTATTTTGGTTTAATTTGTTTTCAAAATTTCATTACGTTTTTATAAGAGTAGTTGCCTAGAAATGTTGGCGAGAAGAGTTGTTTCTCAGTTTAGATAAATATTTACAGTTTATAAGATTCTTTTATGAACCATAATTTTCTTATATAATTATTACATAAATTATTCATGTTTCAAGTTTTTTTGTTAATCAAGTTTCAGATGTACAATGTTTCTAAAATTATTTTATAGATGAATGTTTGTAAAAGTTTCTGATCAAGGAATGTTTGTAAAAATTTCATATGGAATAATATTTCCAGACTACTTTTTTTATTAAATATCAAGATTTAAATGGATCTATATGTTCACTAAATGAATTAAATTAATAGTATTTATTTGGTTACAAAAAATATAAATTTAAGAAGATTTGAATAATTACTCGATAGATAAACGTGAGCATACTAGATAAAGAATGTTTAACAGATATTAAAAAATTATGAGTTATAACATTGAGTTATAAAAAATATTTACTTATAGAAGTGATATATAAAAATGTTGAGTTATAATGCTTTTCTATATGAAATAAGAAATATAACATTGAACTATTCAAAGTTTGAGTTATGAAGACCTGGAGTTGCTGATATATAAAGTTTATATATGATGATATATAAACAAAGATATTATCCGATAGGGAATTTTTTATATTATATATAGAATTTAGGATCTTTATCAAAGATATTTTAATGTCATACATTGTGATGATGCAACCTGTACTTTCAATGAAGGAAAATATAGATGATATTTGAGCAATATTTTATGTTTTTTTAATTCCCTGATATGAATAAACTTTTATTAAGAGTGTTTAATTTGTATTAAATAGAGAGATATAAAGGTGGCCAATAGAAGAGATATTTGAGTAGGAATTTATAATTTGGTGGCTTCATTTATTTCTTATATTTCAATGGAATTGAATTCTATAAAAGGAAGTCATCTCATTCAGATATAAGAGTTGATGAAGTTTTAGGAGGATGTGTTATTAGTTCAACATGAGTTTCTAAACAATAATATTTTTTGATAAAGAAAATTAGAATAAAATGGATGAATTTTAGATAGATATTTTTTGGATAGAGAATATTTGGATAGAAAGAAACTAGATAGAGGCGCACTGGAGACTGCATACCAGAAAAAGTGTTACCATGTGGATAACTAATAAA
This sequence comes from Viscum album, assembly GCA_963277665.1. Lineage (NCBI taxonomy): Eukaryota > Viridiplantae > Streptophyta > Magnoliopsida > Santalales > Viscaceae > Viscum > Viscum album. The sequence goes on from OY728167.1 coordinate 224,529,452, forward strand.
GGATGTCGTTTTTAGACAATGTTTTGGGAATTTTATACTTGATTATATACAAAAAATAATAATTATTATTTGGTTGTTTATAGGTTAGTATAATTTTAGTGGTAATTTAAATATCCTGGAGATTTTTTACCTGGGAAATAGGTATCCAACTTGCCTAAGGGGTAAGAACAAATAAAGAATATGATCTTTATACAATAAATAAGTAATGAAAAAGGAGCTTTTGGTTGGGGGTAAAACTAGAAACTGGAGTCATGTTATTGTGGGGTATAACCAATCATTGATGAAATTTTTAACTAGGGGGTATAACGAGTTATTAAATTTTGTAGTTGTTTTGGTATAACCCATTACTGTTGAAGATACTAGAGAATACATGTTGGAGTGTATAACCATTATAGAAATAAGTAGTGTAAAGACCTAGAAATTTCAAGGAAATTTTTTTATTAATTTCTTTGGATTTTATGAATCCGCAGTTTCTGACGGCAGTTGATTTCGAGGCTCGGAGTGCCCAGAATCAATTTCTGAAGTTTTGTTCGGGTACGTTCAGTAAATGTACATGCGGGTTTTTCTATATTTTTCACCGGTGCTCAGAATCGAAATCTGAGGTCACCAATGAACTCGCAGCGCCGGTATTCACTTAAAGGGACCTTTACTGCAGTTGCGTTTTATGCGGGTTGAGAGTTAATTTTTTGGGGAATTAGAGTAAAATAAATAAAATTTGTATTGCACAATTTTATTTAGGTTGGGTGGTTATTTCCTCCCAAAGGGAGTTAGAGGTAGGGCCCACACCCACATAACCTACCATGATAGGAATTAGTGTGGTGGGGCCCACATGAGTCCTAACTTTTCATCTCCCCATAACTCTCCCTTAAACCCCTTGTTTAATTCATGACAACTCCACTATTTAATTGGGTGGAGCCTCTCCATATTCCACCCTCTTAATTAATGTGCCACCTTATCAAATTAATTAAGACTTTTGAATTAATTTGAAATGCCATGGCATGTTCATTAAAATAGGTGAAGCCTCATTTTAATATTTTCCTTAGCAAATATTTTGTGGGGGAACCTCTGGAGAATTAGAAGAAGGTGTTCTTCTCCGATGAAGAACATCGTTCTTCAACGAAGAACAACTCCGACGAAGAACACGAAGAATCTCTTCCAATAACGCTTCATCCTCGGCTTCTTCCTCGGAACCCCCTTCTGACGCGGTACTTCTCCGACGACTCTTCTATCTTCCTCTTCATCGTCAACAGACCGACGCATGAGCTCGGAAGTGGAAGCGTACGGCGAATGACGATAACCTCGTCTTCCCCCGTGATGAACGGACGCCCGACCACCACGACTTTCGTCTTCCGCGGTTCGATGATGTGCGATGTCTTTTCGAGGTAGGGTGTTTGTATAATTTATTTTGAATAAATTATACCCTTGTCGTTGATGAAAGAAAGTGTTTTTTTATGTACAATTGATAACACCTGACGCGGAGAGCACGGGCCGAACAAACACGGCCCGACGACCCTTCCCAGGTTGTTCGCCTGAGAGATGATTGACAGGCGATGACGAAACGGGACCGCAATAGAGATTTGGAGCTTTCGCATTGGAGTTCGGGTCCCGAGATGATCCTAGGCACAGTAGGAGGGTGAAATGGACCACTAGAGCACGTCCGGTGGTTCGCGGAACGTGGCGGCGAGGCGCCCCACCGGCGCGGCGGCGCGCCGTCAGAGCAGACCGTCGCGGCTGATCCACGGTGGCAGATAGAACCGGAACGGCGGAGCCATTCCAGAATTGAAGAGGTGCGGCATTAAGCTGCACCAGCTGGCCAAGCCAGTGCCCCCCCAGCCGGGTCGGGGCGGGCCACGTGGGTCGGGCCGCGCCCAGTCAGGCTGGGCCACTCCCAGCTGTGTCGGGCCACGCCAGCCACGTTCCAGGCCGCGCCATCCATGCCAGGCCGAGTTCTACCGGGATGGACTCGGACCCGGGTCGGGTCGACCCGGTTCGGGCAAACTCAGGGTGGGTTTGGCTGGGTTGGACCAGGCCCAGACCACCCTTTTTCGGACTATTTTTGGTTATACTCCCATAACATGAGTTACGGATCTCTTATCTATGCACAGTCAGTTGTATAGGATTCCTTGAATCGAGATGGTCGTTTCAGTATATTACACTCAAGGTTTCGGTGAAGTTTGGGTACGTCCGGGTTGGTTCAATCCCGAAACCAACCAGGCCCTCAGAGCGGAAATGGTTATAACTTAAGGACTGGACGTCCGATTGATGTGCCGTCAACTACGTTGGATTCCTTTTGATGATATAGTTCTTTTGGCATACTCCACTTGAGGTTTGGATGTAGTTGGAGTATGGTTGGGTTGGTTTTAGCTTAAAAACCAACTGGGCCCCTAGAACGGAAAATCCAATAACTCTCAGACCGGACGTTCGTTTGATGAACTGTCAGTGACGCTGGTAATCTCTTTGAGAAACTGTCCATTTGAGAATAGACCATGGGAGTTTGGGGTAAAGTTGAGATACGGTCGGGTTGGTTTGTACACGAAACCAACCGGGCCCCCGGGACAAAAATACTAATAACTCACAGACCGGGCGTCCGATTGACGCGTCGTCCGTTGCGTTGATACCCCTATGATGAGGCGGTCCTTTGTGATATTTCTACATGATACTTCGTGACACTTGGAGTATCGACTAGTAGCTCATGGAGTGGATCCTCTCGGAGACTAGCAGACAGAGTGCGGAGACCTAGTAGTTGTAGACCTGACGACTGCTTTACTGATTCGAATCGGAGTGATTTGACCAACCGAGTGGACGGAGTTCCCAGTTTGGCGGCAGACCCACGGCGGACGGAGAGCCTGGTTTGGCAGCAGACTCACGGTACTTGACAGGAGGAGTACCTATGATGGCTATTAGGGGGAGCACCCGGTTTTGCGGCAGACCCACAGTAGAGGAGCGCTCGGTTTGGCAGCAGACCTGCAGTACTCGACAGGAGGAGTACCTCAGCAGTATAAGGTTAGTGAGTAGCGCCTCAGAGTCGTGACAGGGCCAATGTACTCGACAGAGGAGGATTTCTCCAGCAGTTGTGGTTTCGATAATGAAAATCCTGGTTTGAGCTGAGTCAATGACTTTTGTGTTTTCCTCTTCATTGAGATGGATTATTTGATAATTTAGGTATATGTATGGGAATATACCTAAGTAAAGGTTATCAGTTGAGATCATTATTTTTGGTTTATCCTTGTTGGATTTTCATGACACCTTGAGGGTCTCGGGGTCCCTACTGAGTATCGTTATACTCACCCCTGCACGGGCTATGCCCGCACCTCGTTGTGTTGGATGCAGACAACGGACAGCGCTGACAAAGGTAGAGTGTACGAGGACTGGACGGTACCCAGAGGTGGACACTCGGCATGACGGCACACGGAGCAGACTGATAGATGCAGACTGGTGAGGAGGAAATCTGTACCTACCCTTCAGGTAGGAATTCTTAGGATGATCCAGGAGCTGCTAGAATCTTCCAACTATTTGTCTTTTCAGTTGTACTTTCTTTCAGTTGTAGATGTACCTTTCTATTGGGATTGTATTTCTGTCCCCTTTGTACTTTCAGCACACTTGTTATACTAATTTACATAGTGTTTTCTTCCTCTTGTTCTTAGGTTGTGTGTGTTTACGTTTTATAAAGGCAATGCCTTCCCGGTTCTAGGGAATTACGCCTTTGGTGCTAGTCTCCAGCCCCTGGCCTATGGAAGGCGGGCTTGGGGTAGTCACGATGCGGGCCCCAGGGGAAGGGTCATGACAAATTGTTATCATAGGAGTCGGTTCAACCGCAGAACTCAGGACTCTGATCTTTCTTTCTCTGAAGCAATAGTGTTAAGAATACCGAGTGTGGTTTTCAGTTCAGGGAGTCCAGTGTCGGTGCGACGGCTGACGTATCCATACACCAAGACCCTAAATACTGATTTCTGACTTGGTGCACGAAACACTGATTGCGTGTGTGTTTCCAAAAATTTTCTTGATGTCAGCTCAACCAGGTCAGCTCACCAGGTTTAAATTGTTTGATCGTGTCTCATCTGTTCAGGATTCCACCACACAGACAGTCAGTTGGAGTTCCGAGATAGTACCCGATGACGGCCCACCGAGCGATGAGGCTCCGGTGTAGGTCCCTCTTGCTATGATGGAACATTCGTGTGGTGTACCAGCAGTACCACCACCCGTTGGGCAGTAGATTCTACCAGCCGTACTAGCGGACGGTGCACGCTGATAGGGCTTGTTGCATGAGTTCCAGTAGTAGAGGCCTCCGAGGTTACGAGGCAAGACAGATTCCCAGGCAGTAGAGGACTGACTAGGGCAATTGCTAGAGTTCTCCACCTATTTTAGACACTAGTACAGCAGATGGAGATCTTAGCTACTGGTGTTTCCCAGTGCGTGACCATGAGGTAGGTCTGCATAGTGATGAGGCTTCGGTACGTGGACCGATGCCTGAGATAGTACCTTCGGGTAGTGTGCCAGCTATATCACTACCTTTTGGTCAGAAATTACAACCGGCAGTACCAATAGATGACACATGTAGGATTAGTGTCTTACACGTGTTTCAACATCAGATACCCCTCAGGTTCCGAGGCAAGCCCGACTCACAGGTGATTGAGGACTGGCTTGAGGAGGTGGCTGAGAGTTTTCTAGAGCTTAGACAGCTTCGACAGGACAACATTTCGGTAGCTGAGTATTCATCAAGGTGTACTGATCATTCCTAGTACTTGATGACTACAAAACGATCAGTGCTTTAGAGCTCAAACCTCATATCGAGGAGTGTTTAAAGGACATCTGAGCCAACACTTTTCCTCTATGAATTCCTACTTATGCTAGGGTGCTAGAGAGAACCTTTGTGGTTGAATGATCTTTGGCCGAATGGATACAGCAAGAGAGTGTTAGCAGTGGGAAAGCAGGGAACTGGCACTAGTCTTAGAGACTTGGGCATGTGAAATGTTTCAAGAAGAGGAAGTGTTAAGGACAGACGAATCTGCAGAGCAGCAGACGTGGAAGCAGAGCTAAGAGAGCAGCATGAGGTGGTGTACATTTCGACATGTTACCACCACCCACCTCTGTTGTCCCCACTAGGCTCAGGGAGCTGGAGGTAAGGGGAAGAGAATAGTTGCATGTAGTCAAAAAGTGTGACCCAGGGGCTATAGGAATGATTCTATGTACGTTATGTGTCTACTATGAGCTTCTGTATCAATAGAAATAGGTACCAATCATTCCTTCCTTCCACGAATCTTGTCTCGGACCTAGAGTTTCAGGTTAAAACCGTTGACTTGACCCTCACATCTGGAGATACCTTTTAGAGGAGACTCGATAATCACACTTACGCCAAAGGTGTGATCTGGACCTTCAGGTGAGAGTTTCGGTTGGAACCTCTTGGTGGAAGCATCGAGGCCTTACGACGTTAGTTTGGGAATGGACTGGGCAACCACAGTTCATACACAGATTGACTGTATTAGGCAAAAAGGTTGTGTTTTACCTACAACATTGGGATGGGTTTTCCTTGGTCGGCGAAAAGGAAACCCCAGGCAGTACAGGATGGAATCATGCATAAGTGGGTGCAGTCGATCACTCATGAGTCGGCTAGAATTAGATTTGTGCCAGACATCTCTATAGATGTTGCACCACTTTTAGAATTGACGAAGAAGGGGAAACCCTTCGTGTGGTCAGAGAGATGTCAGCAGAGCTTTTCAAGGGATTTTCAGAAGCTGAGGCAAAGGTTGACTAGTGCGACCATCTTGAGGCTACGGAGAAGGTGCAGATCATACAGGAGCGGATAAATACTTCACAGAGTAGGTAGAAGTCATATGTTGTCAGGAGATGGAGACCTCGGGGGATCAAGGATGGCGACCACGTCTTTCTACGGGTCTCACCTCGACGAGGTCTACGGAGATTTGGCCGAGGAGGCAAGTTATCTCCTAGATTCATCATACCATTCCAGGTCCTCAGCAGAGCCGTTGAGGTGGCTTACCACTTGGCTCTTCCACCTTATTTGCACCGGGTGCACGATGTTTTCCACGTATCTCAGCTAAGGAGATACGTGCATGACCCATCCCACATCATCGACCATGAGGAGCTTGACATCGATGATGGGGAAAATTATTCTACCCACTCCGAGATTATTTTATATGGTGCTAAATCAGCATTCCCTTCTCAACCATAACATCAAACAATAATTTTCTGTCACACATGGGTTTTGAAAATTCATCTTTGGTTCTGATTTGGGTCAGGTCTCAGTCCATTTCTCTCAAGAACCGGGTGTGACAGGTTTAATATTTTGAGGTTTTATTTATATTTTTTTGGCCTAGATTCTCTATTTGTGTTTCCACTAAGGTTTTGGAGAAAACTACGAATTTATGGGTTGGACAGACTAGGTGCACAGTTTGTGCATAGTTACCAGTAACCATGCACCCAGCCCAAGAAACCATGTGGAAGGAGATAGAATTTACCACACTACTGTGTGCCTAATCCCATGTAAGCGTGTGGAAATTTCTCATTTGGAAGAGGAGGTTCCACGGTTTGAAAAACAATGTGGACTAAGAGACCATCAAGGTCATTAAAAATTAGGGTTTTGAGTTTCTTTTCCACGTTATTTTAAACCCTCTCACCCCACTTTATCATCCCCCTCAACCTCATCTGGACTTGGAGGCTCTTTCCCCTTCCTTGGATCCTCCGTACCACCCATTTTTTGTGGTTTTTGTCTGGATTCTTCTAGGAAACTCCTTGAAAGTGATTTCTCCCTTCCTTTCTTCATTTTTTCTAATATTTTCTTTCCCTTTCTTGGGTATCCTTATCTCTAGTGGTTGGGATCCATTTTTTGGGGTTATATCCTTATATTTTGGGTTTAATGTTGTTGATTTAGATTTTTTGACTCTCCCTTTGGTGTGGTGGTGGTGCAGTTTACATTCCACACCAGATTTTAGATGTTTCCTCATCCTTAAGGTATGACCCCATTGCATATTTCCATTAATGTTAGGTTTAAATTGATTTCTTGATTTTTTTTCACCTTCATTAAGTTCTATTTATATAACTAATGTTGTTAAAATAATTATATCATGTGAAATTAGTTGGTTTTCACGTTTTTTGTGAATGATTGGAGTGGTGGAAAGGATTTTTCACCCCATGTGATTATTAAATGGCCCGGTTGGAACTTCTATGTGATTAATGGTTTTTAAATACATGGTCTGGTTTTTATAAATGTATTGGTGATGTTTGAAATGGTTATTCGGGTTTTTAAATGGATTTTAAGGGCCTGTTGACATGCCCATTTGGCAATTGTAAATGTGTTTTTGTTTTGAAAGGTGATTTGAATTATAAAATGTGGTTCTATATGGATTTTTAGGAAATTGATTATTTTTTTAAAATGATATAAGGACCGTTTGTAATACTAAACTAGTTAATTAGAAAACCCCTACAAGAGAGAGCCATTGCCTAGTTGGATGATAAATGGGTGGGAATGTCCTCAACATGGGACTCTACCCATATGATTTTTATGTTAAGGCATGGGATACTCCTTGAGGAGTCCAGGGTGGTGCCTATTATGGGAGTGTATGATAGTGTGTATATATGTGTGTGTGTGTGTGTGTGACTTTTTGCTTTAATTGTTTAGAACTCCCCCTTACGAACAAAGCACGGGATCCCTATCATAGCAAATATAATTTATGAGAACGTTTTCTAGAATAGTGTAGGTTATTATACTAGTTAGTGGCTCATATCATGTGGATACTCTGGCTTATTAATATAGGATCAGGCCCCTCGACCAGACCAGATAGGCTGACAGTTAGGCGTTATGGAATTATGAAATCATTGTGTAGGGCATGCATTCCGGATGAGTCACATGTATAGTATGTTGTATTTTGCCTCTAATTTCCTAAGTGTTATAATGTTACTTAGACACTATTATCATTATCCATTTCCCACATTGTGAACTATATCCCTTGTTATTTGTTTTAGGTGTTCTTCTGTAAATGTGAGAATGTGTAGTTTTGCTAAAAAGGGTTTAAGAAAAAAAATTGAATGAACAAGTGATTTCCCTATTTCCCTTTATAAGTAAAAAATGAATGTTTTCTTGTTTGGATCACTTTATCCTTCTCCCTTATGAACTTAAATTATCTCCCTGAATAAGCCTTTTATTTAATATTATGGGAATTGGTCATGTTTTGTTTTTTTTAAATGAATATTATGGAAATCCTATGTTTGTAGTTTGTATTTCAAACCAAAAAATCAATTTTGACTTATTTAAAGGATATGAATTGAGAATAGATTAATCTAGGCCTACCTAATGTGATTTAATACTCATTACTATAGTGTTTTCTTATTTTTATCTCCCCTACAGGTTCCAGCATTGGTTTAGTTACCTCAGGTGACAGTTGGTGTTTGGTTGGATAGTGAACCTTGGGGTCACATGGAGGTGTTGTTTGGTGTCTGGTTCAGCTCGAATATTCTGTTTTTGTTTATTGGTCATCTTTATTGTCTCTTTATTTGGAAATTTAAATGGTGTAAAATCAGGAAATCGATTTTAGTTTGGTTTTCAATTTTATTATTTTAGATACTTTTGTTTGTTTTATTGGGAAAAATCATTCCCATTATCTCTAATGATTCCCTTGGTGCTTGTCTCTAGCCTGATAGGATCAGGAACTATAACGACCCATACTTTACATACATGGTTAATACTTCAAAATTGAAGCATACTTATTACAACATATAACAAAACCATGAAAGGACCGTATAGGTATAGTGTCTTTAGAAACTGGGAAACATAAACAACTGGTTCATAAATCATCTACACTCTCTCCCATTTATTTCATCATATCTATAGTCCATTTTTGGCATATCTTACTTAATAACCTTCTTCCTGACCTGGGGAAAGAAAACATACAAAAGGGTGAGCTCAAATACTCAGTAAGGGTAAAAAAAAGAAATATCAATCACATCATATTCATAAGAACATAACATTTTGGAAATATTAACCTGCAAAAGAGAACATAATTTCATAACATGGGATAAATCATAGTAGTGAAATGAAATCCCAATAATCATAAATTAAAACATGAAACTTTTTGGTATACACACATAATCATAGAGAATCATTTCTTATTAGTCAAGACTCATTTCCAAGACTATCTTAGTGGACAAAGTCCATTTCTGAACCGAGTTAACTCCTTGTTTCAGTCCTGTTTCACTGAACCGGTTTAACCTGCCATTCCAGCCATGTCTATCTCATGAGATATAAAATATTTACCCAATGCATTGGAGGGAGATATAGGTCCCACCCATCTTATAATGATACCATTCATATGTGTGCCACAAAATCATAAATCATACATCATTGCATAACCCATGTAATAAAAATGGGATTCTTAAACAACATGACACCATAAAACAATTCATATAAGATAAAGGAATTCATAAAAATAATTCCATCACAACATAATCAAATAAATGTAATAATAGGGATAGAAACAGAACCCTATATTATCTTAGATGGAAAATAATGTTGATAAAACACTTGAACTCCATTCTTGAAAAAAATATCCTTTCTACTTCAAAAAAAATTTCATTTATTAACATGTCATACAATTTTAAACGAAAAGAATTTGATTAAAAATAAACTTGAAAACTTGTAAAGTAATCTTCTTGGAAATAATGTTTTAAAAATCCATTCATGTCGTATAAGTTAAAAAAACATTCTTTCCGTACTTTTGTCAGAAAAGTCAAAAGTACCTCGTACGAAAATCGAAAAAAGATTCCTTTTATATCTTTTACTAAAAACTCACCGAAGGGTAAAATTGGATTTAAACAATTTTATGTGGATTGAAACAATATTACATATTGAGGAAACATGGATGTGGATGATAAAATACACCCTAGTAAATACCAAAGTATAAACAATCTCGGATAAAATGAGATTGTGATATTTTCCCTTACCTTAGGTCCAATTTGCTTCGTAAGTGTCTGAACCTCCTGTATAATGATTTAAATAATGTTATTGACTTATTCCAGAATCATAATTATTTTTATGATATCATATATGGTCATATTCTTAGCTTCTTATTAGTAATATTTCATTACTACTTGTTATTCGGGTGTTTATTACTTTTTGTTCTTATGCGCATTTTGTCGAATAAATTCTTATTTTTCTTCTTAGGTTATAGATACATCATTTCCAGAATGGTATTAGTGTAATATATATCATATTCCTTCACTCAATTCATTTATATAATCATTATGCAATGAAGATCATGTATAACGAGTTGCACCACATCGTGGAGACGGTATTCCGTACGTACGCACGAGCGATGATATCGTTCCCATGATCGTGGAATTGTATTGGAGTGTATGTATACTATTTAAGAATCAATATAACTTTACAATAATCATATATAGTTATTATTTACACCATTATACCCATCCTAGTAAGGTGGTGGTGGAAAATAGATTACACCACGGCGTGGAGACGGTATTCCGTACGTACGCACGCGTGGTGATTTCATTTTCCGTAGGATGGATAGATGGTGAAATAGGTTTGTTTCATACTTATAATAACATATTAGTATATGAGTGATACTGATGTTATTACTTCATAATTAAACAACTAAATAAGAAGAAGTGGAAGAAGAAATAAAGATGAAAGAATCGGTAACGGGCATTACCTCTTCTTTGAAGCGTCTCTTTGAGACCTCCTCTTAGGGCACTAAAATTGGTCTTTGAAGAAGACCAGGACCTCTAGGATGTTTCTAGGGAAGTGGAGAGGTTATATTGGCAGGGTTTTTCTGAGATTGAAGGCTCAAAGTGGTGTGAGGAAGAGAGGGAGGAGGTGCCCTTTTATAAGGGAGGAGAGGGGCACCTTTTGAATAACTAAAAATATTATTTTATTATAAAGTCAAATTCGGTTTTTAATAGCTCAAAATTGATATATTTAAAATCTAAGGTGGGGATAGGTCGAAATACTCTCATCCAATATAATTTAGACAAGTTTAGGTATCAATTTTAACCTTATAATTTAGATTTAACTTTAAGTTTGATAATTTAACTTTTACCGTGTCTTCTTGTTTTCTTACACTATAAGGTTAATAAACTTACTATATCAAGCCAAACGAACCCCAAGTTGTTTATTATTAATATATATAACCTTATATAAGACATTTTACCTAACCTTATATTTTTAGGAATAAAATAACAATTAATAATATAGTATGTGTTTTAAAAACAATTTTATGTCAATTTTGACACTATTTGGTAATTGATTTTTGTGAAAATCATAACAGAATTATTAGTTCGAAAAAAATTAATTAAATCAATACTAACATGTCATATTAACATATAAAATTATTTTAATTCATAAAAAGTCTCAAATTACATTTATTTGGGTATTTATAACATCAATTATGTCAATATTTCATTAATAAGATAATTACTGTATCATCATTGTGTCATAAATAAATTAAATTATTTAATGTCTAAAAATTATAAATAAAATACCATTATGTTGGAAATATTTTTATATTTCTAATGAATATTTATGGTCGAATTTATCTTATGTATAACCCTATATTAAAAATGATTTAGTTATTAAACTTTGATTTTAACTATTTTAACCCTTCTTTAAATAAATTTATAATAAATGTCCTAATCTAATCCAAGTGGTCATAAATGGTCATATTTAATTCCTAAGGTTGTTTTTGGTCGAATTACACTTATCCAATAGAATTAGGACATGTTTTTGGGTAATAATAATATCATTTTTACCCTTAACTACCCTATTTACTTTGAACCATGGTAAAAAAAAAGTAAAAAGTTACTATTCACCAAAAATTATTTTCATCTCATTGAACCAAATTTTAGTCCTTGATATTAACTGTGTCTCTCGAATTTTCGAAATTCCAATCACCGAAGCGGTAAAATTAAGTTTTATGAAAAAATTCAGTTTTTTAACTACCACTTAGTGGTTTCACTATTCATCAAAAAATGAAAGTTTCCAGAAAAATACCAAAAATTAGGCCTAATCTATATTTGATATTATGAATTCAAAAATGATGTTTATTTTACCAAATTCAAAACATATCAGTTACATTAACTAATTTAAAAATTAATTCTCGTCGTCAAGACAAATAGCGTGTTTTTAAGAGATAATAACTATCAAAAGATTGACACTTGTTTATGTCTGGTTTAAATGTAAAATTACATCCAATGAACAACATTGTATTAAATTGTAAAAATATATTCTAAATATAATTTAAACCCACTCAAATTAATAATTTATAACTATTAATTATTTCGATTAAAAAAGTTGTTTTTCATTAAAATTTAATAATTTTCACTATTCATCAGAATATGAAAGTTATCCGAAAAGTACCAAAATTTCACCGTAAGATAATTTCGATATTCCGAATCCAAAAATGAAGTCCATTTTGAAAAATAAAATTTACAAAATTTCAAAAAGTGGTTATTACTATTCATAACGGCTAGTTTTAATAATATTTTAATAGCATATCGTTGTTTAGTGAAACTCGGTATTGCGTACGACGCAAGCTATCGAGGAAGACCGCGGTTGCGTGTAAAGCAAGCCAAGATAGTGTTGTGTGTAGTGAAAGATTCCTTTGATTATTTATATAACATAAAAACAAAATATTTCTCATAAAAGTCTCGGGTGTTACATTCTACCCCCCTTAAAATGAATTTCGCCCTCAAAATTCGTCACTTTGTAACAAACAGATGAGGATACCTTTCCCTCATCATATCCTCAAGCTCCCATGTAGCTTATTATAATTATTGGTTCCTCCATAAAACTTTCACCAATCGAGTGGTCTTGTTTCGTAGGACTTTTTCGCTACGATCCAGAATCTCTATCGGCTGTTCTTCATAAGAAAGATCTTGCTCCAGCGGTACAACTTCTGAGCTGAGTACATGTGAAGGATCAGGTATGTACTTTCTCAGGAGAGATACATGGAACACATCGTGAACTTGAGAGAGATTCGGTGGAAGTGCCAATCGGTAAGCTACCTTTCCAACATGATCCAGTATTTTGAAAGGACCGATTTATCTAGGGCTCAACTTCCCTTTTTTTCCAAATCTCATGACCCTCTTCCAGGGAGATATTCGTAAGAACACTTTACCACCCACTTCAAACTCTAGGTCTTTTCTTTGGTTGTCGGCATAACTTTTCTGTCGACTCTGAGCTTCTCTTATGTGTTTTTGAATAGATCGGACCTTTTCTGCCATCTCATCAACAAGATCAGGTCCTAATAGCTTTCTTTCCCCAACTTCATCCCAGCAAGTTGGAGTCCTGCATTTCTTTCCATAGAGAGCTTCCTAAGGATCCATATGAATACTGGAGTGAAATCTATTATTATAAGAAAATTCCACCAAAGGTAGGTGTTGATCCCAACCACCTTTTAAATCTATAGAGCAAGCTCTCAACATATCTTCTAAAGTTTGAATTGTTCTCTCAGACTGACCGTCTGTTTGAGGATGATAAGCAGTGCTAAAGCTCAACTTTGTATCCAGAGTATGCTGAAGACTTCTCCAGAACTTCAAGGTAAATCTCGGATCCTGATTAGATATAATAGAAAGTGGTACTCCATGAAATCTTACAACTTCCTTTACATATATCCTGGAAAGATGATCCAGAGAGAAATCCTCTCTAATAGCAATGAAGTGTGCAGACTTTGTAAGATGATCAACTATGACCCAGATAGCATTATTGCCTTTGGATGTTTTAGGAAGTCCGGTGACAAAGTCCATAGTGATGTTTTCCCATTTCCATTCGGGTATGGGTAATGGTTGTAACATCCCCTTAGACTTCTGTCTCTCTGCTTTAACTTGCTGACAAACCAAGCATCGAGAGACATATTCAGCAACATCTCATTTCATGCCATCCCACCAGAAGTACCCTTTCAGGTCCCTATATATCTTCGTGCTTCCAGGATGAATAGAGAATGAAGAACTATGAGACTCATCCAGCAGCTCCTTCTTTAATTCTGGGATAGGAGGAACACAAACCTGATTCCTGAACTTTATTATCCCATCACAATCAAGGTTGAATTCAGGAACATTTCTCACCTTCTTTTGTAACTCTACATCTTCTTTCTGTGCCTCTTTAATCTTCACATGTATATATGGTTGAACATTCATTTGAGAAAGATACGATTTTCCCACTTCCATTAAAATTCCAAGATCCATCCTTTGTAAATCCATAAATATTGGATCTTTTGTGATCCTCATTATGGATAATATAGCATGGTCTTGTCGACTTAATGCATCTTCCACCTTGTTTGCTTTCCCAGGGTGGTAATGAATTGAGCAGTCGTAATCCTTAATCACTTCCAACCATCTTCTTTGGCGCATATTCAGCTCCTTTTGTGTGAAAATATACTTTAAACTTTTATGATCAGTATAAATGTCACACCTTTCTCCATAAATATAATGCCTCTAAATATTTAATGCAAAGATTACCATAGCTAACTCCAAATCATGTGTTGGATAATTTTGTTCATGGATTTTCAACTGTCATGAGGCATAAGCTATCACCATATCATTTTGTATAAGAACACACCCCATCCCCTTCTTGGATGCATCACTGTAGATCACAAACCTTTCTCCACTACAAGGCGGTGTGAGAACAAGTGCATTGGATAACCTTCTTTTCAACTCCTTGAAATTCTCTTCACATTCCTATGTCCAAACAAACTTAACTCCTTTTCGAGTCAACCTGGTGAGTGGATTAGATAATCGTGAAAAATATTTCAAAAAACGTCGATAATATCCAGCCAAACCAAGAAAACTTCGGATCTCAGTTACTGTTGTTGGTCTCAACCATCTTTTGATAACCTCTTTTTTTTCTGGATCCACAGATATCCCCTCTTTTGAGATTATATGACCCAAAAATGCAACTTTTTGAAGCCAAAATACACAATTGGTAAATTTGGCATAAAGCTTCTCCTTTCTTAGGGTCTTCAATATAATTCTCAAGTGATCTTCATGTTCTTCCTTGCTCTTTTAATAGACAAAAATATCATCTATAAATACTACCACAAATTGATCAAGATAGTCTCTAAAGACTCTATTCATCAGATCCATGAAGATAGCAGGGGCATTAGTAAGACCAAATGGCATCACTATAAATTCATAGTGTCCATACCTTGTACGGAAAGCCGTCTTTGGTATATCCTCCCTTTTAACCCTTAATTGATGATACCCCGAACGAAGATCAATCTTGGAAAAGTATTGAGCTCCGTGTAGTTGGTCAAATAAGTCATCAATGCGTGGGAGAGGATATTTGTTCTTGATAGTGATCTTGTTAAGTTCTCGATAATCAATGCAGAGTCTCATTGATCCATCTTTCTTATTAACAAGTAGAACAGGTGCTCCCCAAGGTGACACACTAGGGCGTATGAATCCCTTATCAAGATTCTCTTGGATTTTCTTCTTCAATTCCTGCAACTCAATTGGGGCCATTCTATAAGGTGTCTTTGAAATAGGCAAAGCACCCAGTACGAGTTCTATTGAAAACTCAACTTCACGATTTGGTGGAAGACCCAGAAATTCCTCCGGAAAGACATCATCAAACTCCAGTACAATGGGAATATTATTAATCGTGAGTTTCTCACCAACCATTTGAGATAAATAACCCTCATTTAGTGGAATCAAGACCCATAAGATGGAAGAAATTTCCACTGGAAGGTTATGTTCACCCTTGCATCTATAGACGATCATAGATTGATCTCGAATATGAAATGTGACTTCCCTTCTTTGGAAATTTATATGAGCTCCATATAAAGAAAGTCAATCCATGCCAAGAATCACATCAAATTCCACTATATGAAGGATCACAAGATTTGCAGGAAGAACTTTCCCACAAACTTCAATCGGGGAAGAATTATAAACTTTTGATGTGACTGTTATGCCATTAGGTGTTGTCACAGCTAACTCAACATCTAATTGTTGAGGTAATACGGTGATACCCTTAGAAAAATCTTCAGAAATAAAAGAGTGGGTGGATCCAGAATCAAATAAAACATTTGCTACTTTAGAGTAGATGGTAAGTGTACCTTTCACCACATCATTATCGTACTCCACATCGCTGATAGAAATTGCATGTGACTTTACTTTGTCTTTAGCCTTAAGATTTTGTTTATGTCGATCATCATCAACAACCCTCAGATTAGGGCATTTATTGGCATAATTCCCCCATCTCCTTGCACTTGAAACATTGAAGTGTAGTAGGTTCATTCCATGTGTCCCTTCCTTTGTTTGCATCATTAGACATCTTCTTCCCATCATTGCAGCATTCAAATGCCCGATGACCTTCCTTTCCACATTTGAAACATTTACTTGTCCCTTTAAGACAACTCCCTCCATGTTTCTTTCCACACTTTGAGCATAAGGGAAATCTCATCTTCTTTTCAGTGTGCTCTTTAGATTTTCCTTTGAATTCCATTTTCCTCTTCTTATCAAACTTATATGACTGATGGGTTACTCCAATCTCCATCTCAACTTTGAGAGCACATCGAACGATTTCCTCGTAGATATTGAAGTCCCTTATAGCTAAGTCCCTTCGAAGACTTGGTTTTAAGCCACTAAATAATAGATCGATCTTACTATTAGGTTGGATAATAATACCGGAAGTGTACCTTGAAAGTCTTGTAAAATTTGCTTCATAGGTACCAACAGATTCATCATCCTTTTGCTTCAGTTCAAGAAACTCTTTCTCCATCTTTGTTCGGAGAATACGAGGGAAGTACTTATTGAAAAATAAGTTCTTGAACTCGTCCCATTCCATGGACTCAATTTCATCCCTTTGCCTCGTATTCTTAATAAGATTCCACCATTGATCAGCATCTCCTTCCAAACAATACACTGATAAGATGACTTTATCATGTTCAGAACATTGAAGAACTGAAAATATCTTTTCAGTAGTACTAATCCATTGTTCAGCAACTAATGGATCAGTAGACCCGCTGAAAGAAGGTGGACGCTCCCTCATGAAGGATTCAACAGAATGTTTCTCCTTCCTTTTCTCGTTTGGAAGTCCTGCATGATTCATAGATTGAGAAAGTTGTGTGAGCATGGCTACAATATTTTACATTCCAGCTCCGATAACGTTTGGTTGCTCAGGGGGGCAATCGTTGCATTGCCCGTCGCATTCTGCATTAACACGGTTCCTTCGGGTTCCAGCCATTGACTAAAACCAAGAAGAATAGTGTGAGAAACACTAATTATAATAGGAAAACCACATAATCAAGAATAAAATTTCACACTTAAGGTATTATCCTAGGTTATTCATGGTTATTTCTAAAACACTAAGATTGTGTTCTATGCTTAGAATTTTCCTTAGGGTTCTTACTAAGGCTTTCACATCCTAGTTTCCAAAGGTTGACTATACCTTTCCTCTGATACCAACTATAACGACCCATACTTTACATACATGGTTAATACTTCAAAATTTAAGCATACTTATTACAACATATAACAAAACCATGAAAGGACCGTATAGGTATAGTGTCTTTAGAAACTGGGAAACATAAACAACTGGTTCATAAAGCATCTATGCTATCTCCCATTTATTTCATCATATCTATAGTCCCTTTTTGGCATATCTTACTTAATAACCTTCTTCCTGGCCTGGGGAAATAAAACATACAAAAGGGTGAGCTCAAATTCTCAGTAAGGGTAAACAAAAGAAATATCAATCACATCATATTCATAAGAACATAACATTTTGGAAATCTTAACCTGCAAAAGAGAGAATAATTTCATAACATGGGATAAATCATAGTAGTGAAATGAAATCCCAATAATCATAACTTAAAACATGAAAATTTGTGGCATACACACATAATCATAGAGAATCATTTCTTATTAGTCAAGACTCATTGCCAAGACTATCTTAGTGGACAAAGTCCATTTATGAACCGAGTTCACTCCTCGTTTCAGTCCTGTTTCACTGAACCGGTTTAACCTGCCGTTCCATCCATGTCTATCTCATGAGATATAAAATATTTACCCAATGAATTGGAGGGAGATATAGTTCCCACCGATCTCATAATGATACCATTCATATGTGTGCCACAAAATCATAAATCATACATCATTGCATAACCCATGTAATAAAAATGGGATTCTTAAACAACATGACATCATAAAACAATTCATAAAAGATAAAGGAATTAGTAAAAATAATTCCATCCCAACATAACCAAATCAATGTAATAATAGGGATAGAAATAGAACCCTATATTATCTTAGATGGAAAATAATTTTGATAAAGCACTTGAACTCCATTCTTGAGGAAAATATCCTTTCTACTTCAAAAACATTTTCCTTTCTTAACATGTCATACAATTTTAAACTAAAAGAAGTTGATTAAAAAAAACTTGAAAACTAGTAAAGTAAGCTTCTTGGAAATAATGTTTTAAAAATCCATTCATGCTGTATAAGTTAAAAAAACATTTTTTCCGTACTTTTGTCAGAAAAGTCAAAAGTACCTCGTACGAAAAACGACAAAAGATTCCTTTTATATCTTTTACTAAAAACTCACCAAAGGGTAAAATTGGATTTAAACAATTTTATGTGTATGTAAACAATATTTCATATTGAGGAAACATGGATGTGGATGATAAAATACACCCCAATAAATATCAAAGTATAAACAATCTCGGATAAAATGAGATTGTGATATTTTCCCTTACCTTAGGTCTGATTTTCTTCATAAGTGTCCAAACCTCCTGTATAATGATTTAAATAATGTTACTGACTTATTCCAGAATCATAATTATTTTTATGATATCATATATTGTCATATTCTTAGCTTCTTATTAGTAATATTTCATTACTACTTGTTATTCAGGTGTTTATTACTTTTTGTTCTTATGCGTGTTTTGTCGAATAAATTATTATTTTTTCTTTTTAAGTTATAGATACCTCATTTCCAGAATGGTATTAGTGTAATATATATCATAGTCATTCACTCAATTCATTTATATAATCATTATTCAATGAAGATCATGTATAACGATTCGCATCACATCATGGAGACGGTATTCCGTACGTACGCACGAGCGATGATATCGTTCCCATGATCGTGGAATTGTATTGGAGTGTATGTATACTATTTAAGAATCAATATCACTTTAAAATAATCATATATAGTTATTATTTACACCATTATACCCATCCTAGTAAGGTTCTGGTGGAAAATAGATTACACCACGGCGTGGAGACGGTATTCCGTACGTACGCACGCGTGGTGATTTCGTTTTCCGTAGGATGGATAGATGGTGAAATAGGGTTGTTTAATACTTATAATAACATATCAGTATATTATTGATACTGATGTTATTACTTCATAATGAAACAACTAAATAAGAATAAGTGGAAGAATAAATAAAGATGAAAGAATCGGTAACGGGCATTACCTCTTCTTTGAAGCGTCTCTTTGAGACCTCCTCTTAGGGCACTAAAATTGGTCTTTGAAGAAGACCAGGACCTCTAGGATGTTTCTAGGGAAGTGGAGAGGTTATATTGGCTGGTTTTGTCCGAGATTTAAGGCTCAAAGTGGTGTGAGGAAGAGAGGGAGGAGGTGCCCTTTTATAAGGGAGGAGAGGGGCACCTCTGGAAGAACTAAACATATTATTTTATTATAAAGTAAAATTCGGTTTTTAATAGCTCCAAATTGATATATTTTAAAGCTAAGGTGGGGATGGGTCGAAATCCTCTCATCCAATAGTATTTAGACAAGTTTAGGTATCAATTTTAACCTTATCATTTAGATTTAACTTTAAGTTAGATAATTTAACTTTTACCGTGTCTTCTTGTTTTCTTACACTATAAGGTTAATAAACTTACTATATCAAGCCAAAATAACCCCAAGTTGTTTATTATTAATATATATAACCTTATCTAAGTCATTTTGCTGAACCTTAGATTTTTAGGAATAAAATAACAATTAATAATATAGTATTTGTTTTAAAAATAATTTTATGTCAATTTTGACACTATTTGGTAATTGATTTTTGTGAAAATTATAACAGAATGATTAGTTCAGAAAAATTTAATTAAATCAATAATAACATGTCATATTAACATATAAAATTATTTTAATTCATAAAAAGTCTCAAATTACATTTATTTGGGTATTTATAACATCAATTATGTCAATATTTCATTAATAAGATAATTACTGCATCATCATTGTGTCATAAATAAATTAAATTATTTAATGTCTAAAAATTATAAATAAAATACTATTATGTTTTAAATATTTTTATCTTTCTAATGAATATTTTTAGTCTAATTTATCTTATGTATAACCCTATATTAAAAATGATTTAGTTATTAAACTTTGATTTTAACTATTTTAACCCTTCTTTAAATAAATTGATAATAAATGTCCTAATCTAATACAAGTGGGCCTAAATGGTCATATTTTATTACTAAGGTTGTTTTTGGTCGAATTACACTTATCCAATAGAATTAGGTCATGTGTTAGGGTAATAATAATATCATTTTTACCCTTAACTACCCTATTTACTTTTAATCGTGGTAAAAAAAAGTAAAAAGTTACTATTCACCAAAAATTATTTTCATCTCATTGAACCACATTTTAGTCCTTGATATTAACCGTGTCTCTCAGATTATCGAAATTCCACTCACAGAAGCGGTAAAATTATGTTTTATGAAAAAATTCAGTTTTTTAACTACCACTTAGTGGTTTCACTATTCATCAAAAAATGAAAGTTTCCAGAAAAATACCAAAAATTAGGCCTAAGCTATAATTGATATTATGAATTCAAAAATGATGTTTATTTTACCAAATTAAAAACATATCAGTTACATTAACTAATTTAAAAATTAATTCCTGTCGTCAAGACAAATAGCGTGTTTTTAAGAGATAATAATTATCAAAAGATTGACACTTGTTTATGTCTGGTTTAAATGTGAAATTACATCCAATGAACAACATTGTATTAAATTGTAAAAATATATTCTAAATATACTTTAAAACCACTCAAATTAATAATTTATCACTATTAATTATTTCGATTAAAAAAGTTTTTTTTAATTAAAATTTAATAATTTTCACTATTCATCAGAATATAAAAGTTATCGAAAAAGTACCAAAATTTCACCCTAATCTAATTTCGATATTCCAAATCCAAAAATGAAGTCCATTTTGGAAAATAAAATTTAAAAAATTTCAAAAAGTGGTTATTACTATTCATAACGACTAGTTTTAATAATATTTTAATAGCATATCGTTGTTTAGTGAAACTCGGTATTACGTACGACGCAAGCTATCGAGAAAGGCCGCGGTTGCGTGTAAAGCAAGCCAAGCTAGTGTTGTGTGTAGTGAAAGATTACTTTGATGATTTATATAACATAAAAATAAAATATTTCTCATAAAAGTCTCAGGTGTTACAGGAACACCTCTCAAGCCTTTCCATAGATCAACTTGAGGGACCTGTTCAGGGTTGACCTAGGATGGTTCATGACAAAATGGTATGAGAGGAGGTAACCTCTTTTGAGGACCTTGATTTTTGAGTACACATTATTACTTGGGATTGTTAAGGTAGAAGGACTAGGATTTTAGGCTCGATGTGTAGGTGTCTAAAGAGCGTCACAAACTCCTACTCGTTCCAATCCTTGGGTCACCATGTGATGTTTGGGTTTGTCATTGACTTTGGTTCTTGTGGATTTTTTTGTATTGGGAAATGAAAAGGGGGTTGGGTAATGGCCTCCATGAGATCTCAAGGCCTTCAAAGCCATGTGGAGCTGAGGGCATTACCCGGGAATTCTCTTTGTGCTAGTTTCATGATGGGTATATGGTTGCGAACCATATGACAGACTCACCCGTTGACACTAGTTTAACCCCTTAAGAATTATTTGGGTTTTATTTAATTCGTAAAATTATTTAGAAAAGAATTGTTTTGGTACCGTGAATAACTTATTTCAAAATGGAAATTAACTTTTTTTTCTAAGTTGAAAATTAGATTTTTGTGAATTAAATTTTTGACGATAAATGAAAATGGTTTCGATTTGGTGATTGGTTAATTTTTGGGAAGTTCTATATTTTTTTGAAATAAATGAAATGATTTATATTTGACGAGAAATGATGGAAAATGAGTTTTTACTAAATGGTCATCATTTCCTTGAAAATGGTTTTGTGAGATTTGGATGGGATTTCCATTTTTATGGATATCTATTTTTAAAAAGATATTTATGGGATTTGAAAAAGAAGGGTGAGTTAAATATTTTACCTTTGGTGTTTCTGTGAGCTGTCGCATTCATAGATATTTATAAGAAAATGTTTGGGGCCCGGTATGGCATGAGTATATGCATGGGTAAGGCACATGGGATAAAATTGGTAGGTGTATAATTATTTCAATCTTGTCTTCTTTTTGAAAGTGTTCTATGTAAAAAAAATTGATGTTTGGATAGCTTGTGGTGGTGTGTATTGTCCCTTTTATTTTTAATTTTTATGATTCTTTTGTGATTTTTTATGTGAAGGATCCATGTTTTTGGATTGGTTTTAATCACATTCATTATTTTCCTTGATTCTTAGTGTCATCCCCCATAATTTGCTGATGGATTCCTAAGATGCAGCATTAGGTGGTACATCTCTAGTGAACACTCCTATTGATATACCCATAGACTATGTTCTTGAGTCTTGGATGTTAAATACTCCTATTTTTTATAGTCAATTGGATCATCCTGAGGAAGAGGAGTGAATGTGGAGGATTGATAGGGACATCAGTTTCCCCAAGTTTCCTGTGAAATTGAAGGTAATGTTTTCCACCTTTATGCTCGAAGGACCAGCCTAGAAATTGTTGAAGTCTTTGTCTCGAAGAAAGTATTATAAAGTTCTCACATTAGAGTTCTTTAAGTATTAGTTCATCAAATGATATTTTTCTATGATGAAAATGGTGAGGAATAGGATGGACATGTGCGGTCTTCAGTAAGGATTTGGAAAAGTGTTTTAATTCTATCATCACTTCTTAGACTTGGATCTCTATGATCCAAGGTATGTTCCAAATGATCTCGTAAAGGCTCAACATTTTGAGATTGATCTCCATTCTAAGAGCTTAACCTATCCACATACTCAAATTTGGTGAGGCAAACCATGCATGCTGAATTTGGGTTAGCAAGAGGACATGAGATGGACGACCTTCACCTAGTCTCCGAAAATGGTGAAGAGCATTATGGTAAAATTAATTGGAAGTGACCAGATATAGGCAGTGTTGGTAGGGGAATTAAGAATCTTTCTGACCTCTCGTTAACCTCTTCAGGGTGAAATTTTGTGACATATAGTAGTGTGGAAATCTCGGTCATAAGAGACCATTGTTCTTGATTATTCCAAGAACCTTCCACACTAGTGGATGCTGGGGTCACTTGAAGAGGTTCTATTGGGGTGTTTTGAAGAAGCTCCAAGAGGTTCTATTGGGGTGTTTTGAAGAAGCTCCATGAATCCAGAACCAATTTTTTGAAGGACACCCTAGCATGTTTTCAGGAGTAGGTAACTGTTTCGGTACAGTTCTGTGTCTCTCTTACTATAATGTTTTTCATTGTAATAGTCTTGTCTAGTGGTGTTCTTTGGTGGTTCCTTTTTTTCTTTTTTTGTAAGAGTGGGTTTGTTGAACCCTTATGAACTCCTATTTCAATGAAAGTATGTTTCTAGAAGTTTTTATTTGTGTGTTCTATTTAGGGGTTTCTGAGGCCTGACTATAACGAAGGAGATGCTTCAATCTTCATAGCTCTAGCCTTAAGTCCCAGAGAGATGATGGTGTGTAGTCAAGAGAACCCCAGTGGTGTGAAAGTATTATGTTTATATTCTATTCTCGACCTGGGAAATAGAGGTTGTTTAAGCCTCCTGTTTAGTTATCATGTTTTCAATTGTTCCATTTGGTGGAAGGTGGCATGGGAACCTTGTTCCCACATTGTAACCCATCTGGGTGTTGTTTTCTCCTTAGTTACAAGGAGAATAGCCATCTCATTTTCTTAAGATCTCAGTGGCTGTGTTCTATGAAATGAAGGCTTACTTTTTATGGCCCTCACATCATGATAATGCTAGTTATGTTTAGTTTATTGGTAGTTATCTGGTGGATATTGAGTGGTTGGATTATGTCATTTGTGGTTTTGATGGTCCATTAGATAGTCCCTCCATCCAATCCCCTCCCCTAGTAGAGGGGGGCCTTGGTACATGTGGGAAAGTTTTCAAGTTCGTTAGATCTGGTCATTTATTATAGTGGGGAGACCCATTTCAAGTCTCGTTGAAATCCTCTTATGAAGGAATGAATTTTTATCTAGTATCATTTGGTGTTGATTTCGTTTGAACCTCCCTATGTCGGTGTCGTGGTTCCTTTCCTAGTTTTAGTTTTCATTAGTTTGGTTGGGGAAAGGTTTTAAAAGGTGATGGTTGGTTATGGTTTAAGCTCATTTGATGGTTTTGGGAGGATGGTTTTGTTTTAAATCAAAATTGAGGGTGGTGAAAAATTTTATTTCCTTGGACTGATGAACTGGATGTGTTTAAACACTTGGGGTGGGCGGCACTTAGTAGGGAGACCAATTTGGTCCCTCTGAGTTCTTCTTATTAATTTTTATCCTTGTTGATGATGTCTTGGTAAGTTATTCATTTGTCATTCTTTGTAATTGCTTCAGGTTGTAAATGTGTATTGGTTCTGATTCTTAATTAATCCTTGGATTTGCTTTTCAATTGTGGAAATAGTTATGGTGGGGAGAGTTGTCACACCAATGTTTTGAAATTCATATTTGGTTCCGGTGCAGGTTGGGTCCCCTACCATTATTCTGGAGAACCGGGTGTGACAGTTTTACTATTTGGAGGTATTATTTCTATTTTTATTTGTAACATATTCTCTATTTGGGGTTCCTTTAATGTTTTGGAGAAAATTGATAATTTTTGGGTTGGACAGACTAGGTGCACAGTTTTCACATGATTTGTAGTAATCGTCTACCAAACCAGGAAATCATGTGGTATGATACATAACCTGTCACATAGACATGCACCTCATCCCAGGTAAGCATGAGGCCAATGTATCCTTTTACAGAGGAAATCACACAGTATCTTCATGGTTTGGAAAACTATTCAGTCTAACCATTCAGCCTTTCAGGGCATTAAAAATTAGGGTTTAAGGTTTCTTTTCCACATTATTTTAAACCCTCTCACCCCTATTTCTTGGCCCGCTCGACCCGTCTACCCAAGGAGGCTCCTCTCCCTTCCTTTAATCCTCTATATATCCCCACTTTTGGTGGGTTTGTCCGTATTTTTCAAGGAAACTTCTTGTAATTTATTAATCCCTTTATTTCTTCCTCTTTTATAAGGATTTCATTCCCCTTCCTTGGGAGTCCTTCTCTCCACTGATTGGGATTTTATTTTAGGTGTTACATCCATAAATGATAGGTTCAATCCCGTTAATTTAGGTTGGTTTGAGTCTCCCTTGGGTGCTATGGTGGAGCAGTTTAAGTTTCTCACTAGATTCCAGAAGTTTCCTCATCCTTAAGGAAGGACCCCACTTCTTATTTCCTTTAATGTTAGCCTTACATTAATATCATGATTTTTTTTACCATATTTAATTACCATGGAGGCATATAATGTTGTTCGAAAAATTATATCATGTAAAATTAGTTGGTTTACCATTGTTTTTTGATTGTTTGGAATGGTGGAATGAATTTTACACCCCCAAGTGGTTGTTAAATGGCCTGATTGGCACTTTTAAGTGATTAAAAGTTTTTAAAGACATGGTTTGGTTTTTATAAATGTATTGGTGATATTCAAAATGGTTATTAGAGTTTCTAAATGTATTTTTACACATTAAGGGATTGTTGACATGCCCTTTTAGAAATTTTTTAATGAGTTTTGGTTTTGAAGGGTGGTTTGGATTACAAAATAGGGTTATGTATGGATGTTTAGGAAATGGATTGTTTTTATGAAAATGTTATAAGGCCCATTTGGAATCTTGAACTGGTTAATTGGAAAACCCCTCTAGGAGGGAAAAGTTTTCAAGTTGGATAATAAATGGGTGAGAATTTCCACATAATGGGACTCCACCCATGTGATTATTGTTTTAAGGAATGGGATACTCCTTGAGTAGGCTGAGGGGGTGCCGGTTGTGGGAGTGTATGATAGTATATATATGTGTGTGACTTGTTGCTTGAATTTTTTGGCACACCCCCTTACGAACATTGCATGGGAACCTAGCAAAGTAAAGTGGATTTCTGAGAATGTTTTCTACACTATTCTAGATTATTGTACTAGCTAGTGGCCCATAACAGGTGGATACTCGGGCTTGTTGTTATGGGATCGAACCCCCCTAACCAGGCTAGGAAGGGAGATGGTCGGGAATTTTGGTGTTATTATTTCATCGAGTAGGGCATGCCTTCAGGATGAGTCACATGTATATTATGTTCTTGTTTCCCTCTAATATCTTATGTTTTCCCATTTTACTATGACACTAGTATAGTTATCTATTTCCATCATTCTTAACTATATCCCTTGTTCTTGGTTTGGGGTGTTCTTATGAAAATTTGAGAAAGTATATTCATACTAAAAATGGTTTAAGAAAAACATTTTGAATGAAAAAGTGTTTTCCCTATTTCTCATTATAAGGAAAAAATGAATGTTTTATTATTTAGTTCCCCTTATCCTTCTCCCTTATAAACTTAACATATCTCCCTAAATGAGCCTTGTTATTAAATTTCCGGGAAATGGGTCTTGTTTTGTTTATTTGGAAATGAAAATTATAGAAAACCTATATTTATATTTTGTATTTCGAACCAAAATATCCATGTTGTTTTATTTAAAGGACATTCACTTGGAATAGATTAATCCGAGAATACATATTGAGTTTTAATACTCATTCCTATAGTGTTTTCCTATTTTTAGTTCTCTTGCAGGTTACAACATTAGTTCAATTGCCTCAAACGATAGTTGGTATTTGGTTGGAGAGTGACCCTTGGGGTCACATGGAGGTACTTTTTGGTGTCAAGTTTGGCTCGACTGTACTGGTTTTGTTTGTTGCCCAACTTTTTTTGTCACTTTATTTGGAAATGTAAATGGTGTAAAATCTAGAAATCAATTTTAGTTTGGTTTATCTCTTTTATTCTCTCTGCTAAATTTTTTTATTTTATTTGGAAAAATCATTCTCAATGCCTCTAATTATTCACTTGGTGCTTGTCACTAGCCTGAGAGGATCAGGAAATCCTCTCAGGCCTTGACATAGATCAACTCAGGTGACTGATTCAAGGTTGACCCCAGGTTTTATCGTGACATTTTCCCAATAACATCCTTTCACTAGTATCATCCTAGTATTCATGATTTTGACACCAATTTTTAAATAATTTATCAAAAGGCTCCATATCTATACTTAAATAAAAAAAATTATTATACGAAAATTCCACTTAAGAATGATGTTGATCCCCACTTTCCTATTAATCTAATAAGAATGCATGAATAAGATCTACCAAAGGATTAATTTTTCATTCTGACTATCCATCATATTAGATATGAAATGTTATACTAAAATTTAATTTAGTACCCCAAAAATTTTATGTCCTTTACCATTTTTTTTGGTAAATATAGGATCACAATCATATACTGTTGAGAGGGGTCCCTCTTGAAATCTGATTAATTTTCAATATAAAGTATTGAAAGTTTCTCCAAATACATAGTATATCAAATATGGAAAAAAATAACTAGTTTAGTTAAATGATCAAAAATAACACTAATATTTTTATTACCTCAATATGAATTTAGTAATACCAGTATAATATACATTGATATATTATCATATTTCCATTTAGGCACTATAAAAGGATGAATCCAACACTTCAATAGTATTCAGTCAATATTAACCTATTGATATGCCAACATTTCATGGTAAAATCATAAGTATCCTTATACATACCATCCGACCAATAATATTCCAAAAGATAACTATACATCTTAGTACATTATGGATAAACATAAAATGAACATCTATGTGCTTATCTCAATAATTCAATCTACAAATGGGTTCAATCGAATGACATAATGCTTCCAAAATCTATGAATATGTTATTTATCAGCATTAATATAAGGTAACACAACCTTCTTGATTGATTCTACACTTTCTTACAATGTTTGATATTCCATATGATCTAACTTCATTCATTATGACAAATATAACCTCACTAATACTTGAGTCAAAATAGACGAAGTTTCTTCACAAAAAATTCACGTGCCAATATTTATTTACTCATTAACTAATACACCATGTTCCAAACATGACATATTTAATGATACAAAGACTTTTCAACTCATGGAATAAGATACCTTGTTTCAATTAATATGATAATTGTGAACTGGGCAATCATAATCTTTAACTAGTTCTTTCCATATATTCTGCCTCATGTTCAACTCCTGATTGAATATATACTATAAAAGTTTATGGTATCTATATATTTCAAAATTAACCAATAATAAGACATGATTCCAAATTTTTAAAGAAAATGCCACCAGCACAACTTCAAGATCATGCACAATGTAATTCTACTCATGAAGCTTCAATTGATGTGAAACGTATGAAAATAAATGATAAATTTTCATTAAGCCACAAATCAGTCCATTATAATTAGCATAAATAGAAACATCACCAATTATTTTTGAAAATTGTAAAAATAGATCCTTCCTCAAATTACATTATCTTGATGAATTTATCTCTTTTTTCATGTTAACTTGGATAGTGGGCGGGATAACCGAGTAATGTTTTCAAAATACTATTAGTTATAAATTAAAAATTGAATAAAACATTGAATCTCAGTGGTATTTTTATTCCTTGTAAACTATTTCATCACATTAGTTTTAAAAGGATGAAAAGTTATTCCATCTTTAAAAACTATATGACCAATTATTTAAATATTCTATAAATTAAATTCACATTTACTGATTTTTTTCATAAAAACTCATGTCTGTTAAATTCTATAGAATAATCCTTAGATATTTTCCATGAAATTTATATATTTTAGTGTATACATTAATATATTTGATAAAAACGTCTAAAAATGTGTCTAAATACACATGGACCACTATATTCCTTAGATCCATAAATACAACCGGTTGATTGGTTAACCTGAATGTAATAACAAAAAACTCTTAATGACAATACCTATTGTGAAAATATATCTTTAGAATTTCATCCTCCTTCATCTTTAGATGATGATAGCTTCAAAAGAGACAAACCATTAAAAAATACTGAGATATCTAAAGATAATAAAACAAATCATCATTATGAGACAACAAATAATTAAATTAGGTGCTTGAAGGTAAAATTAAATCAAACAAGCACACACCACACACACATGCTTGAAAGGTAGGTCATAGACCCTTTAATGGATAACCCACCCAACTACCTACTTTATCACATCATATATATATTTGGCCAGAAGGCCCAGTGGGCATGTAGCCCATCACATAGCCCATATGCCCAAATTTCTTAGCTCAAGGCCCATTCTGTGAATATTACTAATAAAGTACCCACTACTGTTATAGTTTACACCGCCACTACAGTGTTTTCTTCACTTCAGTGCCTTCGTAGCTACATTACCACTACAGTACTACTACAGTACCTGTTTCCAATTGGTTTTGAACCCCCATTTTTCATGTAGGATTATAGGGTTATTACTACTAATCCAAACCTCAACAACATTATGAGGAAATAAATAATTTCTCATAATAGTGATACTAATAATTGATCAATAATCAATGAAAAGCCTCCAGAACCATCCTTCTTTTTATCAAACAAAACAGCCTAACCACAATGGAAATTCATAGGGTGGGTGTAACCCTTAACAAGAAACTCATGTAACTAGTTTTTTAATTCTAAAAACTCACTAAATCCATTTGATATGGGTGTTACTAAAATTGTCATAACATTAGGAAATAATCCAATAGTAAATTTTCAACCTCCTAGGAAAAAGTAACACAATAAATGGTTAAGTAAATTCATCAATATATGCATTTACCACTTCCACATCACTAATTAGAATAGTTATATACTTTTCAATAATATTATAAATATAAATTCCACATAAATAAATTATTACTTTCTTAGATTCAGAATTTTAAATAAATGGTTTTAACTCATTCATATTTAAAAATTGAAACTCACTCTGAAAATTGAATATGAATTTTTTTAGCTCTGCAGTTTATCGAATCATGATAAACTGATTAACAAGACATACCCAGAACAACATCCAACTATACAATAGAGAATATTACATGGTTTTTTTGGATAATCAATTTCACATATAATAACATGAAGATTCCAATATATTTTTATTTCCTTTATACTACACCTATAATTTTTTACCAAATGTTATGACTTCATTTCTTAAGATGGTATTTCCATTTAACATGAAAATTTTTCTGAAATAAATTAATACATAGATTCAAAATTAAATAATAAATTAACACAATTAAAATTAATATGAAATATACTTTAAACAACTTAGTTTTATAGTCTATCATATTCTATAGTATTAAAAAAGTCTTTTTGTAAGAACCCAGCCCTTCTTTCAGGTATGTTTACCCTTTTTCTAGAGTTTTTGGATAAGAGAGAAGTTTCTAAAAATTTTTGAATTACATGCCATTTACATTGATGTCACTCGAGGCCGTTTGATGGCCATGACATGGCCACACACACGGCCATTTTGGGGTGATGTGGAGGCCGCTTAAAGTGGAGTACGGAAAAGCCTAGTACACACCGTGTACTCCAAAATTACACACCGTGTACTTTGTTTTTTTCATTAAATGGACTGGGGTCACGTCTTAACCCCAGAAACATCTTCTTCTCTAGTTTCTTCATTCGAGAGAAGTCTTACGGCCGCAGAACTTCTCTGATCCCCCGAGCCTCCGTCTGTTCTCTGAATCGACCATCGTCTATTGTGTTGGAACTGCAGCGGTAAGCTCTTCCTTCTCTTAGAGATTTTTTTTTTCCAATTCCTCCTCTTTCTCAAGTTATCGTTGGCTGAGAGTTTTGTAAGTTTTAGATGATCTATTAAGTTCTAAGGAGATTCAAGCCTCGTGGTTCAAGTATATCGATCTCCTAGCATCAAGGGAGGTGGTTTGTGCCTTTCCGTTTGAAGTCTTTGAGTTTTATGTGCAATTTCCACCAATACCCTTAAACGGGGTATTGCGTGTTTACTTTTTTCCCCCTATTGTTTTCCTACCTTTCTTTTATGATTGTTTAGAGGTATTTTGGCTATATATAAGGATAATTTCTATGCTTGGATTTTTTTTCCCATGCTGTGTTCTGTTTACGACCTTTTCGTCTTGTTTAGACTTTGGCCGTTACGCCTGTTTTCCATGCCTTGTGACCTTAGGATAGAGTGTTGTTCCCTAACATGCTTGTTATGTTGTTGAATGGTTATCCATGTAGCTCTGTAGGTTTACTTTGGCCTTATATCATTATTATTCACTGACTTGAACGAGGCCGAGAGAACCTGGTGCTATAGACAATAAGGGGATAGATCGAGTGAGCTTCCTTTGAGATTCTTGGACATTATAGACTATAGGGGATAGACCGAGTGAGCTTCCCAGAGTGTCTTGGGTATTATAGACTATATGAGGATAGACCGAGTGATATTCCTCATAGAGTCTTGAGATTTATAGACTATGGGAGGATAGACTGATTGAGCTTCCTCGAAGAGTCTTTGTTTTGTTTGAATTTTCCTTAAACCAATCCAGGCTATAGGAGGAATTGACCGAGTGAGCTTCCTCAAAGTGTCTGTGACAGACCTGAGGCTATAGGAGGAATTGACCGAGTGAGTTTCCTCAGAGATTCTCTAGACCTTGGGGATATAAGAGGAATTGACTGCGTGATCATCCGTAGAGAGTCCCTGACTACATGAGACTATAAGGGGAATTGACTGAGCGTGCTTCCTCAGAGAGTCTTATAATTTTGTATGAACAAACCAGAGGGGTTACGCTGAGTGTATTTCCCAGAGGGTTGTTGGTACTTCTTAGATAGGACTAGAGGGGATTGTTGTGATTACTTCCCATAGGGTTTTTTGTCGTGGTTAGCTGTTTTCTTCACTGATGCTTGTTGATCTGTGGATTGTTTACTACTGTGTATTATCATGTTCACTGCTTACTATTTACTGTTTTCTGTACATTACCTGCCATATACTCACTGACTGTTAGGAACAGATTTTCAGGTGGTTGCCTTCTGGGATTTAGTTTCACACCCTGTTTGGGTCATGCTTTTGGTCCCAAACAAATTATATTGATGCATGTATAGACAAGGGCAAGCGCCCTTCGACTTTAGGTACTTGATTGCATTGGAGCAAGCGAGCATGGGACCAAGTCGAGGCTTGTGATGCTGAGGAGTTGCTTATCTATTTTTCTTTTGTACTTGGGTTTAGTATTGTGTTCATCATTGTGACTTTTTTAGATAATTTCCTAGACATATGTATCGTGCATCATTTTATATGTGTGTGTGTGCTCTCGCTGTTTATCATATTTAGTCTTTCTTTGTTTATTTGTGTTTGTATTGTTTACTACTTCTGCTATTGTTTATTGTTTTCTCTTCCGTTGTGTACCCTGCTGATGAGGGCATAGTTTCCCCACTATCACACCCAAGGCCCTCACTACTAGTCAGCAACCTCTAGCATTCGGTGAATTGTTCTTGAGTCCATGTGACCAACTAGGTATGGGGCACCTCTGGGTGGCTTCCGGAACCGGGATGTTACAAAGTGGTATCAGAGGAACTCTTTTCTATTGACTTACTATTTGGAGCCTATAGTCAGGGATAGGATGGAATAGGTACTTGGTAATAATATGTGCCTAGGAGTAGCTAACCCATGTATAGGGAAAATCCATACTACCTCGTTTATTGCAGTTTTACTCATTTTCACTTTTATAGTTGATTTTATTTCACCATTGGGTGATTCACATTCTTTGTGTCGTTACCGTTGTTGTTATTGTTGTTCTACTTCTATCGAAACCCGATGCGATGAGGGTATGTCATCTCATGCATCATATAGGCACTTGCTAGAAATCACATTCCATGCATTTTTTCCATGCCATCTAGGATGCATTAGCAATTTCATGTTGTTGTGATAGACGTTGTGTAGATTATTAATGTTGTTGTGATAGATTCTTTGGTAGAATCTCTGCTGTTTGATAGAGGATTTGGTTGTGTAGTACTTTGCTTAGATGGACGCCAAACATTGGTTCTTGAGGTGTTATGGGCCCTCATGGATAGAAATTTGGTAGATCATTGACTGGTTGCCGTGTTATAATTTATATAAGATTCCAAGCTTTGATTCGTGAGGAGTATGGGCCCTCACGGATCGGAATTTGGCACCTTAACTCCAGTTTTCTGTGTTTTATGGGCTTCAGATCAGTTTCTGAGCTACTACCCAGAAAAACCCAGAATACCCGGTGTGTACATTATTAATACACGTCGTGTAGTTTTTAAGCTGTTTCACTGACTGTGTGGGCAGAAACACGGGGTTGTGAAAAATCTTCAGAAACACTCCGTGTATAGTAGGTACACGCCGTGTTGTAGTGATTGTGTGTCTACTTGTGTGGATAACGAAACGGATAGGTGAAACTTTGACTTTACGCACTGTGTCCTGTTATCACACGCCGTGCCATATAACCTAAGTACCCAGCGGTGTCACGAACAACACAGGTTGGGGAAAACCTTCAAGTAAACGCTGTGTTCTCAGGGAGCACGCCGTGTAGAGTAAACTCTGTAACCAGCCATGTAACTAACAACACGGGTCGTTGAAACCTTGTCTATTACACAACGTGTCCTTCGTGAGCACGCAGTGTATTCTAGGATTAAATGGACCTTGTGGGTTATCCATGTAAGGAGAATTGGGCAGGGTAATAGATTTCAAGTACACACCATGTGTGGGGAAAACATGCCATGTGGTTGGGGCGTTACACGACCAGTTATGGCAGAGGTACACGCCCATGTGAATGGCTTAGAAGAACACGCCGTGTAGTTTTTATACACTCCATGTAGTCATGTTTTGTAAAACTTGAATGTTTATTCTCATGTTTCCCATATCTTACTCTTGTGTTATTAGTATTTGATAATACTGATCTATGGTGTGCTTTTGACCTTTCAGAGTTATAACACCGAGACGTCCTCTTGTTGTACGTCAGCTTCCAGATGGTGATCAGACACCAGATATAGCCGATCAGGGACCTCCTGCAGATCCTCTTATTGTTCCATCCTTGGCACCAGCGGTTATACCAGTCACAGGCACCGATGCGTAGTTTAAGGGAGATTTTCTAAGGATGATTCAGACCTTCCAGGGAGCGCCACCTCCTGCCCCATCGATGGATGAGTTCACACAGGTTTTCCAATAGCATCATCCTCCCACCTTCTCAGGGGAAGGAGGACCTCAGGCTATAGAGTCATGGATCGAGGTGACACTCACAATTTTCGAGCATCTGGAGATACCTCTAGATAAGAGGGTGAATCTCGCTACCTATATGCTCTGAGATTCCTCTAAGAGGTGGTGGGAGGTGATCTCACAGTCAGGACGCCAGTAGAGTTTGACTTGGGATGAGTTTTGGGGCATCTTCTAAGATTACTTCTACCTGGAGACTTTGAGGGCCGATCGAGCTTGGGAGTTTATGAGTCTAGAGCAGGGTACTCTTTCTATTATGGAGTACTCGTCTCAATTTTCCGAGCTACAACGTTTCACACTAATTCCAGCAGGTGATGAGTTTTTCCTTGCATGAATGTTCGAGGATGGTCTAAGGCACGACATCCGCTCGTAGGTGAATATCTTCAGGTTGACTTTGATATCCTCTATAGTCCACCAAGCGCTGATCATAGAGCGTAATCTGAGGGATTCTGGAGTAGTGAGCCAGGGCAGTTTGACATCCAGAGTCAGTGTTCCTCCTACTGATAGCAGGAAGTGCCGCAGGAAGTCTGCTCGGGGATATCAGAGTAGGCGGAATGTATCTTTGGGCGGCCAGGTAGTATTCTACCAGTGCGGGAGAAGTGGGCATACTAGGCCTCAGTGCCATAGAGACCCGATGGAGTACCGATCTTGTGG
The DNA here is from genome assembly GCA_963277665.1 of Viscum album. Lineage (NCBI taxonomy): Eukaryota > Viridiplantae > Streptophyta > Magnoliopsida > Santalales > Viscaceae > Viscum > Viscum album. The sequence continues at coordinate 224,564,549 of OY728167.1, forward strand.
CATGATGGGCCATCTTCAACATTTTTTCCAGATCTTCTCACCTACACCTGGTGGTAGGGGTTCTTCTATGACCCCGCGTACAGGAGATGCATCGCCAGTTTCTCACTAGTTTGGGAACTTGAGTTCTTCTGACCGTTTGGGCCAAGGTAGAGATAGTTGTCGTGGTGGTCAGTAACCCGGTTACCAGCGATAGCTGAGTGGATCAGCTCAGAGTGGTCAGCTAGGGTCGCAGGGCTACGGTACAGGCCAGAATTTTGCTATGGAGTAGACCCATCAGGAGCAGGATCCCAGACCTTCTACAGTTCGAGGTACGATTTTAGTAGCCTCAGTTTTATCTTCAACTCTTTTCGATACTGGTGCTACGCATAGATTTATCTATGTTACTATTATAGAGATCCTTGGGCTCTTCATCTTTTCCTCTGTTTATACTTTGACTCTAGACACACCATTGGGGACTAGATAGTTTAGTGTACGTCAGTGTAGAGATTTCCCTCTTGAGGTTGAATTGTGTCACTTCTTATGGGACCTCTATGTCCTAGAGCTGACAAGCTATGATGTCATTCTTGGAATGGACTGGTTAGTTCCCTTCCATGCAGTCATCGATTTTTATTGTTGTAGGGTGAGTTTCAAACCACCATAGGGTGGATCCTTTCTTCATAGAGGTGAGAGGGATGTCCAGGCGAGTCGAGCAGGACCTGAGCATCATGGGCTAAGAGGAGTTACATCCAAGATTGCTAGTCTGTATTTGGATGACCAGGGGACTTCATAGTTATAATTTCCTACAGTAGTGGATCGTTTTAGAGATTTATTTCCAGAGGAATTTTCAGGTTTTCCTCTGGAGAATGAGTAATAATTTTCTATTGAACTCGTGCCAGGAGTGGCACCGGTGTCCATTCCTCTTTATAGGATGGCTACACCTGAGTTACAGGAGCTCAAAAAGCAGTTGGAGGAGTTGTAGGAAAAGGGTTTCATCTGACCTAGTACTTCTTCTTGAGGTTCTTCTACCTTATTTTTGAATAAGGAAGACAAAACCCTCAGTCTTTGTGTGGACTATCAGAAGTTGAACCAGTTGGCGGTCAAGAACCGATATCCCTTGTCTAGGATCTATGATCTCTTTGATCAGCTTCGAGGATCCTGAGTGTTCTCGATTATTGACTTGAGATCCGGTTATTATCAGTTGCACATTTGACCATATGATATACCGCTTACAACCTTCAGGAGTAGGTATGGTCTATACGAGTATATGGTTATGCCATTCGGTCTCACGAATGCGCCAGCAGTTTTCATGGAACTGATGAACTGAGTGTTCCATTCGTACATGGATTCCTTCATGGTGGTTTTCGTGGAAGACATATTGGTGTACTCTCACACTCGACACAACCATGCTACCCATATTGAGATCATTCTGAGTACACTGAGAGAGCATCAGTTATATTCTAAGCTCTCAAAATGCTACTTTTGGATGGATCAGATTCACTGTTTATGTCATGTTATCTCAGAGACAGGAGTATCAGTAGACCCAGTGAAAGTGAGAGCAGTAGTTTCCTGGGAGCATCCGAATAATGTCTTTTAGGTGTGGAGTTTTCTAGGGCTGGCTGGATACAACATGTGTTTTATATAGGACTTTTCACGCCTAGCAGCACCACTGACAAGTCTAACCGAGAAAGGGGAAAAGTTCTTATGGTCAGATTCCTATGAGTCATCCTTTCAGGAGCTGAAAGGGAGGTTGACTTTAGCACCGATAATAGTCTTGGCAGAGCCAGGAAAGAGCTATACGGTCTACTATGATGCTTCAGGTATCGGGCTGAGAGCTATGCTTATGCAAGGAGATGGGTTCGTTGTGTACGGGTCCCAACAGTTGAGGCCACACGAGAGGAACTACCCAACACACGATCTCGAGTTGGCACCTGTTGTTCATACCTTACATTGTTGGAGACATTACCTTTTGGGAGAGCACTTTGTGGTGTTTACCGACCACAAGAGTCTCAAGTACATCTTCACTCAGTGTGATCTGAATTTGAGACAGCACAGGTGGGTCGAGTATCTTCAGTCCTTCGACTTTGAGCTCGCCTATACACCTGGGAAAGACAACGCAGTAGCTGATGCGTTGAGCAGGAGAACTCAGATATAGGAAGTTCTGGATTCCAGAAGTGAGTAGAAGCTTATGAATTTGTTCTCTGATATTCATTAAGAGGTGTATGACAGACAGGGGAAGACCTTTCTATATTTTATAGTTGTAACCTCTACACTTCTTGATTAGGTACAAATGAGGCAGCTATCAGACTCAGAAGGCCTAGTCCTATGGGAGCGTGTGTCAGGAGAGGACCCTCTTCCTGGATGGACAGTATGAGAGAATGAGATCTTGTGTTTCTAGGGACGTGTATGGGTGCCAGAAGACATACATGAGGAGCTGATGCGGGACTTTCATTCCTCAGTTTGGGTAGGTTATCTTGGCGTCACCAAGATGTATCGTGATCTACACCGCCAGTATTGGTGTCCAAGTATGAAGAGAGATGTTGCAAGTTTTGTCATGAGGGGTTCTACTTGTCAGTAAGTGAAAGCGGAGCATCAGTGACCAGAATGTCTTTTGCAGTAGTTACCCATTACGAAGTGGAAGTGGAACGATGTTGCGATGGATTTTGTGACAGGGTTTCCAAGGTCTCTTCGAGGGAATGACGCGGTGTGGGTTGTCATTGACAGACTCACGAAGGTTGCTCACTTTTTTCAAATCAAAGAGACCTCCAGTGTTGATGAGTTGGGACGGTTGTACATCTGAGAGATTGTACGTCTACGTGGATTTCCATGCTCCATTGTCTCAGAAAGAGGTGCGCATTTTACTTCTCGGTTATGGCATGGGCTTTAGAAGGCTTTGGGTACACAGGTACTTTTGAGTACAGCATACCATCCCTAAATAGATGGTCAGTCCAAGCATACGATTTAGGTGCTTGAGGATATGCTCTAAGCTTGCATTCTATACTTTGGAGGTTATTGGGAGAAGCATATACCTCTTGTGGAGTTCACCTACAACAACAGTTTTTAAGAGACTATTCATATGGCACCTTACAAGTATTTGTATGGTAGGCTATGCCAATCACCTTTATGCTGGCTGGGGGCAGGAGAGGCAGCATTGTTGGGACCTCGTCTTGTTCAGGAGACCTCAGAGCAGATAGAATTGATTCGGTAGAGGATGGCTATGGTACAATCTTGACAGAAGTCTTATGCTGATCAGCAGAGTTGACCTCTGGAGTTCGAGGTCAGGGATCAGGTTTTCCTGCGAGTCACACCGAGGTTGGGACACAAGAGGATTCAGAGGTAGGGTAAGATTTCACCATGGTACGTCGGGCCGTTTAAGGTGTTGGAGAGAGTTGGACCAGTTGCCTATAGGTTGTAGTTACCTCAGAGGTACCAGGCTATGCACAACGTCTTCCACGTTTCTCATCTTCGACGTTACTTTTCAGACCCGTCTAATGTATTTCAACATGAGGAGGTAGAGCTTGAAATGGATGCATCGTTTGAGGAGCATCCTATCCAGATTTTTGATCGCAGTTCAAAGGTTCTCCATGGACGGTCTATTCCTCTGGTACGGGTGCTATGGCAGCACATGCGAGTGCAGGAAGAGACATGGGAGAGGGAGTCTGATGTACGATCGCAGTGGCCGGAGCTATTCGAGGTTTCTTTTTCTATGCCTCTCTAGGGAAATTCGGGGAAGAATTTTTTTAAGGGGTGAAGCTTGTAAAAACCTGGACCTTCTTTTATGTATGTTTTACCTTTTTCTAGAGTTTTTTGAGAAAAGAGGAGTTTCTGGAAATTTTTGAAGAACATGCCATGTACTTTGATGCCGCTCAAGGCCCTGTGCTGGCCGTTTCATGGCCACACACATGGCCATGTAGGGGTGATGTGGAGGCTGCTTAAAGCGGAGTACTGAAAATCCTAGTACATACCGTGTACTCTAAAAGTACACGCCGTGTACTTTGTTTTTTTATTAAATGGATCGGGGTCGTGTCTTAACCCTAGAAACATGTTCTTCTCCAGCTTTGTCGACCGAGAGAGTCTGTACGGCCGCAGAACTTCTCCGAGCCCCCGAGATTCAGTTCGTTCTCCGAATTGACCGCCTTCGATTGCGTTGGAACCACAATGGTATGATTTTACTTCTCCTAGATCTTTTATTTCTAATTTCTCCTCTTTCTCAATTTGTCGTGGGTTGAGAGTTTTGAATGTTTTCGTATATCTACGACATTCTAATGAGATTCAAGTCTCATGGATCAAGTATATCGATCTACTAGCATCAAGGTATGTGGTTTGTGCCTTTCCGTTCGAAGTCTTTGTGTTTTATGTGCAATTTCCACCAATACCCTTGAACGTGGTATTGCGTGTTTACTGTTTTTTCACTGTTGTTTTCCTACATTTCTTGTATGATTGTATAGAGGTATTTTGGATATGTATACGGATAATTGCTATGCTTGGATGTTTTTCCCATGTCGTGTGTTATTTATGACCTTTTGACCTTTTCAGCCTTTCGCCATTATGCTTTTTTTCCATTCCTTGTGACCTTAGGATGGAGTTTTGTTCCCTAACAAGCTTGTTATGCTGTAGACTGGTTAGCCAAGTAGCTCTGTAGGTTTACTTTGACCTTATAGCATTATTATGCACTGACTGGCACGGGGCTGAGAGAACCTGGTGCTATAGACTATAAGGGGATAGACCGAGTGAGCTTCCCAGATAGTCTTGGGTATTATACACTATAGGAGGATAGATTGAGTGATCTTCCTCAGAGAGTATTGAGCTTTATAGACTACCGGAGGATAGACCGATTGAGATTCCTCGGAGCGTGTTTTGTTTGAATTTTCCATAAACCACTCCAAGCTATTAGAGGAATTGACCGAGTGAGATTCATCAGAGAGCATGTGATAGACCTGAGGCTATAGGAGTAATTGACCGAGTGAGCTTCCTCAGAGAGTCTCTAGACCTTGAGGCTATAAGAGGAATTGACCGTGTGATCATCCTTAGAGAGTCCCTGACTACACTCGACTATAAGGGGAATTGGCTGAGCGTGCTTCCTCATAGAGTCTTATAATTTCGTAAGACCAAACCAGAGGGGTTAGGTTGAGTGTACTACCCAGAGGGTTAATTCTTGGATAGGACCAGTGGGGATGGATGCGAGTACTTCCCAGAGGGTTTTCTGATCGTGGTTAGTTGTTTGCTTCACTACTGCTTGTTGATCTGTGGATTGTTTACTACTGTGTATTATCTTGTTCACTACATACTGTTAACTATTTCCTATACTTTACCTACCATTTACTCACTTACTTTTAGGCACAGATCTTCAGGTGGTTGCCTACTGAGATTTAGTCTCACACCCTGTTTGGGTCATGCTTTTGGGCCCAAACAGATTATATTGCTGCAGGTATAGAAAAGGGAAAGCTCCCTTCGACTTCAGGTACTTAATTGCATTGGAGCAGGCGAGCATGGGACCAAGCCGAGGCTTGCGATGCTAAGGAGTTTCTTCTCTATTTTTCTTTTGTACTTGGGTTTAGTATTGTATTCATCATTTTGACTTGTTTGGCTACTTTCCTAGACATATAGATCATGCATCATTTTATATATATGTTTGTGCTCCAGCTGTTTATCATATTTAGTCTTCCGCTATTTATTTGTGTACGGATTGTTTACTGCTTCTGCTATTGTATATTGTTTTCTCTTCCACTGTGTACTATGTCGATGAGGGCATAGTTTCCCCACTATCACACCCAAGGCCCTCGCTGCTAGTCGGAAGCCTCTGGCATTCAGGGAAATGCGCTTGAGGCCATGTGACCAACCGGGTACAGGGTGCCTCTAGGTGGATTCCGGAATCGGGACGTTACCCTTTTCAACACCATCAACTTTTAGTCTCATTAATTACCACCTTCGGTAACTATCTTAATTCATTAATTAGAATAATGTTAGAAAAAATTAATACTAAAACATATCACCTCTCACTAATAAACTATTTCCCCAAATATAGTCTTATCAAAACACTTTTCCTTGTAGTCTTATGCCAAATGACTGTTCTTACTGCATCAATAACATTTTCATGATCCTGTTGAATATTTTTTAAAATGCCTTTCATTACAAGGTTTAACACTAGATTTCTTAGCTTACTTATTATCCATTTATTTCCACCATGACCACTTCATACTTTTATTATAAAAATGTATATATGTGTACATTATATCAGCATTATCATCATAACTAACATCTTTATCATCGATTTTAAATTCAAAATAGTCAAACACACTTAATAAAAATGGTATTAGAACTATCTAAAATCTATAAGTTTTTCTCATATTGTCCAAAATTAATTTTGGTTCATACCAATGTAGTTTGGAAAAAATTTCATCATAAGTGGTTGTTTTATCTTCTTCCAATTACATTAAACCAAGAAATTGTCTTTCCATTCATAAATTATGAACATTTTGAAAATACTTCTCATGAAAATGATCATTAATGTATTTTCACTCCATAGAATCAATCACATCAGTATTCTTAGTATTTCCAATCAGAGACCACCATCGATCTTCTTAACCTTCGAAATAATAAATAACTAGAGTATCCTTTTAAAAGTTCTTATATTCCAAAACTTCAAATATCTTATCACATGAATTTATCCATGCTTCATATTTCACAGGGTTTAAAGATCCATAGAATAACATAGGTTAATGTTTCATGATATTCCACACTATATTCAAGTTCATCTATGGAGAACTACATTACTCACTTTAATGGGTTCCACCATTATTATCATGGGTTTGTTTTGTCAATTCTACCCAAAACATCTCAACTTCAACCATTCTTGGTTAATTATTCAGAATTTTATTATCACCTTGATCCCTTCTTACTTCAATTTAAATATATCCTCACCATTATAAATAGTATTTGATTTTATGAAGCCATATTGAAATCTTCAAAATCTTTATCATGATAATATAATTTCAAATTTGAGTCTCTTAAAAGTGTCTGTTGAAATTTAACTACCCAAAAAGGTATCTAAATAGTGATATGATATGAACTATAAGAACACATGACATGAACAACCCCAAAATATGAGATTAATATTATGGAATTTACATTTTTAAATTTCCATGAAACATTAGGTTTATATAATTAGATAATTAGGAAATCAATTATATAAAAAATTAGGTAGTTGAACATAGTGAATATTTTTTCCAATAAAATACGATATTTTTTTACACCCATGTTTCATTAAAGAAACTTTATCCTCATTTTAGAACCAACATAGAAATATTAATCATGATAAAATTTATACTCATATATATTTATTGTGAATAACATATGAATTTTTTGTATTATAAAAACAATGTTGAGTAAATGATATAAAAATAATTTAATCCTGTTATCCCAGTGAACATCTTAAAATTTTATGAAGATGATTATATTTCTTCCAATAATACATGATGCTCATAAATGATCATTTACACAGGTTAAAATAAATTTTTTATCAAAGGGAACACTAGAAACCCATTATAAACTATCAAAAAAAACCTGATGGTATCTTAAGTCTTGTTAGAAATGATAAACAAATTCCTTTAAAATAAAAACTTTTCATCTTCAAACATTCCTTACATTATTAAATCCAAATATTTCAAAAAAATCAATGAAAGTATTATATAGGTATCTTGGAGAATCATATTAATAACCTATGTTCACTCATTTTTGAATAAATTAAGCCTAATTAATTCCATAAGAGTATCCTCATTGGAAATATTCCTCATTTTTCACCTTCGAATAAAATTTATTACTCAATGCATTGGAGTGCTATATTTGGTACACTTATTGTCATGTTCTATATTAGGCTAACACGAAATCATCTTTAAAGCTCAAGTATTATATAAATAACAAAAAAATCAATCAATCACTTTTTAATCCTAAAAACACTAAAAAATAAATTTCACTTGGTAGGAACTCACTTTCATTTGTCTCAAAAATATGGAAAAAAGATTCCAATTGCATTAAAAATATTTTTAAAATAAGAAGTCCTAGACTTTTGAGGAAAACATTTTCATTGAAAATAATCATGGAATCCTTTAATGTATGTTTAAAAACAAATAATTTATTTGATTCTGGGAAAATATGTCTAATCCATATATGTTGAAAAAGAATTCTTTTATTACTTTAAAAAACTGAAAATAACCCATATAGAAAACAATAAAAATATTCCTTTTTATAAATTTGTAATGAAATTAAAATATACTATTTAATTATCATTATCAACCACATAAACATAAACATGAAAATTCTTGAGGCATTTAAAAGAACATGGATATAGTGGAAAATGATTTTTAAACATTAAAAATAATATTTTAATGGAAAATACCATAACATATGTTTCATCAAGATTCATACATTCTATAAATTCCAAAAAATAAAAATATATTGGTTTTATAAATACATAAGATAATTATTATTTTCCATTCCAATATCATTTTTCATATTATTTTATTTTTTTACCATTTATTTTTTATTTACTGAAATGGATAAGTTCATGTTTGATGTTTTGGGTTGTTCAGTTTATAATCTCAAAATAACATCGGTTCATTGACCACGGTCATTGGGGTTATAGTTACAATGAATATAAAATCAAAAAACTTCTATTATTATAATACTAATACAATATATGCAGTTTTAATTCCAACCATGTACATTGGTCAGAAAAAAAACTAAGTCATTTCTTTGAGATGGTAGTTCCTATGTATGGATGAATGTCATTTGCATTATTATATAGGGTGGAAAATAAGTATAGTTGATAATATTTCAATTTTATAGAATCATAAATATTTTATTAAAATATTTTTTATTCCCTAGTTCCATTCTTATAACCATCCTTGTGAGGTGGCATTGAAAAATGAGTTACATCCCTCATAGAGTTTTTGTTCGACATTTACACATGTGAAATTATAAATTTCCAATATGATGAAAGGGTAAGAATTTAAGTAATATAATATATTTTAAGATCCATAATTATATCATCAATATTATTTATATCTATTTAATCAATAATTGTATCTATACATATGATGAGGTTATAAAAAACAAAACACATTATTTCATGGATGCGGTGATCCACCTGTACACCTAAACGATGTTTTCATTAACTATAGGATGGAAGAGTTTATGAAAAAGGGTTTTCCGTCCATTGTAATAACATTTTAGTATATTTAATATACTGATTTTATTATATGATCGTGTTTATTGAGTATTTTATATTGGTATAAGAATAATTAAAATATAAACACTCAGTTAACAGTTATAACACTTCTTCTAAAAAACACAACTATCTTACACCTTAAGCTATATTGGTTGGTATTTTCATGAGACAATATCCACAAGGTCATTGGTCATATTTTTTGGAATGGATTTTGGGAGGTCTCTAATAATTAGTGTGTCTAATGAGGTATGATTAATATAGGATAAATTATTACAATATATAATTTATGGGAATGAATCTTTTTTAAATATTCAATGTTTTTAAATATCAAGACGTATCATTCATTGTCATGTTTCACCAAGGTACCCAAAATTCCTGTACAAAAAGTTTTAAGTTTTAATAACACTAAAATGGTCATATTATATTATGTTTTGGAGGAATTTTAATCCTTATATCCTAGTTAAACACATTTTAACCCATTTTAACCTTGTCTAAAATAACATAACTTGTTTACAATGATTACTTATTTTTGTATTGAAAAATAAAATGGGAATTCTAAAAAAATTGAATATTATAATTCTATATATGGATTTATTTTTACTAGAATAATAATCTATAGGTTTTAGGAATTACTTTTGATATAAGAATAATAAACACACGAAAAAAAAATTAGTAAAATAATTCATTTAAGCTTAAAATTTGTTTTACAATGAAAACATGTAAAAATATTTATTTAAATAGAAAATTTGGTCATTTAATAAGAAAATGACTATTTTATAATTTTTTATTAATTGAAAACATAATGAAACCTTTCAAATATACCATTAAATGCAGCGACCTCAAAATAGTTATTTATTTTGAATAAAACATAACTTTTTCGCACAAAATTCAAGCTTGCGTTTCAATATTCAAAAAAAATATTTTAAAATAATTTATTTTACTCCTTATAGAAATATATTTTATTTATTGTTATTTAAATTTTTTTAATTCATTATAATTTCATAAAAGATACGGCATTTTAAAAAAAACATTCTATTCACTTTTCCTTAAAATATCACCTGTTTTAGAAAAATCTCAACTAAATTGCTTAAGAAAAATATGAAATGATGATATAAAAAATTAGTTTCCTTTTATAAAATTAAATTTTTAATATTTTGATAATTAATTTTTATGTAAAATCAGGTAGTTCATGGGAAAAACACATTTAAATAAAACTATTCTAGTTTCAAGTAAAAAATTATATAAAATTATTTATAAAATTATGATGATTATGAATCTATGAAATGGATACATATAAGTAATAAGATTTATTAATTTATATAATTTATTGGGTTTCAAAAGTTAATATGAATATTTTCCCAATATATATTTATACTAAATCTTAATTTATTATATAGTGGCCTAAGAGGTAATATAAAGATTGATTGGACATAAGTTAAGGGCTTTATTTATAATCTATTATCGGTTTTGTATTGTCCATGTTAACTTTTTGTTGAGGGAAATTTTATGTTCCATGTCTTTTAAACAAAAATTATTTCCATCTCCTCAGGTTATTTATAGTTCTTTCAACATTCCTTTCATTCTCCTCACTTTGGTACATAAGATGATAATGAAAATGTTTTTAAGAAAATCAAATATTAATTAAACATTAGTGAACAATATTTTCCTTCCATGTCCTTATTCCTTATAATGTTTTAAAAAATGTTATTTTATATGATCCAATTATTATTTAATATCATTTCAACCTTATTTTACTTAATTTTCAAATGATTAAAAATGATTTTTTTAAAACGTGTTTAAAATAATATTTATGGATTTTTAAAATTTTTGTTAAAGTAATTATTTTTTTAAAATTTCAACACAAATAGATTTTCCTACCATCATTATTGTTATTTTTACTTCGAAATTCCTTTAAATGTTTCCTTTGTTATTTTGAAAGAAAATCATCTTTTCAATAATCATTAATTTTTTATTTAAAATGTTATCATTAAAAAAAGGATAATTTTCTTATATTTTAATGAATGAATTAAATTATTGTTCTAATTTATTTTCATCAATAATAATATCCTTTGATTTTCACTTTTATATAATAGGGAACTGTTTTAATGAGACTACTTATGTTCTTTCATTGGACGGATTATGATTTTGTGATGTGAAAATATTTATGAAATCAGTTTCTTTTCCACAGGTTATGCTATGTTGAAATGGTCAATGTTTCTATGATCTTATGGAACACATATGTATGGTATTCATTATATAATATATGGGATTTAAATTATATTTCCCAATAATTAATTGGTAAATGACTGATATCTAATGAGATAATATGAATTTTATGGGGAGTCAACCCATTATATAGACAAAAAGTGGTTGAGGGTGAACCCAATTAATTATGGGAATTTTTAAACTATATTATGATATAAATAATATATATAATTATATAATGAAATTATTTTTTATTATTATGATTGTATGAAATTCCTATATCATAATCTTATATTTATAATATTATCCAATGGCTCGTGATTGATTAGTAATGATTCGTCACTCTTATGACTTGTGTCTTTTGAAATGATAAATATTTATTCCATGAATCATGATTTATGATATATGATGAATTGGGTATGAATTTTAAATTTTTTTATCCTAATAACATTCCCATATTGTTATATTATTCTTTCATATGACTAATTATTGATATAAGTCATGTTTACCCATATTGTGCTTATGAGATCATACGTTTTAAGTAATTTTTGGATGTTATGTCATAAAGAAAATGTGATTAGAACATTAGATAACCTTGATTAAGTAAAAATAATTAACAGTAATCCTAAAGTGTCATAATTCAATAAGAATGTGTCATAATTTAAGAAATATCAGGAGTTATTTTCATGATTATATATTTTCGTAATTAGATTATTCTATCTTGATTATTCCACTATGATTTTCAGTTTTAGTCAATGGATGGAACTAGGGGTATCATGTTAACAATGAATATAGTGGATAAATAAATGATTTTATTCAATATTAATTCAATGACCTGAGAGATAGAATGAAATTTTTTGTTGTTATAATCAAGAAACACTCTCAACACATGAATTATATTAATCTTACTAATGAGAAATGGGGGGACCAAAACCCTCTAGATCCTTTCCTCAGGAAACAACCACCTTTATTCAGTGGGTGCTCTGATCTACTAGTGGCTGAGAAATGGATCAATACTAATAAAATATAAATTTTTCTCCTATTCTCTTGGTGGTGAATCAATTATAATTAGAAGAAGAATAATGTTGTAATATTACTAAAAATACGAGTTAAGAGTGGAAAAATGAATCCATAGAATTTGATGATTATATGTCAGTATTTATCTAGAATTACTTTTCCCCAAACCCTTTACACAAATATGGAAAGGTACTTATTTGAGGATAATAAGATGGATTATGAATCTATTAGTATCTATTGGGAAATGTTTACAATACATATAAGGCATGGGTCCTATTTTATCATCGATCATGAATGTAAAATGGATCATTTATTCAGTGTATTAAAATCAATTACATGAAATGCATTGGAAATAATCTAATTTTTTATCTATGAATGAATTAATCATTGTTATATAATGGTAGAAATTGAATCTGGTTATTTCCATTATTCATAGTGTTCTAAATTGAAGGAAATAATGGTGTTTTGAGAAAATTCTAGTAATAAAATCTATGTATAAAATAAAATTAATATTCCATTATTTCAAAAGTGTGGAGAGAATCATGGAAAATTTGTCTTAAGGTAATTGGTATGTTTTATTATGTGTGGAAAAGAAGGACTTTAAAAAAGTAATTTCAGAATATATTAATAGAGGAAAGACATTGAAATAATTGTAGAGTGATCTCAACCAGAGGAGCCACCCATACTCTAATTATACAACTTCAAGGACTATTTGAATTAAGAAAACTAGAGAACAAATACAAGGGTTAATAATGATAATCAGAATCAAAAACCTATTAATCCATGAGGCAAGGGAAAATCATACATGATCAAAATTTCTAATGTTTTTCATGAGAACTATGTGGTGAATGGTGCACTTATTGTCATATTTAGAACTAAAAATTCCTTATTGGATTTGGTCCTAGACACTCTTATATATTTGTGTAATTTTATAAGGTTATCCCATATCCACCTCACAAATTATATTTTGATTTATTTTTGAAAACTCTTAAAGGAATGATTATTTTATCTCAAGACAATACCTCTACATCGACACAATTTTATGGGAATTTGATTCATAAAAACCAAGCGATTCATCATTTTGTTGAGTTTTTTTTCTAATTTTACGCATGTATTGGATTTCATTATATGCACCCCATATCAATTTGTAAGGAATGGAACACACGTTGCATTTTCAAAATGAACAAATGATTTTCTATTGAAAAAAGGACGAAAATGAATTTCCTATTGTAACTACATATATTTTTTGGGTAATATTACATATTATTAAGGGGTTTCAATCTCAAATGGCTGGGGGGAAATTATCTTTAAGATATTCCTATTATGTAGTAATACACTGATGTATTTCTTAATGAGTTTCTAGTCTTCTCTTAAATCATGAATTTGTGTTTCTAAAAGAATTAATCCCTATTCCTAAGCCTATTTGAAATACTCCTTATATAATGGACATAATTTTGTTGAAGGAAATGAAAAATTACATAACATACCCACCTAATACATTGGTTTTTTCTAGGTCGGAGTAGAAAAAAACCTTATGTTACATCCCCATGACCCCAATGGATAGTAGAACTAATTTCCAAGCCCAAACCAATGGGTTTTAAGAGGCTATTACCAATGGAATAAAATATAATTATTCCATCATATTTGGAAAGATGTAAGGAGATATAAATGTTGTGTCATTAAATTTATTGGAGAAAAATATGTATATAACCCTTTTATGTTGAAATTAATGTTCCAGGGTGGTTTGGATGTTAATAGTGTTTTAAGAAACATTTTAGATCTTTTTTAAAATCATTGTTTTGGTCATATAAAATTATTGTAACATATCATTAATGATTAATAAGGCTTCCCAAAAGGACTACAATACTCATAATGTGATTGTTGATTTTTTTATATTATATAAAAATATTTGTTCATTTATGATTTGTAATATTCTAAGAATTCATTTTTATATTTAATGATGGATATATATATATATCCTATATTTTGAGAAATGAAACTTGTTAGAAGACCAGGAAACCTGAAAAAATTGGTCGCAGAGAACATTGTTGCACCTGAACCCTAAAAGAGCAAAAAACATGTTCATATAATTTTTAAATATTTTCATATTTTTTTGCTTAGACTATGATTTTAAATTAATAATAGGATATTTTTACACTATATTAATAATTAATCATATATGGTTAGTAGAGAGATAGTGATGTAAATGGATATTGCAAGTAAGATAACTCGAGGAAGTATGTTTGTCCCCATCATAATAGATGGGAACTCTAATGCATTGACTAGGTTGAAGAGGGACACCATTTTATGATGTGGTGGAGCATCTCATTATAATATCACTAGATATGTTGATATTCATACATAACCCAAAAATAATTCTAGATGTTTGAAATGTGCTTATTTTGAGCATAAGAAGTGGGATTTTATGGCCCCACCTAAATCAAGTCACAAATCTAATAAGATGAAAAACATATAACAATATTGTTATATCGCTACAAGCTATTTCACTAGGAATACATACCATGTCTCTCAAAAATCATATTCATTAATGAGATGATATCGTTAGAATGGTTATCTTTCTCAGAACCTAGAAAGTTTGGGAGATTCTTGTTAAACCATATTGACTCCTCAGACAAAAAATCCAAAGACATGAAGAAAGGAATAAGGGGGAGGGAGTAAATAGTTTTATAGTATTAATAATATGATCATGAAAGATCAATCAAGTTCTTCAACTGTATTAGGTACCATTTTACTTCATACAAATCATATGAATGTTATTTTTCATGTGAATGAATCCCAGTTTATTATTAATTCATATGGAATTGATCAAATATGATTGTATATTTAGATGATTCCACACATGATTATTATCCAAACACCTCTTAAGTAGTGAGAGTTCATGGGATTTAAATATGTAGATTTTTATGTAATGATCTATGGAGTTTATTATGATTGTGATTTTTGCGTGTGTTATAAATGGATGTATTTGAATTGAATATTGTAATGGATTGGTTAGTATCTTTCAAGGAACATATCGATTTTTATGTGTCAAGAGTATTGTTTACATTTTTGGATGGTATGTAGAATATTTTTAAAAGACTGGGATATCAAGACCCGAAACACAATACCGTTAGAATAAATATTTGGAATAATTTCTTATTAATTATTATCAGTCACTTTAGGGAATAATAAGATAATTAATTTCAGAATATATCCTACTAGTGTATTGATATACAGACATGTTTTAGAAAAATTTCACTAGTTTTCATCCTAAAATGGAAGTCTAATTAAGAATTGATCACCTTTTACGATTGAATCCAATTTCACTTCCATCATATAGAATACTTGGAATGAAATGGTCTCATAAGACCAATAAAGTCACCTTGGGCTTCTCCTATTTTTTAAGAAGCTGAATAGTTTCTTATGGATCTATGTTGATTATCATAAGATAAATCTGGTTATAATAAAGAATATATAACCATTACCTCAAAATGATGTCTATTTTATTCAATTTAAAGGATCCCAATGGTTCTTGAAAGTTGATATATATTTTTGATGTCACCAATTCTAGTTTAGGAAAGTGGATATACTAAATAAAAACTTATTGATTAGTTATAGTCATTATGACTATATGGTTATACCCTTTAGACTCATAAATTCACTTACAGTTTTCATTGAATTAATGAATCGTGTATTTTAGAGGTAACTAGACTCTTTCATAATGTTATTGGTGGATGATATTTTTGTGTATTCTTGAACTAAAATTGAACATGATGAAAATTTAGAGATTTTTTGAGAATATTTGAGAGAACTTATTATATTAAAAATTTTCTTAATGCGATTTTTGGATAAATGAAGTTCACTAATAGGGCCATGTTATTTCTATGAAAGGTAAATTAAAAGAGCCTTAAAATATAGAATTTGTGGTCTCTTGGAAGCCACTAAATGATGTCATTGACATATGTGGATTTTTGGACATTACAGGTTACTATCATTACTTTTTTGGTATATCTTGAAAACCAAATCTCTGATGATTGTTCTCATGAGAAAAGTAACTACATTCCATTGGAAAGAGGATATACAAAAACAATCTATGGATTTTAAAGAATGAATCACTTCTACACCAATTATTTTTTTTCAAGAAACTAGGAATGGATTTATAATGCATGTAGATATGGATACAATTGTGTTCTCATTCAAAAGGTCATTTGTTACCTTTTTTAGAAAAAACATGTGAATTCATTTGAATAATTATTTAATCCATGATTTGGAATTGGTTGTGAAAGTGAATGCTTTCAAAATTGGTCATCATTATTTCTTTCAAGACAAATTCACCGTGTTCACATATTATAATGGTTTAAAAAACAACTTATCAAAAATATATTTGATCATGAGGTAAAGATGAAGGATTGAATATTTCCATATTTTTGACTCTGACATGGTTTTTACACCTAGAAAATGGAAATTTTGTGGCAGAAAATGTTGAAATAAAATTAAAACAATCAATTATAAAATGCCTTTTAGTCATTATCAATTTATGAGTATATTTTATAATATACACTTTGATAGTTCTGAGCAGAATGAAATTTTCATTTTCAATTAGGTGACTCTGATTTCTGGCATAGTAGAGAATGTTAAGGATTCTAAATTATTAGATTATGGTTGTCTCACCATTACATCTAAACTTATTAGTGGGAGACCTTGGATGAATGGAAAGAAGATGAGAATTTGAACATTATTTTGGAATAATAAATAGTTTTTCTCCAATCATGTTGGAAAAAATTCTTTTTATTTTCCACCACACTAAATGGGATGTTGGTCCTATAATTTAGAATATGTATTAGTGATGTGGCTATATTTTTATATATTTTTGCAACATCATTTTATTTAATTTGTTATAATTTAATTATCTATTTTTATACTTTTTAGTAAATAATCATACTTTTTAATTTTTATAACTAACATTATTAATTAATCAATATTTATAAATAATTATGAAATTTTATGCCTTTAAAATATTTTTTTCAATATCACTTAACTTTTCTAATTTAATTATTTCTGAATTAGTATTATTTATATTAATCTGCTCACTTTTTAAAAATTTGACATTAATATTAAATAACCGATTAATCATCTTATTTTCTTAATAATTAACATAGTTTTTAATTGAATATTTTAACCTTTAAATTTAGTTTCATTAAAATTAATTAACTTTATTAATGTTTATGTTTAATTATAATACTAATTAATTAAGTTAATATTTTGAGTATTAATTTAATGAAATAATGTGTTTCTAATTTTAAGTATTCACTTAATTAATTAATTAATTAATTTAGAGTTTTTAAACATTACTTTTTTTTATTCTAAGTATGCAGTTAAACTATTAAGTCACTAAAATTTTTTTTAGTCTAACGGTAAGATAGAGATGAGGTATCGGTGATGCATTTAGTCACTGATACAATCCATTTTCACTCACTGTAGACCCTTTAATCAATTTATAAAATAATTTTCATTTTAGTCTTTTATTAACATTGTTTAACATTAATCCAGTTTTTTATTTAAGTGTTAACAATTAAAAGTTTAATTTTTTATTTTAAAGTTTAATTTTAATTTAATCAATAACCTAGTTTAAGTTTTTGAGTTAATTTTTTTAGATTTAATTTTTTAATAAATTAATAAATTAAATACATTAAATAATGTAAGTGTATGTTTTATATAATTAATGGTTTTAAGTTTATTATAACTAAATATTTAGTTGTGTACATATGACTCAAGGTTGGTTTTTCCAATGGTGACTTAAAATAATTGCATTTTTTTAATTTAGATTTTAGACATTTGTTTTATTTGTTTTAAATTGATTAATTAGAGTTTGAAGTTTTTAATTAAAGTTGTTCTTTTGTTTATTTTATTTTTTAGACAGAAAACTGTTGTTTTTTTAACTATCAGTGAGTTGACTCACCTATCACTTTGCAACGGTGTCGGTCTCACCGATCATGTGAATCAGCTTTGGTCTCTTGTTTTAACTATCGGTGACTTGTTTTTTTATTTTAACTAACAGTGATTTGTTTTTTGTTTTCGGTGAGTCATTGAGTCAACGTTCATTTCCTTTCTTCGGTTTCACGTCACACCGATTACTTATTTTTTTTATTTTATCTATGGGTGACTCGTAATTTTATTTTTTAAACCCATCAGTGTCGTTTTTTCGATAATCTGTCAGCGACACCCTTCGTTCCTTCTGGTTGGTGTCTCACCCTCAAGCGGCTAATTTTTTATTATGGGTTTTAGGAAAAAAAATTGGGAAAAGGGGTTAGGGTTTCGATATTTTTAAAATTGGGTCCGGGATGCGTGAACGCCGTTCACGCATCCTTCCGCGGCGAAGGATGCGTGAACGACGTTCACGCATCCTCCCGAGAGGAGGGATGCGTGAACGGGGTTCACGCATCTCACAGAGGACTCAAATCCTCCTCAAAATGTATAACTATTAATTATAAACTAATACACTTAATGTAAAAATTAATAAATATTAATAAATATCAATTAAATAATAGAAAATATTGAAATAATGTTAATAATTATTAATAAATATTCATGAATAATATATATTAATTAAATAATTATTAATAGAATGGCTTGAGTATTCTATAACATATATTGTAGTTAAAAATCTATTTTAATAAAGATCCTCATATGGTTCCATTTGTATTCTAAAGTGGAAACTTAATTTTTATACTTTCTAATACTCCTTTTTCATTGTTTTTCTGATTAAATATTCGTATATTTGTGGACAAATGAGTTACATGAAAAACATCTAGTGATTGTGATGAGTGAACCATGATCACATCATCACTATGCTAAGTTCTCTGAGTTTCATTTCTAGATCCAAGAGTAATATTTTTTAAGGCATGTGATCTCTAAAAAAATCATTTTATCTAAATAAGGTGGAAGAAGTGATGTCATGGACATGACCTAAGTTTTGAGATGCATACTCAATAATCTCACTCTTTAGATTGCGTACCAGTAGAAATTGTTTCCTTTTATAAATTCTGAATATGTATCTTCTCAAAATTGGCCAAATGAACTTCTAATTCATATTGTAGTTTTCAATGTTGTCCATAAACAACCATACATGTGAAATCATGCTCAGAGTGTATCAATTATTAACCAAGGGTAGATAATCAAAATTATCAATGAAATGCTAAATTTTGCACATACTTCACCAAATATATTAAAAAGTTCAAGTGAAAAGATAAATCTCCCCTTTTCATCCCATCTTTCCATCAATGAAGCTCTCCCCCTTAATTGAAATGAGAAATATAATTAAGAACAATGGATAAAGTGTGATTGGAATACCTCAAGTTTCATCTTCTTGAGATGATATGAATTTCAAGATTTGTCATGAAATAATCCTTGGATTTTAGCTCAAACTTATTCTGGGGAATAGTTTCTTTCACAGTTTTCTTGACTTCATTGTTTTGCATATTCCCAATGAAAGATTTTCCAACTATTGTTCCATTCTTCTACACTTGTTGTGGCCTTTTATTCTTATCAACATATGCATTCTGCATGGTTGGACTAAACCATCACTCATCATAACTATGACCACTTCTATTGCAATTCGAAATAATTAATATAATTAATATTTATCATTTAATTTAATCATATTATTTATTATACATATATATATATACATTGGTAGATAATTTGATAATAGTAAGACACTTATTAAAAATATAATAGAAGTCTAGATAACAGTAATACACATACAAAATGTATCATAAATCAAAGGTCAACCTAATCTACGCCTCCGGCGTAGATGCTCCTCTGTCCCACAGTCAGGTGTATACTGGATGCGTCCACGCCGTGTCTGTCTACGTTTATGCTCTGGCGTACGCTGCACATCCTCATCGACAGCCACCTCCACATCCTCCTGTGTGACAGACGGTGGATGTACAGTCTCACCGCCTGTACCCTGGCCTGCATCTAAGGATAGTGGAAGCTGGCTGGAACTCTCGCCAATATAGGAAGTAGATGGATGCTCTACTGCGGATGACTGCAATAAAACATCGAACTCAATCCAGTCAGTGTATGTAAGTACCTTTGGTTGTGCCTGAGAAGCTGGAGGAGCATCTGACTGATCATGCTGAACACCCTCCTCCAGTGGAACAATATCATGTGGCTAAGCAAGCTGAGCAGCCTCCTCCTGTGGAACAACAACATCCATAACAGGGTCTTCACCCCCAGGTACATCTATGTGAGGCTCATCAGGCTCCGCGGCCTCTGCAGCAGGCTCTGCGGCCTCCGTAGAAGGTGGTGGATCAAAGAAAATGTCATGATAAATCTCGTCCATCGACGGTAGCATCTGTCGTACAAGGCTGTGAAAATATGTTGGGTCAAAGGCAGCTCTCTCCACTGGATCAGACATATGAAGTAGATGACAAATACGAGCATCCTGCGAAAACAAATTCCGTTGTTAACTAATTTGAATAAAAAATATGTTGAACAGTGAAAGGAAGAATGCATACCAAGTCATGAAAGCCCCGTCCGTGACGTGTCAGAAATCTGACTGGAGACCTGATGTACCAGCCTGCATAATCCATCTGATCCATCAAATGAAAACGTACTGTCCCTGCCCCTCGCAACTGGGACTCCCGTCGTCTGTCCCATAATGCAACATATCTGGTATGGTAGCTCCTCTAATCAAAATCTCTCTTCCCTGAAATCTTCAGGGAATGCAATGAATCCAACTGACTGGGCGGGTCAGGAACTGGCTGAAGGAATCCAAACTGTCTCATAACCCTATCCGTCTGATGCCACTCGACTATATGAAAATGAATCAGTGGAACCATGCAGGAGCTGATATCAAGCATCATTGTACAGTATGGGGGCAGACTCTGAAGGATATCATCTGTATATGGCATCCATGTAATCTGAAAGAAAAAATGAATAATCAATTAATAAATGAATAGATGTACAGTAAAGAGTAAAGATTTAACAATATAAATAATAATCACTTACATCGTCTGGTCGAATGCTGTCTAACATAAGTCTGTAGGCGTGAACATCATGTCTGGGAGAATCTGAATGTCGATGCGCCTGACTCCACCTGTAGATAACAATTTTTTTTTACATTTCATAAAAGAATTTTATACAAGTAAGTTAGATATTAGAAGGAATTAATAACATACTAACGTCCACGTGGAGCCTCTGTTACAATATCTACGGGTAATGGCGCACGTGCATGTGGAGCTAAACGAGGTATGTGCTCACACACCCACATCTGTAGAAGAACCATGCATCATGTGATCTGTATCTTATCGATGCGACATGCGCTGCATAGGGCTCTGTATGTATATGCTAGGCAGGCAGACCCCCGACTATATCGGCCTGCCTGGTCCAAATCCTCTAAAAAAGATAGATACATCAGGTGCACAAAAGTAGTAGAGTGGTCAACAAAAAGCGTGCCACCGATCAGCCTCAAAATATATGCGCGTGCAAATCACAGCACGGTGACGTCATCAGCATCATCTGGTAAATGTGTGAAGTGCTGGTCTAACCAAGGCATCCACAATCTACCACCGACGATGGTCCTGCCATCATCCTGGACCTCTATGCCCAGAAGTCTATGAACAAGCTCGGGCAAATCTGATGGAACTCAGTCTATCAAAGCATGTCCGTCGATAGGGAGGCCCAACATAATGGCCACATCCTGCAACGTATAGTCATCTCCCCCTCACTGAAATGGAAAGTATGCGACTCTGGACTCCATCTCTCTACAAGTGCGGCAATGAGCTGATGATCAAGAAATGTGAAGTCGCGCATCGCTACTCCATAGAATCCAGCTCGACGAAGATGTGGGGCGATAGCGGGAGGTGGTGCAGTATGATGGAAATGGTGAGATCTACGTACACTCTAGGGAGCCACAGGACGTCCCTCTAAAAGCAGTCGTGATACATGAGTAGCCTGAGATGTAAGCAATGGAAAACCTGCCATCTACACACATGATATCATCGTTACTTATTAATAGTGGAAGCATGATATATTCATTTTCATTTGGTGTCAAAATCAACATTAGCCTAGTCTCACAATCAACATTAGTTAATGATGCTCAGACACTCAGATGCCATTACTAAAACTAGACATCTTATAAGAAAACCAGAATTTAAAAGTGAAAAATTAATTATTTCTTCTTTTTTGTGAAATTACGTTTGTTAAGTTATCCATTATCCATTAAATAATCATTAACATTATTCCACATTAAAAATTAACAAGAAAAAGTGAAAAATTAATTATTTCTTCTTTTTTGTGAAATTACGTTTGTTAATTTATCCATTATCCATTAAATAACCATTAACATTATTCCACATTAAAAATTAACAGGAAAAAGTGAAAAATTAATTATTTCTTCTTTTTTGTGAAATTACGTTTGTTAATTTATCCAAAACAAGGCACTTGAACTCCTCCAGAAAAAGTACAACTCACGCTCTAGAAAATTATATTTATCACAAAAATGGAGCAGCTACACAGACTCGATCATGGATGATGAGATGTGGAACTCTGTCCTGCCACTTGGGGACATCTCTTACGAGTATGTCCTTCTGCGTGGCAGATACTGCATCGTATTCTCCCTCCTCGTTGTCGAGGCCAATCCATATCATTTATGATGCGAGTTGACTTCGGTCTTCCTCAAGGCCGCAACCTGGTAGCATGAAGCCAATAATTTTAAAAATGACAGACATTGAAAAAATTATAAATGAAACCAAAATCAACTTATGAAAACCTGAAAATATCAGGGATGATGGTCGGTTGATCAGAAGGCAATGTGATAGAATGGAAGTCACCAGCAGGCATCCAAGCAGCACTATAACAGTTAACTTAAGTGCTCATGTGATACACCGGGTCAACATATGGCTCCCATGATATATTTACCGAAGCGCAAGCTGCAATAACATGTACACATGGATATCTCAATGCCTGAAAGCTGCCACAATCATAGTACCTATTGTCCAAAATCACGACAAACACTCCACCATTAGTGCATGTACCCTGGTCGTAGCACTGTCTTACCCGAAAACTCCTCTTTTCCCTGTCAAAGGCTATAACATTCCATCGTGAAGCCTCATTCCGTATCCAGTCAATATCAGTTTGAAAATGCTGAGTAAAAAGCATTCCATTTTCCATCCTCTGGTAGGCCTTTTGGGACCGGTCAACAAAGTAGTGAACACATCTAAAAAATGTCTCTTGCACTAACCCTGTGATTGGAAGTTTGCGCACACCCTTGAGGACCCCATTTACGCACTCCACTATATTAGTGTTCATATGACCATATCTCATGCCACCATCGTATGCTAATGACCATTTTTCCTTTGAAATTTATACCATATATTCATATACCTCCTCATTAACTGTTCGGATCTCTTCAAGACGTCGATCAAACCTTTCTTGTTGGGGTTCATATGCTGAAATCATAACATAATAATGTATTAAAATGGATATTAAATTTTGTTAAAAAAAGCAAGTTTAGAAAACCATACCCAATTTGAGGATCGCCTTCTTTATGGCCTCACTAAACTGCTTATGCACATTACTTGCAATATGTCTAATGCAATAACGGTGATAAGCATTCGGCTCAGTCCAAGAAACCCCATCACTACTCACGGCCTCTATAATCGCTCGATGACGATCAGATATCAGACACACGCCCTGTTTTTGCGTGACATGAACACGTACACATGCCAAGAACCAGCTCCAGCATTCAAAATTTTCTTTTTTAACAACAACAAAAGCAAGTGGCAGAGGAGCGTGATTACCATCCTATGTGGCAGTAATGAGTAGAACACCTGTATACTTTACATAAAGGAATGTGTCATCAACCTGAATAAATTGTTTACAATAGGGAAATGCAGCAATGCACGGTCTGAATGCCCAAAAAATCCTATTGAACTTCACCTTTGACCGATCAACTCGATAATTTTGGGATACATACTCAACATTGTCCAATTGATAAACAATTTGATTATTGAGAGACAACAATTCCATAAGTTGTGGCAACATCGCATAAGACTCATCCCAATCACCATACACTTTTACAATGGCTTTCTGTTTTGCATTCCAAGCTTTGTTGTATGATACCTTATAGTTATACAACTGTTGAATTCTTTCCTGAACAACGGAAACAGGAACATCCTGACTTGTTCGTATCATCTCACAAATAACAGTACATATAAACTCTGCATCAAGGGAAGAGTGATCTTGTGCCAAGCTGTGATGCAGACAAGTGTGTGGGCCTTCTAATTTGGTTATCTTCCAACATCCATAATATTTATCAAATAGTGCTCTTAATTGAAATTTACATTCTGACCCATATTTTTCACAACGAATGAGATATTTGGTCTTTTTTGACTCATAAACCACAAATGTGAAATGTCGCTCAATGTGGTATTGCTTTATCACATTTTTCATGACCTGTTTACTTTCGAACTCCTACCCAACATATATGGCATTATCATTTGATGCAGGCATATTCCCTATAATGCCAGGGAATTCAGAAGCTGGTGTAACAGCATCCCAATCAAAATGTTGTTCACGGGACATTCCTCCAACTAAGGAACTCAAAACTGAAGGCTGATTACCACTAACTGGTGGATGTAGTGGATGTCTGTCTCTCAAAGGAACTTCAGAAGGTTCATTCCCAACCACATCATCTCCTGCTGACTCCCCAGATTCTTCTTCCTCAGATAAACTTTCATGCACTATATCAGCACAGAAAGGGATGTCATCTACATTTCCTTCCAAATTTTGATGATCTTCCTCATTACATTCTTCCACAGGAGTCATATGAGAAGGAGGCAATGAATAAGACTGTTGTGAAGGACCGACTTCTATAGAGGTCACAAAGCATGGTTCTGTAGTAATCGATTGCACCACATCAATATCAGAAATGACAATAAATAATTCCATCAAACCATTAATACATTGTTGCCTGAATAACTGAGAAGCCTCCATCCAATCCTCATCATCGACTATAGGGTAGTCGTTGTGCCACAGACGCTCAGGATATTGAAGATGTCGGTATCTAATTGAAGTGATTGCTTGTCCTGCACTCAGTTTTAACCGACTATGAATCTTATTACGAACTGCATCCAATGTCATACAACCATGGAGATTTACCACTTTGACAGGTGGCACACTATAGCTAAAACCCTGCTCGGTACAAATTACCTCACCGTTGCAATATATTTGAGCACACATAATTACCTATAAAAAAATAATTTAAAAAATATTATACACTACATTAAATTTTTAAATTATTTAATTTGGTTTTGAATAATTGATTATGTTGAGACTTTTTTATGTATTGATTTATCACTGTTAAGGTATAGTGATTGTGATTTTAGCACAAAAGCAAATTTAATATGTTTCATAAAGTTTAATTACTTATGATTATATAATCATGACTTGATCTTGAGACTTACGATTAGTTTATCATTTTCTGATAAACTAACCACAACCTATATGGGTAAACTCCTGTCTCTATTATCAAATATTGCAGCAACCGCCAATCTCCTATCAAACAGCAACGCCTCCTCTCGAACGAGTTCTCGAATGCCTCTTCGTCGACACCTCTTCGGGGATGCCTCTTCGTTGACACCTCTTCGGGGCGTCTGTCTTTTAATTACAAATTTACTCACATGCATGTGAGGGGGTCTAGGGGTATGAAATACATAAATTATTTTAAGCGGAAACGCAGGTCCTTACACTTACTGAGAGATGAATCGCAGGTCATCAATGCGGAAAAAATGCAATTATTACAAATTGAATAACAACATACACAAAATAAAACATGTAATTTCAATTATGCATGGCCTGTCATCTCAAGATCAGTCATCACTCATACCATGTTTTTTGGTATATTTATTATATTATCCGTATTATATAAAATCTATATTAAATACTACACCTCTTTTACAAAAATTTAACTTCATGTGTGTGTGTATATATATATATATAATTATTAATAACATTTAATAAATTTTATTATAACTGATCTAATTGAGATTTACATAATAAACACTTTTGTTATTTTAAATTTTATGAAATTGTAATGTTTTTTGGGCATTCTTCTACTTTTCAAAATATAAATAAATATATTTTATACTTTATTGATTAAAAATATTATTACTAGTAAATAAAAGTAATTTAATTTACACTTACATCAAAACCATCCATTAAAATAAATTTCTCTAACATAAATTACTTTTCCTAAACATTAAAAATTTTAGACATAACATAAAACATTCAATATTCAGACAACAAACATTCAAAAAATTAAATCATACAAACATTCAACATCAAGAAAATTAAATCATACAAAACATTTCATGCATAACATATGAAATAAATAAATCATACACACAATTAAACATACAAATGAAATAAATAAATACAATTAAACAATTAAATTATTAAATATAAATTTTACCTCAATAAAAGCAGCAAATATTTGTTGAGAATGAATTTCTGCAGAGCTTCGCAACAAAAACCAGAGGAGAACAATGAGTTTTGGGACGGGGACCCCTCCTTTTATAGAAAATCTCGGTCGGATGCGTGAACGACGTTCACGCATCACTGCCGCAGCTCGGAAGCGTGAACGTCATTCACGCATCTTTTCTCGCGCAAGGATGCGTGAACGGCGTTCACGCTTCTTTTAGCTGGCCAGCAAAGGACGCGTGAACTTCGTTCACGCATCCCAGACCCAATTTTAAAAATATCGGAACCCTAACCCCTTTTCTCAAATTTTTATTTTCCTAAAACCCATATTAAAAACGTTCGTCTCGTTTTTTCTCCAGCCTTATCACACACCGATCCACCAATTCCCTACCTCCACGAGCCACCGATCCCTTAGTCTGCACTTCTCACCGATACATTTCCACAAACCGATTCAGTTTTCTTATGTCAATGAATCATGACTCATCAATAACTCCCGAATCACCTATCTCCACTTACCGTTGGTTTCTCTCATCTCATGCGGACACTATTTTCTTCATCCCTCATTCTTCTCGCACCGACGCACCCCTTCCTCGTCTCCGCTCTCAACCCACCGACGCACAACCACCGTCGGTTCATCTCATCTACCTACAACTTCCGATCCATAAAATACACTCAGAAAAAAATCAATCCTTCTGTCACCGGAGTTTTAATCCTTTGTCAGATTCGAAACAATGATCAGAAAATTCTCAATTTTTTTAAAAAAAACACATTCACCACTGCGAAACAGGACCTCAAATCCCCAATCCATAGACGTTTGACACTCCTGCTGGTCTTCAAGGAGGACTGTCGTTGAGCACATGCCGTCGAGCTGGTCACGTGGAGGAGAAACATTGTTCCTCGGTGTCGCTGGGAGAGTAAATTTCCACTGCTTCGGGCTTCGCTGACCTAAAGAATCAAAATGAAGCCGTCGACCACCTTCCATGCCGGAAGCCAAGGCCGAGTTTGGAGAAAAACATAGCTACTATCGCTGAGGGAGCCGCACCACGCTTCTCTGCTACACCGTAAGCCGGCGCTAAACGCCAGAGGAGTAGGGAAAGGAGCTCACGGGCCGTCGCCACTCCTCTAGTGAAGACGAACTGAAGAGGAACAGTAAACCCTCCACCCTTTGTGCCGAAATCTGGGGGGAGGAAGAAAATAACAATAAAAAAAAAGATAAAACTAATTAACAAAAATTTAACTTAATAAATAAAATAAAATGAAAAAATAATAAAATGAAAATGTTATTAATAATATAAAAAATTATTAATAATAATAATTAAATGAATTATAATGTATACTAATTAAAACAATATATTATTTAAACTAAAATATTAATTTTATTTAAAATAAACTAATAAATAAATTTATAAATTTATATTAATTTAACTTTCTAAATAATGAAATAATTATAATGATAATAACAAAATTAATAAAATAAAAATAATTAACTTAATCTAATTTATAAAATCTTTAATCACTTAATTACTTATAATGTTTAATTATAATTTTTAATAATTAATGTAACATCCCGACCCTAGTTACCCAGAGTCGGTGCATTATTACATAATATTGGCATGATCGCAAGGAAATCATGTCTTGAAAGACCAATCAGTTTAGTATTATTGCAAACAAGATTCATATATAAGTTCAATTTTACAGCTTGAAGAGAAATACAACACAAATATATCTCATTAGAAACCTCCAAGCCTCCTAGATTAGGCCAGCAGGTCACTCATAACTAACTTCTTCATATCCTGGGAAAATAAAACATAAAAAAACGGGTGAGCTCAAACGCTCAGTAAGGGTATGTAATACAACGGAAAATGACATAAATATTAAGCATGGTAAATAATTGAAAACCACATGCCTTTACCAATAATAAAAATGAATACTTTTATGGCAAGAATATGAGCTGAGTAAATAATGTCATAATAAAACATAATCATGGTATTCTACTAGTCGAATGACCACATGAACCATCAATATTATTTCCATAATGAGGGAATGTATAATGCCAGACATTCTGAAACATTTTGTCAAGGCCTCGACCAAGACGTCTAAAAATGATTAAGGCCTTGGCCAAAACCATAAATCAAATTGGGAAATGGCCTCGACCAATTCCACGTCTAGTTTTTTCATGAGACACTACAAAAAAATGACTTTTACCAACAAAAAAATTGTAACAGATATCGTATATGTTGGTAAAAATGATCAATTAAAACAGATAATATGTTTTGGGGTTATTAAATTTAATTACCAACATTTATTTTTACCAACACAAATATATGTTGGTATTAATTGTTTAATACCAACAAACACTTCACCAACAATTAAATTTGTCACTTTATCATATTAATACTAACAATTTTTTTTACCAACAAATCAATCAATAATTATTAATCATTATTACAATTAATTTTCTTCAACATAAAAATTTGTAGCCATTATTTATTCAATACAAACAAATAATTTTACAATATTTTTTTAAAAACTATTAGTTAACCGTTTACCAAAAAAAATATATTGATACTAACAAAAGTACAAATACTTATAAGACTATTTTCTAACTTAATCATAGAAAATTATGTTGTCATTAATAAGGAAATATTTCGAATATTAGGAATAAATTCTAAATTTGATCCAATATATATTATATTTGATATATAATTAAAATTATATTTTATATAGATTTTAAAAGAATAGTATGTAATAAATAAATAAAATTTAATAACCGATCCATCAAAATAAAATGAAAAACATATTCCCACCCCCATCGTCGCACTACCCGCGCCTCCCCACTCCCCACATCGGGGTCTCTCGCCGATGCCGCCTCCTGGACAAATGATCTTTGACTTTACTCACAAGCACAGTTCATCGACATCGCCCGCACCCACAACCGCACCCCCCCCCCCCCCCCCCCCCCTGATTCTTCAGAATCACCTATAATCCATGTATTCCGATGCTCGGCTGATTTTTTCCACTTCCAACTAAAAATATTAGGTATCTCGAGTAGCAGGACATAAGCCAATTTCTCATTCAAAAGGTCGACCATTAAACCTCTTATCAGGTAGGCACTTTTTCTCTTCACGTTTTAATCCTTGAAATCAGGAAGGCTCTGGTGATTGTGACCATTAGGGTTTCTGAGATCAAGGATCCGTGTCGGGATGTCGACGACCACCGCGCAACAAAGCGATGTGAAGCCGGTTTTGAGGAAGCCGGTGTTCACGAAGGTGGAACAGCTGAACCCGGGAACTAGCGGCCACACACTCACCGTTAAGGTTCTTAGCTCCGACTCCGCCCTCCAGAAAGGCCGTTCTGTGTCTACTCACCTACGCCAGACCCGAATCTCCGAGTGCCTCGTCCGCGATGAAACATGCACCATCTTATTCACCGCGTGCAATGATCATATTGACATGATGAAGCCGGGGATGACGGTGATACTGCGGAATGCGAAGATAGACATGTTCAAGGGGTCGATGAGGCTGGTGGTGGACAAATGGGGCCGCGTGGAGGTGGCGGAGCTGGCAACGTTTGAGGTGAAAGAGGACGACAACCTGTCGCTGGTGGAGTATGAGCTGGTGAACGTGGTGGAGGAGTGACCCATGGTGGCCGGATTCTCTAGGCCTGGATGCTCTTCCCAATCTGAAGTCACTAGATTTGTGCAGATTATATAAGAAAATTATGTGATTAAAGAGGTTTGGGACCTGAATCTTAACAAGCACAAGATTTTTCTGTTGGTATCCCAATCTGAAGTAACCAGGGTTAAGCAGTGTATATTAGAAAATGGTTCGATTGTGAAGAGGTTTGGGATTTCAGTCTCAACGTGCTCAATATTTTTATCTTGAATTGAATAGCAGTTAGGGTTTCAGTGAAATTTTGATGAAACGTGTTTTATATTTTTTGTTTTTATTTATTTTTCAGGAGATTTTTGTTTGCTAATTGAATGACTCTGTAAATCCACTCCAGTTTTTTGATTCAGACCTCCATACTTGTACGCATCAATTCTTGTGCATACTTTTCCATTTTATTCACTCGTAGTAGAAATATAGTGTTGATCCAGAGAACACAAGCAGGGACATCATCGGATTCATCCAACTGCTTTATCTAATTTTATACAAGGATGTTCTGCTTTTTTAGTTTATTTTGGAGGCTCTCTTTGATTTATACTGTTTTTGGTGCTAAAAATATATATAAATGGATAGATAATTTTATAGATGACCTACAACCATACTTTATTCCACCATTTTCATTACTATTTATATATCCACATAAAATATTGGTCAGTATGAGTCATCTTTTTGTATGATGACATATAGAAATTAAAAGACTATCTTGCCGGTGATTTGGTTATGCTTTTGGATGTTTCATCGGTGGAGAGTATTCTTTTAACAACTTATGAAAAGCTGCAAATGTCGCTCGGAAAGAAACATTTAAAGGTATATTTGTTGTTTCTTTTATTGGCCTTTATTATTCTCATACTTGTTAATGTGTAGAGTTACATGCTATTTTTTTCACAGATGGAGCATGTTTGCCAATTGATTTTCATATTAGTGAAAAGTGAAACTAATTGCATTAGAAATTGGTGTAGATGAAGCTAAATGTTTATATTTATTTTTCATGATTGTATCATACTACTATATAGAATTTGATACTCATTATTTTGAAAGAGCTGTTTGCAACACTTATAGCCTATAATAAGCAGTTTGAATTGACAAGCGATGTTTGTTTTGTTGATGGAAAACTTTCACACATAAATTCTTGAAGTAAATAAATATGTGACCAAAAAAATTATAAGAAATATGGGAACTCTCATCCAAAACTTATAACATAAATTACTTAGAATTTATTGAATTCAAACATAAACAACCAATCTGCCGATGATCCAAGTGCCAGCAGATCAAACCATCCCCCCAAACAAGCCACAGAAATAAATTATAGTACAGCTACACCAAAAACTAACCAATCCATAATCATTTGTTCATTCTAGAGTCTTTTCCTAGGACTGATGTAGAGGCCCCTCACCTTCTTGTTAAGAAAACATGTGATTCCAAAATTACATTGAAATTCCCTGATAGGATGACCATGGTCGCCAAAATCAATACCATAATCCGATGTTTGCTCTTCCAAAGCATCAAATTTTCTAGTGGTGAAGAATGTGACATGATAATAGTGAAAATCGAGGGTCTCAATTGTCACCGGAACTTGAAATAAGTTTACACCAACGCATCTATGGTTCATAAATTGTCCGATATTTCCATATTATATTGCATCCTAACTAAGTGCCTTTCCATCCTTTAAGAATTCTTCTAAACCCTAGTCTGCATCGAGTGAGATAGGGTATGTATATCTTAATTATCTTCATAGATAATCTCTCTTGCACAGCTCATTGGTTAAATTTTTTCAAATATACTCATAAACAAATGTACTTTGGGGTAATCCCTCAAGTGTACGGGCACCCCATCCCTTTACTTAGTGAAGAACAGCTACAAATTGCATGTGATGCCTCTCTGCACAACTCAAATTTCACATTGCATGTTGCAGCACAACATTCTCTTGAACCACGATAAATTTTATCATTATATAACATTTTCATAGTGCAGACACTGTCATCACAAAACCTCTTCAATAGGAAGTTTTGATAATAAAAGTAGTGGGGCTTTCTGTGGTCTTTGACTCATGGAACTGAAATCTATTATGAATAATTCTCTTCACAAACCTTGTTGAGTATAAGCAAACACTTTTCTCATTTCACATACACATGCACATTCACCCGGAATTGCCAATGAATGGCAATCAACTTTATGGTTTGGACATTAATGTTCATCAACAGCCTATGCTAATGTGAAAGGTAAATATGCATTTCGGTAGATTATATTTTTTGGGATTTAAAAGAATTTAGCCAAGCAACCAATTTTATCTAATAATAAATTTTTATCATTTTTGGAACCCTTTGGCCTATCATTATTCTTCTGAAAGGACCTCTATTCATTTGAATAAAATGGATAT
Organism: Viscum album; assembly: GCA_963277665.1. Taxonomy (NCBI): domain Eukaryota; kingdom Viridiplantae; phylum Streptophyta; class Magnoliopsida; order Santalales; family Viscaceae; genus Viscum; species Viscum album. The sequence continues at coordinate 224,597,505 of OY728167.1, forward strand.
TTCTGATTTGAAACCGAACTAGGTAAATTTGAACCTGAGCGATGATGATATTGTTAGATTATTACATTTCATGTTATGTGGCATATACAAGATTCTTATCAAGGATCAAGAAACTAAAATGATTTCCTCTACTTCACTTTGAATTCAATCCATTGTTTACAAATAAAATGAGAAGAATAATTTCATGTACATTGAAAGAATTTATAATTTTATTAATCCTCTATTCAATTTGTCTTTATTTCCTTTTTATGATCCTCATCAAGCACCATATTGATAAAATTTGAGTTCAGTAGTTCCAATGTAAATTGAATATTGGGGTAGGGGTATCCTATTATGTAAAAAGGTTTTCCAACCTAGTTGACCTAAAAAAAGTTATTTCTCCCTTGCCAATAATCAATGGTGAGTTGTCCAACAAAATTTTGATTAAAGCTATTATATTAAACTATATCATGGAAGGACATGAATATATAGAATTGATTAAATCCATCACATTCCAGTACATCGGCCGGGAGTAGTGATCCCAAAGAGTGTGGCTTGTGACGTGCTCTTATGTTAGGTTCGTCTGTATGCACTACATGGAATCTCCATGGCTTCGAGTATTGATCACACTTTCTTGTAATGGTCTGGCCAACTTTTTCCCATGAGACCAATGTCATAGCCCATCAATATATGCATCCAACAGGAAGCATGAAAAGATATCAATTATTTTGATGACTGTTTTAAGGACCTCGATGACTAGTTGAATGTCACCCAGGATTAATGAGAGGTGACTATTAGTGAGAAATGGTCCTCTAAATAATATGAACTTGTTTTTATGGTTGTCGATTACTCCTGAGATATTATTAACCATGTCGTCAATGTTCCAGAACATAATACTTCCATATGAATGTGTAAAACTCAAGTATTCTAAGGAATGTTGATTACTGAAATACCAGAATTCTTTCAAGAACTTGAGTTCTCCTGTCAGAGCATTTCAAAGAGGCGTAAATACTACTTCGGTAAACATTGGTCCTTTAGACTCTAAAGCGGTTGTAATTGAAAATAATATATTTAACAGATTTGATAGATTGTTATTTCCCATTAAGTAAGATCCTCAAATAATCTATAAACATGATTTAGGAGATATCAGGGACCCGTAGTGGCCCCAAAACAGCTCTACTGTCACATTTTTTATTCCCTCAACATTGATTCTGAAGTCATGGTGGTCGCGTGCCTATCAGATGATGAAAGTCATTTTGCATATTTTGACTACTTACCTTGCAGTGATCAGCGTGTTGTGTTTCTGGGGGAAGAAATTCTTCTAGGGAGTTGTGTTTGCAGTTGGTGCTTCATTGCAGCTCTTTTATGTTCTTTCAGTCATAGAAAAACTCCCTTTTACAATGCTTGTGCTGCAAAACACCGTGAAGATGGTTTGGAATCTTCCTGAAGTGATGAGAATTTCATATTCATTCATACTAGTAATGCTTTTATGGATGGGAATATGGTTGTTTGGAGTAGCAGGTGTTGTGGATTTAAGCATGGGTGATGGAGGGAACTTCTTGTGGTGCTCTCTGTTAGCATATTTTGGATGGGTGCAGTCCTCTGCAATACAGTTCACATTATTGTGTCTGGAATGGTGTTTATTGTTCTCATGCATGGAGGTAGAGAAGGAAGCAGCATCAATGCCTGCGAACTCACTGATTAAATCTCTATGTTATGCTATAACAAAATCCTTGGGAAGTATTTTCCATGGTTCACTCTTTAAAGCAGCACACTGCGGTGGGAGATAAGGGGATTCCGGCCAAAGATTGGAAACAATGAGTGTTTTCTTTGCTGTGTGGATTTTCTTTTTAACATGGAGGAAACCCTTGTTCGGTTTTTTAACAAGTGTGCCTATGTCCAGATAGTAGTAAACAGGAAGGTGTTCAATCGGTCTGTGAGAGATGCATGGGAAATATTTTAGTCAACTGGTGCAGAAGTTCTCATTGCATATGTTTGATCAGGTGCTGTTTTGATGATGGGAACTGTTTTAGGTGGGCTGATTGTGGGGACCTGCTCAGGGGGTTGCTCATGGAGGAAGACTAGTGACTGGGTCATCATGGTCAGCTCCACTTATTGTCTTCTTCTTAAACCTTATAATTGAATTTTTTTTGGTCTTTGATTACAATCAAGCTCTAGTTTGTTTTGAAGTTGCTACATGTTTCACAAGCTTGGTTGCAATTCTCACTTACGCTTTTTGTTCTTCAACTTTCTAAGAAAGGAACATGATTTTTGTAGATTGGTATTTAGTTCTTGTACTATTATACATTGTGATCAGGTATTTTTTCCTTCTGTTTTACATGTGCCATAACATTTTGTTTAGATGATTACACCTGACAGTTTGCTTCTTAGTGTGTGAGAAGGAATTTCACATTGGCCTTTTGAAGGTTCATAATATGGATGATTTAAAGGTTCTGTACGTGTGTCCTATTTAATTACCATTATGATGCATTTAATGATGCAATTTAATATTTTTAAGGATTTTAATGGAATCTCGTATGTCACGAAAGTTGTCAATGGGACAATGTTTTTGTTGAGTTATGCACATTCAATGAGTGTTGTATTCATGCGGCTATAGAGAAGATCATCATTGATATTCTACACTTGATGGGAGTTTTCATTGGTGGTTTGTTAGCACGCGGTGCTTTATCTGGGCAGTGCCCACTTATGATGCTTTCTCTCCATCTTGTATGTTATCACTCATGCTGTTTGATGAATTTCAGCACTCTGGTTAATGTGTCTCCTGGAGACTGCAGATAATTGCTTATGAGGTGGCGGTTCTCTCTTGGAGTTTCTACCCTTATTGGATGAGGTGATTTCTTGGTAGAATCCAGGATGTTTCAGGTAGGTATGATGCATTGTGAGCAATAATTTCAGTTTTATTGTTACCTCATCTTGTTTCTCCCTCGATTACCTAATGGTGCATGCTCAGTACATCTAATTCATGTATTGTAACACTTTTTCTTCTTTAATATATTTCTTTGGGGCATGAATTGGGTGACCAATTCATGTCACAGTTTTTTGAACACGTGATTTAAAACATTGATAATTGAATGAAAGGTAAACAAAGAAGGTGCAGGTGCGTTGAAGTTGGAAGCAAAAACAAGTCAAGCAAAACTATTCTTGATATCAATGAATGTTTAGAGGTAACCACAATCTTTGTGAAATTTTAAAATCTATCAGTGTATGATGCAAAAAGTTGAGCGGAGACTTTCATTGTTTCATTTACTCTTACCTCATTTCACTCTTATTGCATGCATAAATATATATTTTTCATTCTAGTTTCAATATGCCTAGGATTTAGTGATTTATTTACTTAAATCTTTTGAAATATGGATTTTGAAGCTCACCATCATCACACATAGCCAAGTGGGATGATTTTCTTGAACAAATGAGTTCTTGAATGACAATTCAGTCAAACCCAATTTTATTGACGCAACTGGTTCATGTGAAACGACATAGTGGTAAGTTTCAATGTTTCATTTATTTTCATCAATATCATACACCTTAATAATTATTCAATTATATTTTTTCATGTACTGCCTTGCAGATCCTGTAATTGTTACTACAAGCGTGAATGCTAAAAAAATTAATGTTCAATCCTTACACTCCATTTTCACAAATCCAAGTGATTTATTCTGTACAAATTGAAAACTTGTATACATTATACATACCATCTATTTGGTTTCATGTTCTTCAGCTTTGGTTCCATTGTAGAAACGGATTACTTGTATACATGCTTTTGAATAAAAGTTTGAATTATCCTACAAATCATTAAACTTATTGGAGATGTAATGAGTTTGAACTCTTACCAGCATGTCAGCTGGATCCTGCTTGGCGTGGAAGTTTGGTGTTATCCTAAGGCTGGACACCTCCCTCTAATTTCTGCTTTTCTTAATCTCCCCTTAGCATTTACTTTGATCTTATGTTCTTCATTGTTGGATCTTTAGTGCTAGAGTTGGCTTGGACTGGTGCTGGAGCTGGACTGGTGCTTGTGCTGTCGCTGGCATGGACTGGTGCCGGTGCTTTCGCTGGCATGGACTGGTGTTGGTGGTGTCGCTGGCATGGACCGGTGGTGTCACTGGCATGGACTGGCATGGACTGGTGCTGTCACTAGTGTTGGTACTGGAGCTGACATAGATTGGTGCGTTGCTGGTGCTGATGTTGTTGCTGACGCAGACCGGTGCTGGTTTTGTTGCAGGCATGGACTACTATTGTCGCTTGAATGGGTTGGTGTTGGAGCTGGCATGGACAGGTGCTGGAGCTAACATGGATGGAGTTGGGTATGGGTCGCTGTTTGGGGTGATGTATGGGTCGCTGTATGGGGTGTTGTTATGGATCCTGTGATTTTGTATTAAATTTCATTATAAATATAATTATTTTTTTTATAATTTTGAACCTATGTGAAAATGTTATTCTATTTAATAATTATATATTATATATAATAAATAAATAAATATAATATGAAATTATACCAGAAATAAAAATTTATAATTTTTATTTAAATGTAATTTATAAACACATATTGTATGAACAGATAAATTTGTCTCAAAACCTGTTGCTAAACATTTTAACCGACACATATATTATTTGTTGGTATTATTATAATTACAATAGAACTATTTTATTTGTCGCAAAAACATTTAGCGACAAAGTTTTTTCCGACAGTTTAGTAACAGGGACATAAATCTTGGTAAAACGGTTTACCAACAGAAAATGCACTTTTACCAAAAAATATTCTCCTATTGGAAAAAGTGAAATATTTTGTAGTGAGACCTACCGATGTATCGAGGAGCTATAGTGAGTTCCACCCGTCACTTACTAAGTCCAATACATTCCTCATATGAAAAGGTTTAAACATATCATAAACATTAATATTAAAACTAGCATATGAAATGTCAATAATTTAGCCATGAATGGTATAAAAATAGCACATCCACAGTCAAACATATCTCAAAAATTTCAATACAATATGAAAGTTTTGTATGATAATAAATCAACTTCAAATAAACATAAAATCCATCAAATGATGTTGACATAGATGAAATCAAAACCTTTTTTTAGAGACATATCTCTTTATATTTTGAAATCCTTTAAGAGTCACATAAAGAAAAATTTTATTTTGAAAATATTCTTATAAGCTTGTAAGGGAAGCTTTAATGATATTATAACAGCGGAAAATAGCCGCACCCGCCGTATAAGTTAAAAAAAACATTCTTACCTTAATTTTGTCGAAAAGGTTAAAAAGGACATTGTTTGGAAAACGACAGAAAGATTCATTTATAAACTTCTTATAAAAATTCAAACAAGGGTATAAATGACTTTAACCCATATTCTGTAAAATAGTAACAATGTTTTGAAATACATTTTTGAGAAACATGGATGTGGATGATAAAGAAGTCCCAGTAGATAATTACGTATAAACATCTCGGATAATGAAGAGATTGTGAAATAAACCCCTACCTTGTACTTTTCCTTGGTTGATGGTAGGTTAACCTTCTGTATAATGGTGAAATAATTGTTATTGAATTATAAAATAATCATATATATTAATATGATATCATATATGATCTTTTAACATCGCTTTGTTAATAAGATTTAGTATTATCGTCGTTTTGGGTGTTAACTTACTCGTTTTCTTTTATATAAGCCGTGTTTGTTATGGATAGGTTGTATAATACTCATATCCCGAATGATATTAAGTCCTTAAATATTATTTTTAATCATCCAATAAAATTTAGTCATGAATGGATATGATGGAGAATGAATCTCATCACGTTCGTGGAGACCGTAATCCGTACATACGCACGAGCGACAATATCATTCTTTTAATATTAAAATAATATATAATTGGATGATATATCATATAGACAGAATCATTATCATGTTATATTTATTATTTACATGAATTATACATCATTATTATACCCATTTAAATAATAGTATATTGAATAACAAATACACCACAACATGGAGACGGTAGGCCGTACGTACGCACGTATGGTGACATGTCATTAAAGGGATGGATATAATAATGATTTTTTTGTTCCATAATTATAATAACATCAAAGTATATAGATGATACTAGAGTTATTATTTTAGAATGGAAATAACAAGGAAAGAGGAAGTTGAAGAAGAAAGAAACTTTAAAGAGGGTGGTGAAGATGTTACCTCTTCTTCGGGTTCTTCCTTTTGATTTGATCAAAATGGCTCCATAGGTTGGCTTTCTGATCAAACTAAGGCCCATAGGATGAAGTGAGGGAAATTTGGAGGATAGTTGGGCAGAGTTTGGCCGATCCAAATGGATTTGAGGGTGTGAATTAATGAGAAGGGGGAGTGCCCTTTTATAAGAGAGGTGAGTGGCTCTTTTGAAAAAACATAAAGTATTATTTTATAATAAAATCATATTCGGTTTCTAATGGATCCAAAGTGGATTATTCAAAGTCTAAGGTGGGGATGAGTCGAAATCCTTTCCACCAATAGATTTTAGACAGGTTTGGTTCATTATATTAAGCTTATCTTTTAGTTTTAACTCTTAGTTAATTAGTTTGACATTTACCATGTCACTTTGTATTTTTATATTATATAGTTAATAAACTTACTATATACATCCAAACGACCCTCAAGTGGTCCATTAATGATACCACTATCATGATATAAGTCCTTTGGCCGAACCTTAGATTTTTTAGGGATATAATATAAATTAATAATATAATATTTGTTTTGAAAACTCATTTATGTCAATTTTGACAATATTTAATAATTGATTTTTGATAAAGTCTTAACAACTTTATTAATTCGAAACAAATTCATATAAGCAATCCTAAAATGTATTATTAACCAATAAAATTCGTGTATGACATCAAAACTTTCAAATTATATTTATCTCAACATTTATAATACTAATTATTTGATTATTTCATTAATAAGGAAAATACTGCATCATTATTGTGTCATAAATAAATTTAATTATTCAATGTCTAAAAATTATAAATAAAATTCCATTATGTAGAAAATATTTTTATTTTTCTAACGAATATTTATAGTTGAAAATATAAAATATATAACCCTATGTAAAATTTTTTTTGCTAAAAGATATATGTTTTTTTCATTTTTGTATTTACTTTAACTTAATTAATATAAAGTGTCATTATCACTTACAAGTGGATCCATGGGGTCCCAAAATCGACCCAAAGATGCCTATGGTCGGACATGTATCAACCAATAGGATTAGGACACATTTTAGGGTAAATTAATATTATTATAATATTATTTTTTTACCCTTATTTACCGGATTTACCCTTTAACCATGGTAAATAAAATATTTACCGAAGTAATTATTCAAAATGTCTAAAAATAATATTTACCTATTTACACAATTTGGACATCCTGATTCCAAATATGGAATTCATTTTTCCAAATTCAAAACACAGAAGTGGCAGAAATGAATTTAAAATTAATTCCCGCTGTTAAAACAAAAAGCGTGTTTTTAAGAGATAATAACTATCAAAAGATTGACACTTCTTTATGTTTGGTTTAAATGTGAAATTATGTACAATGACAAAAATTGTATTAAATGGTAAAAATATATTCTAAATATACTTTAAAACCACTCAAATTCATAATTTATCACTATTAATTATTTTGATTAAAAAGTTGTTTTTAATTTAAATTTAGTAATTTTCACTATTCATCAAAATATAAAAGTTATCCGAAAAGTACCAAAATTTTACCCTAAGCTAATTTCGATATTCCGAAACCTAAAATGAAGTCCATTTTACCAAATTAAAAACCTATAAGTTGCATTTATTAATTTAAAATTAATTCCTGTTATCGAAACCAAAAGACGTATTTTAAAAAAACAATATCTATCAAAAGATCAACACTTGTTTATGTTCAATCTCAAAGTAAAATTACTTAAAATGACCAGAATTGGATTATATTGTAAAAATATAATATATTTATACTTCAAAACCATTAAAATTTATAATTTAACACTAAATTATTTTGATTAAAAAGTGGTTTTCAGTTAAAATATAGTATTTTTCACTATTCACCCAAATATGAAAGTTATCAGAAAACACTAAAAATTTATTGAAACTAAATTCTTATGTCCTGATTCTAAAGAAGAAGTTTATTTTGTCAAATTGAATATATAAAAGTTTCAAATATTGGATTTAAAAAGGGTTCACCATTAAAAGTTGGTAAAAGAGCATTTTTTGAAAAATACTTCTTTTATATGAAAAAATGAATTTGTTCTTACATTATGTCTAAGAAACTCGTAATATGGATTCTAAAATTATATGGATTAGATAAAGTTCAAAATTCAGTTAATACTATTAATAACTGCTTTTGAACGGCTAGTTTGGTAAGTCGTGGTGCGCTTGAACTCAGTGTTGCGTGTAGTGCAAGTTATTGAATTATTTTGATGAAATAACGTACTTATGAAATCCTGGGGTGTTACAACTAATATCTTAATTAAATTAATGAATTTTTAGTAAACTTATGTTCTACCTTAATAATATTAAGAGAATAATTTTATAATTACTGCAAATTCTTTTAATAAAAGTAAATAATAATTATCAACTAAAATAATTATTAATTAACAATAATTAACCTTTAATTTTACATTAATTTAAAAATTTATTATAATATTTTAATTAATTTTCATTTTTGTTTTAACTATTTTGTTTGGTTCTTTAGTGCTGGTTCATGCAAGAGTCAGAAACACATCCAAGTTCATTCAATTAACTCACCCAAAGTTAGTTACAAGGGAGATGCTATTGTGACGCGTGGTTCGCAAAAAAATGCATGTGTGCGATGCGAAAGTAAGGAACCAAAGTATGTCAATGGAAACAAGGCGGTGACGAGCAACAGGTAACAGTGGACATTAAAAGAAAAGCAAGAAGATTTTTTTTTGGAGAGACATTGAGGATACACATTCTAGAAGAGCATCATTTGAGATTCGACAGCTTCTATCTCATCAGAGTAGATAGAATCGGTGGGTAGCCCTAAAGTCAAAGGAGCATAGGAGAAAAGCATCTTTCGAGGAGTTATGCTTCCCTTGTATTTGAAATCTTTTACATGTTTATAAATGTTCTCAATTTCAATTAGTATAATAATCATTATTTCTAGTTAAATCCTCTAGATCATGGAGAAATTGAAGTTCTACTGGTTATTGTCAATTTTTTTTTCATTTAATCATTTCGATGTATTCAGTGTTGATCGGCGAGATCAATGCAGAATTCATTAAATTTCTTTGTACCACTAGAACTTAACTTCAAAACTCGACAATCAATTGGTGAGATTGATCATTGATACATCTTTCAAAAGATAATAAATTCATTAAACTTCATGACTCACAACAAGTTCTTCATGTTGTCATTTTCAAATCATTTTTTTCACAGTTGTTCTATTTTGGTGTGATGAACATTGAAATTGATCAACTTGTCTAGCTTAACTCCCGGCGAGGGAAGTAAGTCATTCTCTTAAAACGTTGGTATACTGCAAAAACTTTTATGTGAATTGGAATACTTTTAAAACCAGTATAATGGAGAATTCCCCCCAGACGTTTTATTTTGATAGTTTATTTATCAGCATTTTGCATTTTTGTTGTTCATTATTTTCAATCTTTTTTCTCCATCATCATAGTCTAGATCAAAAACTCAAAATGTTGTGTTACGTTACTACGTTATAAAAACAAAAAAAAAAAATTAAAATATATAAAATGTTAAAAAAAAATGGAAATTGTACTTCACTGCTGACATAGTTGGGTCTTTTGAAAAGTTTTAGAAACATTTTTGTCAAAAATCACCTTCTCTGTGGGTTTGACCCAGCTTGCCACATATACAGTAGTTAGTAGGCATATAAATTTTAAACTTTGACTAATTGCAATGATGGTCAGGTCAATTTTTTGGCATCGTTGAGAGGGAGGGAGTGAGATATTATATTTCTAATATTTTTTTAAAAATCACATAAAAAAAATCTAAAAAAATGAAAAATTGAAAACGGGAAAAAAATTGCTTCATTTTTTACTGAATTGTTTCTATTTTTTTAATTGACGGGCTCCTATTTAGTTCTACTGTTGTGCTACTTTAACTATTATTACACTTTTCGTGAGCACAAGAGCCTCCTCTGGTGGTATATATCCCATGAATTTAGTAATAGATAAACATCTCACTACTCTAAGAAAGAAAAAAAATTGAAATGGAGAAAATAGATAATAGAATCCCTGATAACAACTTCCAAAACCATCCAGGACTCCTAGATGATGTAGAAAGGTCTAGAATGAGGGATTTTCAACTTCTTCAAGTTTCAAGCAATCTATATTCCATTAGGTTTTCTCCCAGAGCACTATTTTTTGAGCTGAAACAATCACACATTTCACTATTTCCTTCCCTTAATGGTATCTTTAATGAGGAATCCCTTTCCTTCATTAGAGACTTCTACAACACTGTGCAACAATTACCTCTTCTAGGACTGATAGAGAATGAGCTAAAAATGAGAGTGTTTCCCTTTTCCCTTAAAAGGAAAGCTAAAAATTGGTTTTTATGTTTAGATGAAATAATTATTGAGAATTTGGATCAAGTGTATAATTCATTCATTTTGATATTTTATCCCCAAAGACTTAAAGGTAAACTTATAACAAAAATCAATAGTTTTTATCTAGAGGATGCAGAAGATTTTAATGAAGCTTGGGATAGATTCAGGTACCTTTTTAGGTAGTGTCCACATCATCAACTCCCATCCCACCTTCTCATGGACACCTTCTATGAAGGGTTGTCATCCTCTGGCCAGAATCTAGTTGATTAGGCTATTGGGGGTAATTAAAATGAAAATACTGATGAAGGGTTGAGAGAAATATTTAACAACCTGGCACTGAATTCACAAAAAAAATAATTCAAGAAGTAGAGGAGTGAAAAAAATTCTAGAGTCAATACTATTTGAATGAATGAAACTCAAGACCAACTTGCTGAAATCAACAACTAATTTCAATATTTAACGAATGAGAACTCTAAGAAAACTATTAACCAACATGGCTGTAAAAACACCAATAAATATTTAAGAGAACAATGTTCACAATTTGGAATGTTTGGACATACTGAAAACTACTTTCCTAATTTTGTTATGCCATCCCAATAACAAGAAAACTCAAACATTGTTAACTATGGTATTAGGATGCCTCCTAAAGAAGATCCAATTTCAAAAACATATAACCAAGGATATAGGAACCATCCAAATATTTCTTGGAAAGATAAAATTTTAATTAAACAATCCACTTCCCCTAATTACTCTAACCAACCAAGACCAAACATTCAAAATCACAAAAGGTGTGAGTCTTCAAATGCACAAGGAAACAATGAAAACCAAATGTCTTCTAAGCTTGATTTTATATTGAACAAAATTAGCTATCAATAGGAATGATACACGACTCAGTTAATGAAAAATCAAAATCAATATGAATCAGATAAAATGAAAAGTGATGTTAGAATGAAAAATATGGAAACAAAGCTAGACCAACTTGATGTGGAATTTTCATCTAGGAAAAAAGGTAGACTTCCAAGCACAACTGAATAGAACCCTAGAGAAAATTACATGGCAGTTATAACTAGATGCAGGCTTAGTATTCAAACTATTAATGAAAAATACCTTGAAAATTCCCAAAATAAAAATCTGAATGATTCTGGAAATAAAAATATTCTCTGTTCTAATGCTGGAAATTCACAAAAAGCTGTTGTAAATGAAGAAAATTTGAATTTTTCACCTGAAACTCAATCTGAAAATTCTTCTAAAAATCAAAAGAATAATGGAAAAGAACCATTTTTTAGGTAGTGAGGGATATACCTACATTCCTTAAAAAAAATTTCCCCACCCATTACTTTCCCTGAAAAGCTTCAACCTCAATGTAACACCCGGGCTGAACTTCTTTAGTTCCATGGCCTCCTTTCCAAACATCAAGTAAACATTCCTTTCATCCAAGATTTGATAAAAATCCCTTCTTATTTTAAATCCCTTAAGAAAATTGTTTCAAACAAAAATACAATGGAATAATTTTCTACCTACAACCTCACTGAAGAGTGCAGTGTTTTACTCTAAAAAAAATACCACACAAATTGAAAGACCCTGGTAGCTTTGTCATTCCTTGAACACTAGAAAATTCTGATCAGCTCAATTGTTTGTGTTATTTAGGTGCTAGTGTTAACCTACTCCCATACTCACTGTTTCGACAGTTGAGGTTGGGTTTCCTTCAACCCACCACAGTCATACCGCAGTTAGATGACAAATCTTTCACTCATCCTGTGGGTAGGATAGATGACTTGATAGTTGGAGTTGGGAATCTATTTTTTATACTGACTTTATATTCTTAGATATGGAGTGTGATCAAGTGGTTCCCATAATCTTGGGTATGACCTTCATAGCCATAGGTGTTGTTGTTGTTGTTGTGTCTATGGGTCAGCTTATTTTCAAAATTTGAGAACAAAAAGAAGAATTAAATGTGTTTAAAAATGTCGAAGGACCAACATTTTTCTGAAAACTATTCAACAGTAGAGTCATTAGAGGATGAAAACTCAACTAAACACAATGAAGATTCCTAAAATCAATCATTTTTAAAGAAAAATCATTTGGAAGTTGAAAATCATGACCTACATGTTTCACAAATTGAAAATTCTGCTCAAATTCTGAATCTGGAAAATTTTCTAGTATTGGACAACTGTCCAGTTTCTGCTGAAGAAGAGTCCTCTTTTTCTGAACATAGGATATTTTTGAGTGTCATTTAGGGTGTTTATGTTAACACCAATACTACTAAACACTTATATGATGTAGAGGGAGATATTTCAAGAAAACTTGATGATTCTTCTCTAATAAAGTTGTTGAATTATAATCTGGAAAATCTGGATAGTGTGATGCCCATTGTGGACAACATCACTATTATTTCAAAATCTGTGCATGAAATTGAGAATATTTCATCATTAAATACTCATTACAAGATATATTTTTAAGATTATGGACCTACTAGGCCTAAGAGTCTTCCTTAAAGTGTATAACCACCCATTCTTGAACTAAAACCAATCCATGCTCATTTGAAATATTCATTTCTGGGTGATAATTCTACTTTTCCTATAATTATTTCTTCGGAACATAATGAGAATCCAGAACAAAGACTATTGATTGTGTTGAAGGTGTTCAAATATTCCATTGGATGGACCATCACTAACATCAGAGGTATTAGTCCTTCAGTCTATATGCATAAGATGCCAATGAAGACAGATCATTGGACAAGGGTAGAGTGTCAAAGAAGATTAAACCCTAACATGAAATAAGTTATGAGAGAGGAAGTGATTATGTTTCTAGACAGTGGAATAATATATCCCATCTTCGATAGTGATTGGGTCAGCCCAGTCCAGGTTTTCCCTATGAATGGTGGTTTAACTATAGTTAAAAATGAAAAAAAAAGAAGAGATAGAGGTTAGGAAAGAAACAAATTGGGGATTCTGTATAGATTATAGGAAGCATAATACAACCACTATGAAGTAAAAATTTCCAATTCCCTTCCTTGATCAAATAATTGAGAGGATTTATGGAAATGAGTTTTTCTATTTCTTGGATGGGTATTCTGGTTACAACTAGATTCCCATTGCTCTAGAGGATCGGGAAAGGACCAGTTTCAGATGCCCCTTTGGGTTATTTCCCTACAGGCGGATGCATTCTGGGTTGTGTGGATCACCATCCACCTTTCAAAGGTGTATGATGGATATATTTTCAGATATGATTGAATGAATTATTGAGGTTTTCATGGATGATTTCTCCATTTTGTGTAGTAATTTAAATTCTTGTTTAGGAAATCTTGAGTTAGTTCTGGAAAGATGCATTAAAACCAACCTTGTTCTCAATAGGGATAAGTGTTAATTCATGGTCAGATAAGCTATTTCTTTAGGTCATAAGGTGTCAAATAATAGTTTGGATTTTGATACTGAAAAGATGGTAGTCATTCAAAAACTACAACCTCCTGAAAATGTTAAAGGAATTGGATGTTTTCTAGGGCATGCCAGTTTCTACCGAAGGTTCATAAAAGACTTTTCCAAAATAACAAAGCCCTTGTGTTCTTTGCTGGTCAAGGATGAACCTTTTAATTTTGATGAAAACCATTTGAAATCATTGAATCTTCTTAAATAGAAACTCACTATATAACCCATCATCACTGCACCTGATTGGAAGTTACCTTTTTAGCTTATGTGTGATGCTAGTGATGTGGCTATAAGTGTTTTCCTTGGACAGAGGAAATATATGAAGTTATATGTGGTGTATTATGAAAGTAGACTACTAGATGAGGCCTGAAGGAATTTAACTACAACTGAAAATGAATGGTTAGCTGTTGATTTTTCTCTAGTGAAGTTTAGACAGTATTTGTTAGGATCAAAAGTTACCATTTTCACTAACCATTCTGCCTTGAAGTACTGGCTATCTAAGAAAGAAACAATACCCAAGCTGATTAGATCGATTATGTTGATGCAATAGTTTGATTTAAAGATTAGGGATAAGTAGGGAGATAAAAATCTAGTTGTTGACTATCTTTCTTAGAATCCTCATACCCAATCTGAAGATCCAAGGGAGATAAATTCTTCTGTTACTGAAGAAAATCTACTTACTATGTCAATCTAGAAATCTGTATGGTATGCATATTTTTCCAACTTCTTGGCAGCATGTGTCTTTCACAAAGATAATTGAAATAACCAATGAAAAAATTCATTTCAGAGCTTAAATTCTCTCTATGGGATGATACCCTGCTATTTAGGAGATGTACTGATGGTATTATTAGAAGGTTTGTTCCTGAAGAGGAAATGCTACCTATCATAGAAAGTTTTCACTTCTCACCTAGGGGAGGTCACCATGGTGGTGAAAGGACTGGTCAGAAAGTCTTACAATCTGGTTTCTATTGGACCACTATTTTTAAGGATGCTAGTACCTTTTTAGTTGGCTGTGATAGATGTCAGAGGCTAGGAAATGTGGGCAATAAGAAGGAGTTTCCCCAAAAAGGGATTCTAGAAGTTGAAATTTTTGATTTATAGGGATTAGATTTCAGGTGTCCATTTCCATCATCTCATGGGAATGAGTACATCTTAGTTGTTGTAGATTAATTTTTCAAAATGGTTTGAGGCAGTTGCACTACCCAAAAATCAGGCAAACACTGTTGTTAAGTTTGTTAAAAAGAAAATCCATTATAGATTTAGAGTCCCAAAATCCTTTATCACTGATAATGGAACACATTTAATAGGATAAAAATTTAAATCTTTGAGGGAAAAATATGGTTTTGTTTATAAAACTAGAACTCCATATCATCCATAGTCCAATGGACAAGTGGAAATTTCAAATAGAGAGCTTAAACAGATACTTGAAAAAATTGTGTCAAATTCTAGGAAAAATTGGTCTCTTAAATTGGATGTATATTTATGGGAATATAGAGCTTATTTTAAGACTCCAATAGGTCTGTCTCCATATGGGATATTGTTTGGAAAATTCTATCATTTTCTGTAGATTTTCAACACAAATCATATTGGGTAGTTAAGGCTCTGAATTTTGATTTTATGAGTGCTGGTGAGCGGAGATTACTTGAGCTGAGTGAGTTAGATGAAATTAGAAGGGAGAGTTATGATAATTCCAGAATATAAAAATAGAGGAAAAAAATCATTCATGATTCTATCATAGAAACCAAAGAATTCAAACTTGGAAATAAGGTCCTTCCCTTTAATTCTAGACTCAAACTCTTCCCTGGAAAATAGATTTCCAAGTGGTCTAGACCTTTTACAGTTGTGAGAGTGTTGAAGAATGGTTCTGTAGAAATTGTAGGTGAGGAGAATAAACCCATGTTGGTAAATGGGTAGAGGGTGAAGTTTTATTTTGAGGGAAAACCGAAGGGCTTGGCTTCCTTCATTATGTTTCAGAAATGATCTTGAATAATGTCTAGCTGAAGACTGGAAAACAAAGATATGCTTGGGAGGAAAACCATGGTTCTTTATGTCTTTTAATTGTTTCATTTTTATCCTTGAATAATGTGATTCTTATATTCTATTTTTTTGGGAAGTTCTAATTACTGCTTATTCTTGGTCTCCTGGTTCTATTTTAGGGTTATAAAGATGTTAGTGTTATGTTATTGAAGGAGTGAGATTTCCTTTCTGGAGCATTAACGATAAACATTGATTCAGGGAAGTACTATTTTCTTTAGTTTACATTCATTTTTCGGCTCCATGTTCACTTTAATAAAATTCAATGCAAGTCATAGTTATTACTATCGGTGAGTTTTTTACTCACCGATGCACCTGAGCCACTATTACACTACTATCGGTGACTCATTAGTGCTACTATCGGTGACTCATTAATGCTGCTATTGGTGATTCATTGATAGTACTGTCGGTTATACAATGAATGTTACTTTAAAAATTATGCTTGTACTAAAAGGGAAAACTTGTTGCTTGTTTTTCAAAAAACATCATGCTTGTTTTAGAATGAAAGTTTTTTTCTTGTCAATAAGTTGAATTAAAGAAATTTCATGTTCCTTCTTGCAAAAAAATTGAATTTTATAGTTGTTAAAATCTTTTCCATGCTTGAAACTAATTTTGGGGGGGTGAGGGGGGTACATGTAGGCTGTCTAGTTATTATTTTTTGTAAATATTCTTTAGTATGGGGTGTTTAGCATGTTTTTGTTGCCTTATTGAAAATATTATTGTACCCAATTTTCTTGAATGATAACACTCTACCCACTATGCACACCCATGTTACATGCTATAGTTCGAACATTAATGAAGATCTTTATAACTGGATTTATTTGATAATGCATGGGCTTCTATTATGAACCTACTATTAAGTTACTTATTGTGGAAAACAACATTCTATTGAGCTTCATTGAAACCCTTTTAACATGTCATAAATCTTCTCTATTGAAAATTTGTTTTGAACATTAACTGTTAAATTGTTCTTCTCCCACATGGAATTCAACTTTGGGGAAAAAGTTGGGTTTTAAGTGTGGGGGAATTTAGGGAGTCAATTCGTGACTATGCTAAAATGTGCTTAATTGAAAGCCCAATAATTCACACTTCTACTTAAAACTTTTTGTCTAATAAATGGGTAATTTTTTTTCAAAACTCTAAGAACAATTTCAGGCTATAAATTGAACTCAAATGGGTCTTGCCTATAGATAGTATTTCATTTTAGTTAAAAATGGATTTAAATCTGAAATTTTGGGGGATGGATGATTGCTGAGTGAACGTAATTATTGATTTAATGAAGATTTTGGTTTAGGGATGACCTTGGAAAGTGATTTTGGTTACATGTTTGTGGAGTTATGATCATTACTGCTGGAACTAGAAGTTTGACTATATCTTAGGGGCTTCATTCTTCTTATTTTTTTGTTAAGAAAGGTAATTATTTTAGTGAGCCAACATAAATAATTTTTCATATAAATCTTTTGAAACTAGAGTAGTCTGGGCATCTTGGATCCAACATTGTAACTCTGAGACCCTAGATGTCAGGTGTGTTTCTATTTACAATTAAAGCCCTATATACACCTTGAATAAGTTCATTGCACAGTGTTTAGCACATGGATACATCATTTTGGAAAAATAATATAATGTCTATAGGGTCAAAAACGAGTTCATTAAGGTGAGGGGAATGATGAAAGCTCTACGAAGAAGGGATAATTTGGTTTATATAGAAGTCATTTAGGTTGTACCATTAAGGTGATTCACAAAAAAAATTAATTATTTTTGGAACTTAGGAAAGAGTCATTATAAAAAGTTCATACTGTTAATTTCTTAACTCCACAGAATTTTAACATTTTTTCACTCTTGATGTTATCTCTTAAGATTGGATTCGATTGGATTGGATTATTAAGTAGATTCACATATGAGGCAAGACACTTTAATTGATAGTTAATTCATTTCCTTCTTTCTTACCAATAAGAATTTGCTGGAGGCAAGACTTGATTTGAAAATATTTTTCCAAAATCCTATTGATAGTTCAACCCTCTGTTTTAAATGTGTTGGACTTGTTAAATTTTGAGCTGAAGAATTTAAAACATACTTTTTTTGTTCAAAGATAATAAAACATGGGATTGTTTGATGAAAAAAATACTTATGTGTGGGGGAATTTGATGTGGCCATATTTTTACATAGTTTTCCACATCATTTTATTTCATTTTTCATGATTTAATTAACTATTTTTACAATTCTTTGTAAATAATCACACTTTCAGATTTTTATAACGAACTTTATTAATTAATAAATATTTATAAATAATTATGAAATTTTAAGGCTTTAAAATAATTTTTTTAATCTCACATAACTTTTCTATTTTAATTATTTATTAATAATTTTTTTATATTAATCTTCTCAATTTTTAATAAATTTTCATTAATATTAAATAAAAAATTAATCATCTTATTTATTTATTAATTAACATATTTCTTAATTTAATATTTTACCCTTTAAATTTAGTTTCATTAAAAATAATTACCTTTACTAATTATTATGTCTAATTATCATGCTAATTAATTAAGTTAATATTTTCAGTTTTAATTTAATTAAATAATGTGTTTCAAATTTTACGTATTCACTTAGTTATTTAATTAATTAATTTACATATTTTAAACATTATTTTTTTAAATTCTAAGTATGCATTTAAACTATGAAGTCATTAACATTTGTTTTTAGTCTAATGGTAAGACAAACACGAGCTATGAGTGACTCATTTAGCCACCGATGCAATCCTTTTTCACTCATTGTAGACCCTTTAATAAATTTATATAATTATTTTCATTTTAGTGATTTATTAACATGGTTTAACATTAATCCAGTTTTTAATTTAAGCGTTAACAATTAAAAATTTAATTTTAATTTAATCAATTACCCAGTTTATATTATCTAGTTAATTTTTTTAGTTTTTTATTTTTAATAAATTAATAAATTAAATACAATAATTACTTAAAGTGTAAGTTTTTTTAATTAATGGTTTATGTTTATTATATTTAAATTTAATTGTGTATATATGACTCACCGTTGGATTGTCCATCGGTGACTAAAATTAATTGCGTTTTATTAATTTAGATTTTAGACATTTGTTTTATTTTTTTAAATTAATTAATTAGAGTTTGAAGTTTTTATTTTATGTTGTTCATTGTTTATTTAATTTTTTAGACAACACATTGATGTTTTTTTAACTATCGGTGAGTTGACTCACTGATCAATTTGCAACGGTGTCTGTCTCACCGATCATGCCATCAACTTTAGTATCTTATTTTAACTATCAGTGACTCGTTTTTTATTTTGACTAATAATTATTCATTTTTTGTTTTTGGTGATTCATTGAATCACCATTCAATTAATTTCTTCAGTTTCAAGTCACATCGATTACATATTTTTTTAATCTTTCTGTGACTCGTAATTTTATTTTTTAGACCTATCAGTGTCTTTTTTTCTCTAATCTATTGGTGACTAACTTAATTTCTTCTTATTGATGTCTCACCCTCAATCCGTTCATCTCATTTTTTCTCCAGCCTTACCACACATGGATCCACCAATTCCCTATCCTCCATGGGTCACTGATCCATTGATATGCACTTCTCACCGAAACATTTCCACTCAATGATTTTGTTTTCTTCTATCGGTGAGTCACAACTCACCAACAAATCCCGACTCACCGATCTCTAATTATCGTCAGTTTCTCACATATCATGCCAACAATTCTTTCTTTATCCCTCATTCTTCTCGCATCGACGTGCCCCTGCCTTGTATTCTCTCTCAACCCACCAACCCACAACCACTATTGGCTCATCTCATCCTCCTGCAACATCATATCCATAAAATAAACATAGAATAAATTCAATCCTTATATCACCAGATCTTTTATCTTTTGTCAGATTCCAAAACCAGATATGAAAATTATCAGGTTTCCAATCTGCAGACGTTGGATAGTCCTGCTGGTCAACAATTAGGACTATCGTTAAGGACATGCCACCAAGATGGTCACGTGGAGGAGAAACCATGTTCCTCGATGTCACTGGGAGAGGAACTTGCCGCTGCTTCGGGCTTCGGCGACCAAAAGAATCAATACGAAGCCGTCGAGCCTGAGCCATCACCTTCCAACCCGTGAGCTAAGGATGAGTCTAGTAAAGAACTTAGCTGATGTTGTTGAGGGAGCTACACCACGCTTCTGTTGGGGCTCGGAGCCCAGCGCCGCATCGGAAGTAGTCATTACAGAAAATACAGGAGGATAAGATTTCAACCTAATGCATTTTATCACCCAAAGGAATTTTATGCACATCACCCAAAAGATTTTTAACAACACCCTAAGGCCTTTTAAACTCACTCGATGGTTTTTTCACTCGACACACGACACCTATGAACGTACCATTTTGATTGTACCACCGATCATTGCAACTGGGACACGCCACATGATCTCTGCAACCAAGAGGAATTTCGATACATGGAACCATCATCATCATCGTCTTCAATCATCGCCATCGACAGGCCATTGTTGTCGTGATCACCATCTTCGCTTCGCACCAGTTACCGCAAATGCGGAAACCCCTTCACCGCTCTCTCTTGGTGGCTACATCTTTTCCAGTCCACATTCCAAAACATGATACCGCATCCTCTTATATAGACACCCATCCCATATCACCAATTAATTCGGTCTATATTCACAATTCCATCATTAGTCCATCAATTAATATTTGGAATAACTCTTCATTAATGTTGGGAGAAAATCCTCCATTAATGTTAAGAAAATCCCTCCATTAATAATTTTCTCTCTCTTCATTATTTAAATTTTAAATCAAATAATCCCAACAATATCCACCTTGATTTAAAATTCAAATACTCCATATTGATCTCCATCATATGGGCCTCTGTGATCATCAGCTCCACCAAGCTTCGAATGTCACCCAATGAACGGAACACGCCGCATGACACCTGCAGCCAAGAAGACTTTTGATATTCCAGCAACTCTGTGGATACCTCCGTCATTTCCGATGACATCCGAGTCCTGATTCCTTGATAAGCTGCTTTACCAGATGCATGACACCGTGTTATGCAATCGTCCACTTCAACCAATCCCTCTCATACCACTGTTGGGGCTCAGAGCCTGGTGCCGCAGTGGAAGTAGTCATTGCTGAAAACACAGGAGGAGAAGATTTCACCCGAAGGCCTTTTATCACTTGAAGGCATTTTATACACATCACCCGAAGGATTTTTAACAACACCTAAAGGCCTTTTACAACGCACCTGAAGGATATTTCACTCGACAAACGACACCCATGAACATACCATTTTGATTGTATCACTGATCATCGCAACCAGGACATGACGCTTGATCTCTGAAACCAAGAGGACTTTCGATACATGGCACTGTCATCATCTTCGTCTTCAATCATCGCCACTGACATGCCATCGTTGTCGCGATCACCATCTTCGCTATACACAGGTTACCACAAACGCGGAAACCCCTTCACCACTCTCTCTTGGTGGATACATCTTTTCCAGTCCACATTCCAAAACATGCTACCGTATCCTCTTATATAGACACCCAACCCATATCTCCCATTATTGCAGTCAACATTCACAATTCCATCATTAATCCATCAATTAATATTTGGAATAACTCTTCATTAATGTTGGGAGAAAATCCTACATTAATGTTGAGAAAATCCCTCCATTAATAATTTTCTCTCTCTTCATTATTTAAATTTTAAATCAAATAATCCCAACAGCTTCTCCACTGGGCCACAAGCCAGTGCTTGACGCCGGAGGAGGAGCAGCGAAAAAAGCTCACTGACCGTTGTCGCTCCTCTGGTAAAAATGAACCAAAGAGTAACAACAAAGGCTCCCCCATTTAGGCTGAAATCTGGGGGGAGGAAGAAGGTAACTATAAAAAAAACTAAAACTAAAAAAACTAAACCTAAAAAAACTAAAACTAATTAACTTATATTTAACATAATAAATATAATAAAAAGAAAAAATAATAAAATAATAAAATAAATATATTATTAATAATATAAATAAATTATTAATAATAATAATTAAATGAATTATAATTTATACTAATTAAAATAATATATATTTTAAAATAAAATATTAATTTTAATTGAAATAAACTAATAAATAAATTTATATATTTATATTTATATAACTTTTTAAATAATGAAATAATTAGAATCATAATAAAAAGATTAATAAAATAAAAATAATTAATGTAATCTAATTTATAAAATCATTAATTACTTAATTACTTATGATGTTTAATTATAATTTTTAATAATTAGTAACATAATTAAATTAATGAATTTTTAGTAAACTTATGTTTTACCTTAATAATATTAAGTGAATAATTTTATAATTACTAATATTTGTTTTAATAAAAGTAGAAAATAATTATCAACAAAAATATTTATTAATTAACAATAAGTAACCATTAATTTAACATCAATTTAAAAAATTCCTATAATATTTTAATTGCCATTCTTTCACGGTTTAACTATTTTGTTTTGTTCTTTTGTGCAGGTTCATGAAAGAGTCGAAAATAGATCTATGTGAATTCAACTAACTCACTTGATGTTTGTTAAAAGGGAGATGCTAGTGCGATGTGTTGTTCGCAAAAAAATACATGTGTGTAGTGCGAAAGTAAGGAACCGAAGTATGTCGATTGAATCCAGGCGGTGACGAGTAGTAGGTAACAGTGAATATTAAAATCAAAGAAAGCAGTGAAATTTCAGGAGAGTCATTGAGGACACACATTCTAACAGAGCATCATTAGAGATTCTAGAGTTTATCTCTCACCAGAGTAGAGAGAACCTGTGGATGACCCTGGAGTTAAAGGAGAATAGGAGAAAAGCATCTTTTGAGGAGTTTTTATTCCCTTGTATTTGATTTCTATTACCCCATTTATAAATTTTTTCAATTTTAGTTGTGATAATGAGCACTATTTTTAGTTAAATCTTCTAGTTTGGGGAGAAATTGATGTTCTGCTTGTTATCTTCAATTTTTTTTCATTTAATCATTTCAATGTATTTACTATTGATCGGAGAGATCAATACAGAATTAATTCAATTACATTGTACCACTAGAACATAATTTTAAAACTCCACACTAAATTGGTGAGATTGGTCATGGATACATCTTCAAAAAGATAATAAATTCATTAAACTTTAGGACTCACAACGATTTGGTCCTGTTGTAATTTTCAAATCAAAATTTTCAAATTTGATCTATTTTGATGTGATGAACGCTGAAATATATCAATATTTCTGGATTAAATCTTGGCGAGGGAAGTAAGTCATTCTCTTTAAACGGTGGTATTCAAATTCAACATTTAAGTGAATTGGAATACTTTTAAAACTAGTAGAATAGAGAATTTTCCCCGGGCGTTTTATTTAGATAGTTCATTTATTACCGCAATTCATTTTTGTTGTTCATTGTTTTAAATCTTTTTTATGCTTCATCATAGTCTAGATCAAAAAATAAAAATTTCATGTTACTTTAATACATTATAAAAACAAAAACAAAAACATTAAAATAAAAAATATAAAAATTAAAAAATGGAAAATCTACTCCACTACTGACAATAGTGGGGTCTTTTTAAAAATTTAGAAATGTTTTGGTAAAAATCACATTCTCTATGGGTTTGACCATGCTTTCCATATATACAGTAGTTAGTAGGAATATAAATTTTAAACTTTGACCAATTTCAATGATGATCAGGTCAGTAAGTCATTTCATTGATTTATGTTGGGTTGGCACAAAAAAAGAATGTGGTAGAGTATATATCAAGATGCCACACCAATCAGTAGGTCAAGGAAATTCCCCAATGACCATATCCCATGTTTCTATATTTTCTTATTCACATATAGAAATCAAAGAATAGCTATGGGTTTTTTATAAATCTACCAAGATCATTTTGGAAACCCGATTCCATTTTGGTTATTGTGGATCGACTCAGACTGTCATCTCACATCATCCCTATACAAGAATCCAATATGTGGGATGTTTGAAAAAATAATATATATAGGAAATTGTAATGATTTATGTAATTTTTGTTTATTTAATCTCATATTGAGATCCTCTTTTTTACATATCATATTTGGTGACCTTAATAGGATACATTGGGAACTTGGTTGAACATGACCATGAATTATCACCCTAAAAGAGATGGAAAATAGAAATGGATGATCTAAACATTAAATGTCAAACTCTAAGTGTGTTTGTAGATTTTATAGGCTCATGGTATGATCGTAAACCATTAGTGGAGTTCTCTTAAAATAAAATCTATCAATCATCAATATATATACATCCTTTTGAAGTATTGTATGGTCTTCCCTAGGAATTCTTAGTGATTCCCATTGATCTAGAAATCAGTTTTTCAAATAAATGTGGGTTGGATATCTATAATCAATTATAATCAATTGTTTACACTCTTTATCCATGGATATTATTATTCTTTCTCATCTCCTATAGTAATTTTCATACTCAGAATGGTTTAATGAGATGTTTATAGAAACTATTAAAGGAAATAGTTTTTGTGTTGGATCTAGGGGTTTCATTGTATCGATATCTATTTGAATTATTTTTTTAGGTATTTGGATTCAATATCTTCTCCACTTATTCTATAACATGAGTTAATATTTTAATGTTAATTCTTTTCTAGTATTTTCAAATAAAACATTGACTTATTGCATGAAGGAAAACCATTTGGTTTAATGAAAATAATATGTTTGATGAAATTTTTTAAAGGTATCAAATGGTTTACATGGAATGAATTTATATTCGAATTTGAAATACATGGTTGGAATGCAATTATTTACAATTTATGTAACCTTGAAGAATGGGTGTGTGCCTTCGGGGCACTTAGATATTGGTCACCTAGTGATGACTTGGTGGATAGACGAGTAACCACTCATGAGTATGGAATAGTAATTTGGAATTCCTGTGTATGTGAGTGTGATAAACATTGAATAAGTATACCAAGTGTAAAAGAAGGAAGATAAGGTTTTTTATTCAAAAGTTTTACTTATAATTTTTATATGGATAAATTATTCTTAATTTAATTTTAATATTTTCAATTTAATAAACATTCTGATGATACTCTTTTTAAAACAAATTACTTTTTAAAATGTGAGCTAACATGATATTTTATTAGTGGAAATTTTTATGTATTGTAGTGGGGAAATCCCACTATGTATGATTATTCAAACCCCTAAATATTCACTTTTGTGAGTATGTAGTTTTTTTCTTCACGAAAAAATTAAAGTGGAAATTTATTATTTTTCTAGTAAAAAATCATTATTATACTTCTTTGGGATGATGTTTTGGATCTTGGAGTTTCTTTATGGTGTTTTGGGAGTGATGTCACATCAATGTTACCTCATTGATATGTATTTATTGTTTCTCATGTATTTTTTATACATCATGGAAAATAAACTGATACTATTGTTTTTATTAGATTTTAATTTAATTTTTATTATTTATAATCTTGAAATATATAGTTGGTTTTGTTTATTGTATTTAACCTTGTTAGGGTGTGTTTCTTATTTAGTGAAAATTACCATAATGTTTTAATAAGACCATCAAATTTATTTTAATCCTTCTATGTCTTGGGAATGTCACCAAATATTAGTAGAACCTCATATCAGGCCTAAGGGAATAGATTGGGTGGGGTTGCTACAATTCAACTCTAGGAGAATCTTGATAAGAGATTTATTCATCCATGTGCATTACAATTGGGTGAACTAATTATAATTTTTTTTGGAATAATGATTGGTCAATGTTTCTATTAATTGATTATGGGGAACTAAACTAAATCACTAATAGGAACAAGTATTTTATATACTATATTGATGATTTGATTCATTAATTGTGAGGATATAAATTTGTTCTCAATGGCTGACCTAAAATATAGATGTAATCACTTTATGGTTAAAAATGAGGACATATTAAACACAACCATCCAAATGAGGCTTGTTAGTATTAATAAATAGTTATAAATATTTCACTTACTAATTCCCATGAAATATTCATCAGTATAATTAATAGTCTTTATATATTACATTTATAATATTTTGGTGGTATTTATGTAAGATATTGTTATATTTTTCAAGAGAATGGATGATAATGGAAATCATTTGAGGACTATATTTAAGACCTTGAGGAAGGACAATTTGTTTTCAAAATTAATCTTGTTTAAAATTTGGATACATAAATTATCACTCTTAGGTTATGTAACGATAATAATGGGTATATTGGTGGATCCCTAAAAGACATATGTTATTGAATAATGGACCATACCAACCATAGTGATTGAGAACCATTATTTATGATGGTTGGATGAATACTAAGGATTGATTTTGGGAAATATTTCATAGATATTAAATCCACTAACTATTTTACAGTGAAAAGGATTCATGTTCCATTGTATTTATGAATGTGATATAAGTTTCATATAATTGAGAAAGGTTTGTTGGTGTAACTATGATAACACTACCCTACAATAGAGAAGGTTTTTTGATCAAGAGTGATGCATTAATGATGGTACTATGAAATGTTCTTGTGTATATTAACATGGTGGTTGCTTATACATCACACTAATTCATAGTTCATGAAAAAAATTACCTGATTCAGGATTTTGAACCGGTAATGGTAATTTTTTACAATGAATATATGGAGGAATTATCGTTATAGTGAAATGTGTGAGATATATACCGATTAAAAAAAATCTTAAAGTATATATTCATAAATGAAGTGTTAAATATCTGATAAATAATATGGTTGGAATTGATTAATTTTTATGACTGTTCAATACATTACCACCTTGTGAGGGTGATAAAGGTGGATAATTATCTTAGTCATATATACGATGAATGTTTCTCATTAATGAGGATTTAAAGAGACTGAATACATATGAATTTATATAGGATGGAAAATTAAATCACAATAAAATGAAAAATATACCATAATTCTTAGATTAATTCTCAACCATATATTACTATGAAGATTAAAGTGGGGATAATAGAAGATTTAAAGCCAGAGAATAATGTAAGGAATGTTCCTATGTTCTGCTATAACAGTTATTAAATGATAATGTTTCAAAACAAAAAATATATCATATGTATCGTCAATAATAGAATTGAAGAATGAGCTATTATATGAATATCATAGTTCAAAATTTTCTATAAATCATGGAATTTTAAATATTTATAGGTATATTAAAGAAAATTTATAGTGGTATGACATAAAGATAGATATTTTGGAGTACATATCTCGGTGCATGAAAAACTAGAAAGTCAGGGAATAGAGATTCAAGTATGAGGTTATGTTACAACCATTACCCATACCGAAATGGAAATAGAAAAACATAACCATGAGGATCATTTTTGAACTCCCAAAAAACTCTAAAGGGTTAATTCTAATTGTGTTTTAGTCGATCGACCTATAAGATGAGAAAATTTTAGTGATGTAAGAGAATATTTCTCTCTTAATTAGATTACCAAGATATATATTAAAAAGGTTTTAAGTATTATTAGAGTACCACTATTAGTCATATCATATTTATATATGAGGTTTAGAACCCCAAAATTTAAATATATGAATACATTTAAATAATTCAATGTGTTTGATAAAATCCTCCATATGCAACACCGAACTGAAAAAAAACATGATATGTTTAAACCATTAAAAGTAATTTGATTAGTTATCATGAATTTATAAGAGTAAATAATATATTATATATATAGAGAATTAAAATAAAGGATAAATTAAATATAAAAAACAAATTGTTATAACTAAAATGATTAATACAATCATTTTATTCTTGAAGGTGTATTTTTCTAAATATTAGATTTTTATGTGATATTAATTCTATTTCAATAAACCTGTGATGAATTATGATAAGATATATTTGATATTATTAATTGGTTTATATTAATTTAAATAGAATGTATTTTAGAATTATAATGAGAGTGGTTAATATTATTAAAAAATCAATTTTCCTATCAAAACAATTTTTCATTATATCTCACCATTTAATATAAATTTTAAAATTTTAAAATTTTGAATTTTTATTTCGAAAAATGAAAAAATATTTTCATTCATCATTGTAATATTTTATTAAGATACTTTTTTTATTTTTTTATGAAGAATTAATTTAAGGTGAATATTCAAAAATATCATTTTTAAAAATAACATGACACTTATGACATTATCAGTGTATAAGTATGAATTGTAAATTCATGGAACTATTTTTTAATAAGAAATATATATTTTAAGAGACATTATAATTTAAAAAATTTACTTTTTAATTTAAAAACTGATATTTTATATTTTAGAACAAAAGTTACATTTTCACAATAACTATTTTTAATATGTAATATATTTTAATTTTAATTTTAATCTTTATCACTTTTAGAATATGAATATATTGAAATAAATTTAAAATTTAAACTCAGTGGTTCCAAATTAATTAATACATTCCAATTTATTTTTAGGTATACATATTATGTTATCTTAGGTAAAACCAGTTACTGTTGTAAAATATAAAATGGTAATAATATGTTGATCATCGACGATTTCATCATCATGGGTTGAAAAAAAATAAATGGAATGAAATTATGCACATTATAACTATCATGGAACGTATATAACAATATATTTTATTTTTTTAAAATGATGATTTTTGCAACATGAATGAATACCAAAATGTTTTTTTCAAATCTAGTTGAATGCAACAATGATTACTAACACACAATATTGTAAATAGGTAAAAAATAAATATTATTTATATGAATATAATTTTCATAAATGGGGATTATAAATTGTTATTATTATGAAATATTTTCTTGGTTATATAATTAATCAACATTACATAATTATTCAGCATGTGTTGTGAAAGAGTAAAATGAATTAGGATTGATGTAACGGTTTTCGTCTCAAATTCCACTCTTTGAGAGATGTTTGGTATTATGAACATAATAAAAATTATGAGGTGTATATAATTCCTATTTGAGATACAATATTAGAAATATATTTTAATCTTTGTATTTTATGTTAAATTAATAACTCTATATTTTATGGGATTTTTATTAAAATGATACTCATGTCACAAGGGTTTTCTTGTTCTCAATTCTAATTATTTGAGAGATGATACATGTTTTGCACCATGTTTACTTTCTATGGTGCTCTATTTAATTACTAACCCATGAATTATTATTACATTACATTCTTTAAATTCATTATATAAGTGAATCCAAATCAACTTCATTTCATTAAATTCATTTTTAATCAACTGTTACCCCACTCTTATTAGTTTTTATAACTCAATTTTCATTCACTGAGTTATGATCGTTGACTTGAAATTATTTAATATTTTTTTAAATTTCAATATCACATTTTTATTATGTGGTATTATCTCATTGTGTAAATTTTTACCATTAAAATATTTTTTAAAATGATTCATGATTAATGGAGTATGTTCCCCATAAGGAATATTATTAACTGAAGTATTATTTCCTTGATTTATATTGTTTCATCAAGAAATTCATTCTTCCACACATTATTTATTCCAACCAAATAGTTTATTATATGTTATTTAAAAATCCTCTATGGTAAAATAATATTTTAATACAAAATATTTTTTTCATAATATTTTTATAATATGAGTTTTAAACAAGGATATTTTGAAAATAATAAAAACGGTTTTTCATTTCACATTAATATATTTTTTATTCCACTTCTCATTTATCCAATATAAAATTCATGTATATTCAAGGATAATTTATTTTATAATATTTATAAAGGTAAATAATTTTAATATAATTCATTTCTATCTTTCAAAATATACATTTGAAATAAACATATAAATTTTTATTTTATGTCAATGTTAACTTTTTTATTTATTAATAGAATTTTTTGTTTTTTCTTATCTTTCCCATATCAGTTTTATAAGTATTTACCCTAATGAGTTTTATTTTTCTTGATTTATCCACTAATACATATATGTTATCATTTTGTGGATTTAACTCATGGTATAAAAAAATTCAATTCATGATCCCTTCTTTTATGATACTATTACAACCATTATTTTCCAATGATGTTTTCCATTTACGTCTATAACCTTAAATATTTCCTAGTTTCATTGAGGTTATCTTATTTTGAAACCATCAACCTTCTTTTTTGGATGTATTATGATCATGTTATTCAAGAATTGATTTATCCATATAATCATTTATCTATATGGTGTGATAATCACATAATAAATAATTTAAATTAGCTGATGTTCATCAAGATAAATTAGTATTATATTGACTTGGGAATAAGTATCGGTGTATCTTATTTAGTATTTCCAATATGAATGATTATTGAAACGTTTATTGTATATTTTTTACCATAAGAATCTATCAATGAATGAGTTATTATCATGTTATCCCTTTTATTGACATGTGGAAAATTATTGATATTATTAATGATTATTTACAACAGTAATGGTTGATATTGTGTTAACATCATTCATCCTTAATTATATAGATAACCATGCTTTTATTGAGTAAAATGATCCTTAGGGAATGGTAAGAAGATTCTAATTTACTCGTATTGGAAATTCATTAAAATTAATCATGTGATCGGTGAGGCCCATTATTATATATTCTTTTGATGCATCGATAGGTCTCATGAGAAAAAATAGGTTGTGGTTTTTATAAAAGTCTTCCCATTATAGGATAGTGTCTTATAAGTAGTCATTGGAAACATGTTTTTGATATCCCTAGTTATTAATTCCATCCTTATAAGATCAATATTATTGATATTTGTTTTTTATTTGTTATAATGGATATAGAATTCTAGCAGTTTCAGTTCATTATGGAATCATGTTTTTACTTATACATTCTATAATATTAATGCCATGTTTATACTATGATTTATATAGTTGTGTGTTTCCCTTTTCGAGCATCTGAACTCACCCCGTTATTATGTTCTTTAGGTTATGAATTAATTTAATACACATTATATTATTAATAGGATATAATTATTTTATAATCATTAGGATATGTTGATGATTTATTATGTATTATGTTGTTTTTATTTAGTTGAAAAAAACCATTAGTTGAGAATTAAATTGGTTTTTCTATTTTATGTTTGGTCCTAATTATCAAAATATATACACATAAAATGTTATGGAAATATATTTAATGAAATATTATCTTATTTTAGGTAATTAGGGGATTTTTAATATAGCAACACAAGCCTAACACACATGGATACTACATAATTTTAGATTAATACAAAACACATTATAGAAGAACATGCCTAAGGGCCATAATTGTTTAGTGTCTTTAGAAGTACAGAACAATGTTTTATAAATTTTTGAATGATATTAATGGTTTCACAAAAATATCTACCCATCTAGTACATCTACAAAAAATCATTCTTCATAACCCCGAGAAAGGAAACATAAGAAATATGTGAGATTAATTTCCCAGTGAAGGTAAAAATGTGGATAAACATGAGAATATAGATATTAGAATGTGATAAAAACATTATAAGATCATAACATGCATATTTAAGATCATAAACATGAATCATTTCATAAATATTTATAGTTCATAATACATCAATCATAAGGGAACCGAGATCACATGACAAGAAATCATAACATAGTAATAAGAAATGAAATTTCTGGTATACACATAAGCAAATAAAATCCTATGTCAGTCCAACTGACCAATAAGTTCATAACATGTTAGGATTGGGCTAATAAACCAAGTAAATATTTTTTTCTTGTGATTCCCTCCCATTTACCCTCTTGTTTCGGGCTTATGATTCCCTCCCATGTACCCTGTTCTTTATGGCATAAGATGAATTCCCATTTCATGCTTGGGATACCCTCCCATGTACACTCTTTTATCAATCATGGGATTACCTACCATGTACCCTCTTGTTTCAGGATTAAGATTCCCTCTTGTTTTGGGCATGGTATGCCCTCCTATGTACCATCTCAAGATCATAAAACATTTATCATTACCTAATTCATTGGAAGGAGTTATAGGTTCCACATGTCATATAATGAAATCATACATGCATATTCCATTAGATAACAAAACATTCATCATATCATGAACCATGAATTGAAATTGGTATCATAAATGTATCATCACATCATAACCTATAAAAAATGGATATGTTTCATAATAATTTCATCAAATCATAAGCCATGAAAAGTAGAGGGTATCAAAATCATATAATCAATTGAATAGAAATAGGTATTATAAACAACATTTCATCAAAACATAATCAATTAAAGAAAAATATTAATGGTATTCACAATCTATAAAAAATTATGTTATCTTATATGGAGAAATATTTTCAAACATCACATGGAGCATTTCTTATGGAAAATTTATTTTGTTTTAAAATCCTTTTCAAAAAACCATTTCAAAAACAAATTCTTATAAATAAGGATATGAAATTTCATTTAATTAAATTCATGTGTAAAATATATTTTCCTATTTAAAGAAATAATTTTAAAAAATAAATCATTTTGAAAAACTTTTTCTTTTAATATACCTTGAAAACATAAATAGAAGTCTTGAAATAAATTTGGAAACACTTTTAAGGAAAATGGTTTTGAAAACTTATAAGTAAAACATGAAATCATAGAAATCTTTTTCATTAAAAATAACCTTTTGAAAAGGAATAACACAATATTTTAAAATCATTTTAATCCATTTTTAGTCACATAATATTTTTCAAAAACAATTTTCACTGAAAATAATTTTAATACTCATAAAAAAGGCTTGAAAACATTGAAATTATTTTCTTTCAAAATATGATTTTAGTAACATATAATAGATGCTTTGAAAAACATTTAAAGCACTTTTTAAACATAAAATATTACTTAAAACCATATTCATTGTAAACCACCTTAAAAATGATGAATTTACTGAAAAATAGAAAAGAAATTTCCTTAAAAATAGCCTTGTAAATTTACAAAGTAATATTTAAGGAAATGATGGTCAGGAAAGCTTCTAAGTTAGTACATGAAGAACATTTGTTTTCATCTTAACAATTTTATAAAATTTCCTTTATTCTAAAATGACAGGAATATTACATTTAATTATTTTTAAAAAAAGTTAAAACATGGATATAATTATCTTTTATATATCATAGGATAATATTAAAACCTTATAGAAGTCATTTTTAGAAAAAAAAGTTTTTAAAGAACACATAATTATGACCGAAAGGTTAGATAAAGTAATATATTCATAAAAATATTTTCTTAATCATATTAAGTACCAATGAGAGGGAAAATGGTAATAATAACTAAATATATCATGACTAAATATATGATAAAAAAATTCCTGAGTGTTCTTGAATGAGGGATCAATAATCTCAATCAATGAAATAATAATAAAAAATAATCCTGATAAATGATGAGATTATTGCAATAAACTCTTAACACTTAGTAGAATTGAATTATACTCCCTATAACGACCCGGAATTTCCATGTATTTTTTTTAAAAATATATGGGAATTTTAAGAGCCCACGAAAATTGACGAATCATGATTTCATGGCCCGATGTGCCCAGAATTAATTTCTAAAGTTTTGTTTGGGTATGTTCAGTAAACGTATGAGTAGGTTTTTATAACTTTTGAACCGGTGCTCGAAATTGAAATTTGAGGGCATCGTTGAACTCGTAGCACATGTATTCACTTAAGAAGACTTTCACCTCGACGACAATTGGTCGAGGGTGAAAGTTAGTTTTTGGGTTATTTGTGGAAATAATAAAATAAAATAAATGCATTATTTTTTTTATTTTTTTTATTAAAAATTCCCATGTGGAAGTTGGAGGTGGGGACCACCAAACCCTAACCTCCCATGAGAGGTTATGGTGGTGGGACTGACCCGAACCTAAACTCCCACAAGAGGTTATAATGTAGGGACCACCAGGGACTAAACCCCCCACTTAATTGAGGAAAACCTCTCAACTCCCTCATAAATGAGGGAGAGTCTCTTGAACTCCCATAATTTAATGGTGCCACCCCCCCTCTTTTAATGGTGTCAACACTCCCCCTTTAATTAATTGAGCCATCTCATTTAATTAAATGCTACAATTTGAATTTTAAACCCATCAAACTAAATAATAGATAATCTATTATTTGGAGGGGATACCTATTCATTTGTTGGAAAAAGGTTGGCAAAGGAGGATTATAGTTCTTGGGAGAAAGCTTCTCCAATGAAGAACGCTCCCCCCATGAAGAACGCGTTCCATCGATGAAGAACACTCCACCAATGAAGAACATTGACCCTGACTTTGACCTTCTTCCTCGGGACTTCCTCCGACGTAGGACGTCTTTGACTACGACGAGCCGGCGCACAAACCGAAGATCGAGGAAAACACCATCGACACCGTCATCCTTCTTCTTCCCCATGACTCCATAGACATTCAACGAACAAGGTAGGGATTTTATTTAAGTATGATTTTATTCCCTTGATTTTTTCCTTCTAAAAACAAAGAATACGAATCAACTTATTATCGAGTTGATCCGTGGATGTTTTCCTTGTGGGTTGGGAATAGAAATTGACTAGGGGATTACAGGATTTGAAGTTTATAATATATTCCACGCTCATTTATTTGTTTATGTTATTGATGAACCATTTTCTACCACTCTAAACACGGAGGGAGCATGAAAAAAAAAACATGGCCTGACCCCCTGCCTATCTTCTTTGTGGTGTTCTTCGAAACAGTGACGAAGGCGACTACTGCGGCCTCCGCAACTCGTGCTGCCCCTGCGGCGTTCCGACTACCGACCGAAATGACCCCCCCGCACCCTGTCCACACCGTCCCGCCAGCCACGCCGCCTCACCAGCCATGCCGCCCTCGCCGGATGTGCCCCGCGCCCTGGCCGCACAGCCCCCCAGTCGCGCCGCCTCGTCGGCCACACCGCCCTCGTCAGCCGTGCCGCCCTCACCGACCACGCCGCCCCCATTGCCCGTGCCACCCTCGCTGGCCACGCTCCGTGCCCCGGACGCGCCGCCCTTGCCGCCTCACCGGCCTCGCTTCTCTTTCCAAACACGCCCCTGTTCCCTAGTTGCGCTGCCCTCGGCCGAACCGGTCATGCCCTCACGGTGCCCTGGCTGAATTGGCCCCTCATGGCGCACTTCTGGGCCAAGATGCCCCAGGCCGGGCTGACCAGCCCAGCGCCCTTGCGACTCTCTCTGCCCTCACGGCCTGCTGGGCTGGGCCCACTTTGTTGGGCCAAATCCAACGGTCTGGCCCGCCCAACGGGATAGGCCGGGTCAGTCCCACCAGGTCGGACTGGACCCAGGCCCACTATGACCCCTTTATTTTTGCCATATCTTTGGAACCAGAAGTCTGTTTGATGAACCGTTAGTGGCGCTGGTAATCTTGGAGCACAACAGTACCTTTAAGTATACCACACTAGAGTTTGGGATATAGTTGAGATACGGTTAGGTTGGATCGTGCATGAATCCAACCGGGCCCCCAGGACTAAAAGACTAATAACTAACAGAACGAGCATCCGATTGACGAGTGGGCAGAGTGCAGAGACCTAGTAGCTGGCTGAGACTTGATGACTACTGACCGATTGACTCGGAGTGACTCAACTATCCCAGTGGGGAGCGCCTGGTTGTGGCAGTAGACCCACAACGGAGGAGCGCCTGGTTGTGGCGGAAGACCCGCGGTACATGTCACAACCCGTCCCTCGGGGCCCGTATCGTGACTACCCCAAGCCCGCCTTCCATAGGCCAGGGGCTAGAGACTAGAACCAAAGGCGTAAATCCTTAAACTGGGAAGGCCTTTTCATTATAAATTTAACACACACAACATATTATGTAACATGAAGTAAAACACCAAGTAAAAACTGTATACAAAAGTGTACTGGAAAGCAAAAGGGGCCAGAAATACAAGCCCAACTGTAAAGTACAAGTACAAATGAAAAAGGGAAAAATAGCTAAAAGGTAAAGAGAAGCTCCTGGATCGTCCTCCGGGGTTCCTAACTGAAGGGTAGGTACATATGGCCACCACAGCACTCCACGTCCGTCAGACTCCTCCGTGTACTGACTCATCGTAAGGTCGACCTCCGGGTACCATCTAGTCCTGACACTCTCGACCTCCGTCAGCACTGTCCATCGTCTGTATCTGACACAATGAGGTGTGGGCATAGCCCATGCAGGGTTGAGTATAACAATACTCAGTAGGGACCCCAAGACCCTCAAGGTCTCACTAAATCCAACAAGGATAAACAAGAAGTATGAAATCAACAGATTACCATCACCTAGGTATATGCCTAAACATATACCTAAGTTATCTAGTAACCCATCCCATTTGTGAGGTAAACACAAAAGTTTTTGACTCATCTAAAACCATGATTTTTAATGTTGCATAGAAGTGCAGATGATTAGTCGTGAAGCTAGATCGTCTTATTCTGAACAGAGCCACTGATTCTGACCATACAGAGTCTGACCCACATAGGATCGATAGATACTAACCCCCGTAATGACCCACACAGGATCTGACCCACATAGGATCAATAGGTACTAACCCCAGCGATGACCCACACAGGATTTGACCCACACAGGATCGCTGAGCACTGACCCACACAGGATTGGTATGCACTGTCCCACATAGGATCGCTGAGTGCTGACCTCTGTATGATCTGTCTCCAACCTTCACCGCACTATCAGCCACTGGATTCCTCGCACCCAGTGCGCTCGAGTTCCGTAAAATCTGCCCTTGAGATATCGGACATACCTCGATCTCCACTAAACTCCACAAAGGAGTAACCCAAGGGACCTCCATGTCGTAAGGGTTCCAACGCGATAGACGGTACGTCAATCAGACGCTCGGTCTGTGAATTATTAGTATTTCCGTTCTAGGGGACCAATTGGTTGTTAGATTCAAACCAACCCGACCATACTCCAACTATGTCCAAACCTTATGTAGTGTATTCCAATAGAACCATCTCGCTCTCATATTTCCATCGCCGCAGGCGGTTCGTCGATCGGACACCCATCACCTGATCTATGGGTGAATAGGTGTAATCGGGTCTGACGGGTCCGGGTCCGACCCGACCCAGTTGGACCAACCCGACCCGACTCGGGTCTGGACTGGGGTCCGACCCAGTCTGTGGGTCTGACCTAGCCCGAAGGGGCAGCCCGACATGAAGCTGCGGCCCGGCCAGCCGGCCGTGGGGCCCGGCTGGCCACGTGTGTGCGGGGGGGGGGGGGGGGGGGTTACAACCCCCTGTTTCCCCGTAGGACCCGAGGGGTCCCGCCTTGTCCGGATGGCCGAGCGGCCAGCCGGTTCCTCATCACTGGCGCGGCCCGAAGGCGCCGCACCCTAGCTCCTTCGTTGGTGATCGCCCTTGCGGCGGCCCACCTCCACCGTGCGGCGCGACGGCGCCACCCTACCTCCACCGCGGCCCGGCCAGGCTGCGGCCCCCTGGTGCTCCGTGCGGCGCGACGGTGCCACACCTCCTCCGTCGCGGCCCGGTTTGGCTGCGGCCCTCAGCTGCTCCGCGCGGCACGACGGTGCTGCGCCTTTCTGGCGGTCATGCGCCACCAGTTTCTTCGCGGCCGGACCATCACCGGCCACCCTTGTTCTGCCTCTGTCACAAACAAACGAGAACAGCAAAGGGGGGAGGTTCGGGCCGTTCTTGTGCGGTCAGAACCCTCTGCATTCTGTTTATATCAATTGGAAAATTATTATCCAAGATTGAACAACGTAGAACGGAACAAACTCAAACTCAAACCCCTACCTAGTTTGTTGATGATCGTTGATGAAGTCACTGAAAGCGGACGCCGTTGTGAAGATGTCGGAAAGAAGGAAGCCGAGGATGACGTCGTCGGTGTTCTACGAGGACGGTGCTCCCTCCTTTTCTCAGGTAGAAGAAGGAAGAAGATGTCTGAGGAGGAGTCCAAGGAAGAAGTCGAAGAAGGGAGGATGCCGCCGACGTTCTTCGCGTACTTCGTTGGAGTGGATATGTTCCTCTAAGAGCTCCTCCTCTCCCAATTTTCCACCAACAAAAAGAAAAGATACAAACCCAAAATGAATTAACAAATCACCTATTATTTCATTTGTTGGAATGAATTCAAAACAATTCAAAATGTGTCAATTAATTAAATGAAGAGTTCAATTAATTAATTGTGCGGGTTGGCACACTTAATTAGTGGGGAAATTCAAGGGTTTTCCCCACTTTATGGTTTGTTACAAGGGGGTTAAATCCGGTGTGGTCCCCATGTTAAATATCCTCCCAAGGGAGGTTATGTGTAGGTGGTCCCCACCACCATAACCACCCATGGGAGGTTAGGGTGTGGTGGCCCCCACCCCCAACCTCCACTTGGAGGTTTTAACCACCACAATAAAAATAAGTTATCCTCTTATTTTGATTTAATTTTATTTAAAAAACCCCAAAAACTAACTTCCATTCTCATTAGAATGCAACAGCATTGAAGGTCTCACTAAGAAATCACCAATGCTATGAGTTCCACAGTGCTCTCAGATTTCAGTTCCGAGCATCGGTTCAAAAGTTATAAAACGCCGCTCGCACGTTTACTGAACGTACCTGAAAAATATTTCAGAAAATTTATATCAGTCACCCTCAACTCACTGCGGTTGAGGTTAGGCTCTGCCTAGGTGAAAAAATCCCCCAAAAACCCAATGGTACTCTTGGATTTTCAATACGAGTTACCGTTTAGAATTTATGAATTTTAAAATAAACAGATTGTCACTTAATTATTTTATTTGCATCCAAAAACCAGCTTTTTCTAGTGGCCCTCTCCGGCCAAAGTTAGTATCTGCTTATAGAAATCCTACCCTCACGAGTTCAGCGATGGTCGCTGATTTTTAATCCGAGTTACCATTTGTGAGTTATAAGCATTTGAAAAATAAAATAACTTTATTTAATTATTTTATTTATAGTTATGCCATTTTCGGGTTTTCTCACAGGAGGCCCGCGCCGACTAAACTTAAGTCACGCCTAGGGTAAAACCGCTATCCTGAGTGAAATGGTGGCCTCAAATTTTTATTCTGAGTAACCTTTTAAGAGTTATTACACTTTTTGAGGAAAAATGCTTACACGTGTTAATTTATGCTTAACAAAACTTCGATGGATCATTCCTGGTGATCCGGGCCTCGGAATCGCGTGCCATCAGAAACTGCAGACTCGTAAAATTCCCATGAATTTAATAAAAAAAATTCCACGGAATTTTGGGTCTTTAAATTCTCCCCACCTCAGGGCTTTATGTCCTCATAAGCTGCAACTCAAACTATGGGAACAAATGGGGGTACTGAGCAGGGATCTGAGCCTCCTTCTCCCATGTGCTCTCCTGGAGGTTCCCGTGTGACCAACATATGCGCACCAGAGGTATTGACCATCCACGCAGGACCCGCTCCTGTCGATCCTCAATCTCCACTATATCATTTTTAAAATTCACCCCATCATCTATGTAAAGCTCCCCATAGTCGATGATGTGAGATGGGTCGTGCACATATTTCCTCAGCTGAGATACGTGGAAGACGTCATGCACCCAGTGCAACTGAGGTGGAAGAGCTGAACAGTAATCCACCTCACCTACTCTGCTGAGGACCTAGAAAGGTCCGATGAATCACGGAGACAACTTGACACCTAGGCCAAATCTCTATAGACTTCGTCGAGGTGAGACCCGTAGGAAGACGTGGTCACCATCCTCGAACTAAAGAGGTCTCCGTCTCCTGTTAGCATAGGGCTTATGCCTGCCCTGTGCAGTCTTCATCCGCTCCTGGATGATCTGAACCTTCTCCATTGTAGCCTGCAGCATCTCAGGTCCCAATAGTGCTGACTCACCTGGGTTAGTCCAGCACAGAGGCGATCTGCAAGGTTGGTCGTACAGTGCCTCGAAAGGTGTCATCCCGATGGTAGAGTGGTAGTTGTTGTTATACGAAAACTCTATCAAGGGTAAGTGATCCTCCCAGCTATGAAAGAAGTAGAGGATGCATGCATCGTGCATGTCCTCAAGATTCTGAATGGTCCTCTCAGCCTGACCATCCGTTTGAGGATGGAAGGTGGTGCTCAAGTGAAGCTCCATCCTGAAAGCCTCCTGCAACCCCTTCCATAACCAGGAAGTAAACCATGTGTCACAGTCGAAGACAATAGAAGAAGGTTCTCCATGAAAACACATAATCTACTATACATAGAGGCGTCCCAAACTCTCTACTAAGACCTGCTCTCTGATCGGTAGGAAGTGGGCCGACTTGGTGAGTCGGCGAATGATCACCCATAACGAATCTTGAATTCTGGATGTACGTGGAAGACCCGTCATGATGTCCATGGATATCGCATCCCACTTCCACTCTGGGACCTCTAAGGGATAAACCACGCTTGGTGGTACCTGGTGCTCCACCTTCACTTGTTGACAAGTGAGGAATCGTGAGACAAACTCTAATACTGCCTTCTTCATTCCTGGCCACCAGTGCTGTCGTCTAAGGTCCTGGTACATCTTCGCCACTCCTGGATGTACCGCTAGAGGGGAAGTGTGGAACTCCCTCAACACTTCCTTCTGAAGTGCTACAGGCACCATAGTATGTCCTCTGAAGAGGATTATGTGGTCCCCACCTTCATAAAATCCATCACGTGCCTGTCCTGTGGATATCTGAGCACGTCATGTCTCATAGTCAGCATCCCCATGCTGCACCTCCTTGACTCACTGAAGAAGTGGGTGAGTGACTCTAAGAGACTGAAGAGAGGATTCTCTGTCCCTATCCATGAAGGATATCTATAAGGCAGCTAGCTGCCCCATCGCCTCCCTCAGATGCTGTAGGTCAGACCTCCTGCTGAGTGTCTCTTCTACCATGTTCCCCCTTCCCAAGATTATATACTATCCGAAAGTCATAGTCCTGTAGGAAATCTAGCCACTCCTGTTGGGAACTAAAAACTGAAAACTTCTGCTACCACCAGGGTGAGGCTGGCCGAACCACAAGTGATCAGTTGCACCCTCCTATGCATGAGTTTATCCGGTACTGTCTGGGTTTCCTTTTTCACCGACCAAGGAAAACCCTATTCCAACATTTTAGATAAACCACAACCTTTTTTCATAATACAGTCAATCTGTGTATGAACTGTGGTTGCCCAGTCCATACCCAAACTAACGTCATAAGGCCTCGACGCTGCCACCAAGTGGTTCCAACTGAAACTCTTGCCTCGAGGGTCAGATCACACTATCGGCGTAAGTGGGATTATCGAGTATCCTCCCAAAGGTATCTCTAGATGTGAGGTTCAATTCAACGGTTTAACCAGAAACTCTAGGTCTAGGACAAGATTCATGGAAGGAAAGAATGATTAATACCTATGTCTATTGATACAATAACTAGTAGAAGACACAGACCGTACCTCGAATCATTCTTAGAGCCCTTGGGTCACACTCCTTGACCACGTGCAGCTACTCTCTTCCCCTTACCTCCAGCTCCCTAAGCCTGACAGGGACTACAAAGGTGGGTGTTTGTAACATGTCGAAATGTACACCACCTCATGCTGCTCTCCTAGCTCCACTTCCACACCTGCTGCCCGACAGATTTATCTGCCCATGTCACATCCTCTACCCAAAACTTCTTCCATGCCCAAGTCTCTGAGACTGGCACCAGTTTCCTGCTTTCCCACTACTAACATTCACTGGCTGTATCTGATCATCCAATGAACATTCAACCACAAAGGTTATCTATAACACCCTAACATGAGTAGGAATGCATAGAGGAAAAGTGCTGGCTTGGTTGTTCTTAAACACACATTGCTCA
This sequence comes from Viscum album, assembly GCA_963277665.1. Classification (NCBI taxonomy): domain Eukaryota; kingdom Viridiplantae; phylum Streptophyta; class Magnoliopsida; order Santalales; family Viscaceae; genus Viscum; species Viscum album. Next base: position 224,639,338 of record OY728167.1, read on the forward strand.
AAAGTCTGAGCCCTGAAGCACTGTTCACATCATATTCATCGAGTACCAGGAATGGTCGGTACACCTCGATGAATACTCAACTACCGACATGTCGTCCTGCCGAAACAGTAGAAGCTAAAGGGAACTCTCAACCACCTCCTCAAGCCAGTCCTCAACCACCTATGAGTTGGGCTCACTTAGGAACAAGAGGGGTATCTGATTCTGAAACACATTTAAGGAACTAAGACTTCAAGTGTCCTCTACCGGTACTTCCGGTAGTGTCTACTGACCAACGGGAAGTGATATAGTTGGCACATTTCCCAAAGGTACCATCTTGGAAAACGATCCAAGTACCGAAACCTCATCACTATGCAGACCATCCTCATGGTCACTCACTAAAATAGACTAGTATCTAAGATCAACATCTGCTTTACTGGTGTCTCAACTAGGCGGAAAACTTCAGCAATCGCCTCCATCTAGTCCTCTGCTACTTGGGAATCTGTCTCGCCTTGAAACCTCTGAGGCCTCTGCTGCTGGAACTCGTGAAACACGCTTTGTCGGCATACAAATTCCTCTAATGTGGCGGGTGGCATCTGCTGCCCAACGGGTGGTGGTGTTGCTGGTACACCACCCGAAGGTGCCAACATAGTAAGAGGGCCCTGCACCGAAGCCTCATCGCTCAGTGGGCAGTCATCGAGTACTATCTCAGGAACCCTAACTGGCTGTCTGCATTGAGGCATCCTGATAAGGAACAGGTGTGCCAAGGTCAGAAGTTTATACTTGGTGAGATGACCTGGTTGAGCTGACTTAAAGAAAACTCTTTAAAACACATACGCAATTAGTGTTTTCGTGCACTGAGTTAGAAATCAGAAGTCAGGGTCTGGGTGTATGGATGTGTCGGCCGCCGCACCAACATGGACTCCCTGAACTAAAAATCACACTCAGTACCCTTAACACTATTGCTTAATAGAAAAGAAAGATCAGTGTACTGATTTATGCGGTAGATTCGACTCCTTTGATACCAATTTTTCACAACCCGTCCCCTGGGGCCCGGATCGTGACTACCCCAAGCCCGCCTTCCATAGGCCAGGGGCTGACAACTAGCACCAAAGGCATAAATCCCTAAACTAGGAAGGCTTTGCCTTTATAGACCGAACACACACAGTAGAGTACACAACAGGAAGTAAAACACCACATAAAAACTGTATACAAAAGTGTGCTTGAAAGTAAAAGGGGCCAGAAATTCAAGCCCAACTGTAATGTACAAGTACAACTGAAAAAGGGACAAACAAATAAAAGGTAAAGAGCAGCTCCTGGATCATCCTACGAGGTTCCTACCTGAAGGGATGGTACAGATGGCCACCTCAGCACTCTACGTCCATCAGACTCCTCAATGTACAGACTCGTCGTAAGGTCCACCTCCGGGTACCGTTCAATCCTGGTGCTCTCGGCTTCCGTCAACGTTGTCTGTCGTCTGCATCCAACACAACGAGGTGCGTACATAGCCCGTGAATGGGTGAGTATAACGATACACAGTAAGGACTCCGAGACCCTCAAGGTCTCACTAAATTCAACAAGGACAAACCACAAGTACGAAATCAACAGATAACCATCACTTAGGTATATGCCCATACATATACATAATTTATCTAGTAATACATCTCATTCATGAGGTAAACACAAAAGTCATTGACCCAGCTCAAAACATGAATTTTAATGTAGCTTAGAAGTGCAGATGATTAGTCGTGAAGCTAGATCATCTTATTCTGACAAGAGGCACGGATTCTAACCATACAGAGTCTGACCCACACAGGATCGATAGGTAATAACCCTCGCAATGATCCACACAGGATTTGAACCACACAAGATTGATAGGTACTAACCCCCACAATGACCCACATAGGATCTAACCCACACATGATCATTAGGTACTAACCCCCGCAATAACCCACACAGGATCTGACCCACACAGGATCAGTATGTGCTGACCCACACAGGATTTCTGAGGGCAGAACCACACAGGATCTGACTCACATAGGATCGGTATGCCCTGACCCACACAGAATCGCTGAGTGCTGACCTCCGTATTATCTGTCTCCAACCTCCGCCTCACTATCATCCACTGGATTCCTCGCACCTGGTGCGCTTGAGTTTCATAAAATCTGCACTCGAGATATCGGTCATACCTTGACCTCCACTAAACTACACAAATGAGTAACCCAAAGGACCGACATGCCGTAAGGGTTCCAACGCGACAGACGATGCGTCAATTGGATGCCCAGTCTGTGAGTTATTGGAATTTCCGTTCCAGGGGACCGGTTGGTTTTTAGATTCAAACCAACCTGATCATACTCCAATGGTGTCCAAACCTCAAGTGGAGTATGCCAATAGAGCCATCTCTCTCTGAGATTTCCGTCGCCGCAAGCGGTTCGTCGATCAGACACCCGTATCCCGAGCTATGGGCGAATAGGCGTAATTGGGTCTGACGGGTCCGGGTCCGGTCTCCCCCAATTGGAACGACCTGACCCGACCCAGATCTGGACTGGGGTCCGACCCGGTCCGTGGGTCTGACCCAGCCCGAAGGTGAGGCCCGACCCATGGGGGCAGCCCGGCCCGGCCCGAGGGCAGCCCAGCAGGCTGGCCGTGTGGCCCGATTGGCTGGCCAAGTGGCCAGGATGGCTAGCCACGTGGCCCGGATGGCTGGCTGCGGGGCCCGACTGGCTGGCCGTATGGCACGACTGGCTGTCCGTGGGGCCCAGATGTCCGCGTGTGTGTGTGTGTGTGTGTGTGGGGGGGGGGGGGGTTACACCCCCTTGTTTTCCTGATCGGAACCGGCGCTAGGCGCCCGTTCGGTTTCCCCGCGGGACCCAAGGGGTCCCGTCTTGTTTGGCTGGCAGAGCGGCCAACCGGTTCCACATGAACCGGCGCGGCGCAACAGCGCCGCGCCCCTGCTCCTCTACTGCGGCCCACCCTGGCCGTGGCCCCCCACCCCACCGCGCGACGCGACAGCGCTGCCCCACCTCCGCCAGGGCCATGGCCCCCTGGTCCTCCACGCGGCACGACAGCGCCGCGCCTCCTCCCCCATGGCCCGGTTTGGCCGTGGCCCTCGGCTCCTCCGCACGGCACGACGGTGCCACACCTTTCCGGCGGCCTTGCGGTGCCAGTTTCTTCGCGGTTGGCCCATTTCCGGCCACCCTTGTTCCGCCTCCGTCACCAAAAAATGTGAACAACAAAAGGGGGAGGGTCGAACCGTGTTTGTGCGGTCCGAACCCTCCACGTTATGTTGATATCAATTGATGAATTATTATCCAAGATTGATCAACGTAGAATGGAACAAACTCAAACTCAAACCCCTAACTCGTTTGTCGATGATCGTTGATGAAGTCGCTGAAAGCGGATGTCATTCCGATGACATCGGAAAGAAGGAAGCCGAGGATGACATCGTCGGCGTTCTTCAAGGATGGCGCTCCCTCCTTTGTTCCAGTAGAAGAAGGAAGAAGATGTCCAAGGAGGAGTCCAAGGAAGAAGTCGAAGAAGGGAGGACATCGCCGGCGTTCTTCGTTAGAGTGGATATGTTCCTCTAAGAGCTCTTCCTCTCCCAAGTTTCCACCAACAAAAAGAAAATATGCCAACCCAAAACAAATTAATAGATCGCCTATTATTTCATTTGTTGGCATGAATTCAAAAGAATTAAAAATGTGCCAATTAATTAAATGAATAGTTCAATTAATTAATTGCATGGGTTGGCACACTAAATTAGTGGAGGAAGTTCAAGGGTTTCCCCCACTTTATGGAAGTTAGAAGGGTGTTAAAGCCCATGTGGTCTCCACGTTAAATATCCTCCCAAGGGAGGTTATGTGCGAGTGGGACCCACCACCATAACCTCCCATGGGAGGTTTGGGTGTGGTGGCCCCCACCCACAACTTACACTTGAAGGTTTTAACTACCACAATAAAGATAAGTTATCCTCTTATTTTTATTTAATTTTATTTAAAAAACCCCAAAAATAACTTCCATTATCCTTAGAATGAAACTGCTGGGAAGGTCTCAGTAAGAAATCACCGACGTTGTGAGTTCAACGGTGCTCTATGATTTTAGTTCCGAGCACCGGTTTAAAAGTTATAAAACTCCGGTCAAATGTTTACTGAATGTACCCGAAAAAAAGTTCAGAAAATTAATATCAGTCACCCTCAACCCACTACGGTTGAGGTTAGGCTCTACCTAGTTGAAACACGCCCCAACGAACCCAACGGTACTCTTGGATTTTCAATCCAAGTGACCATTTAGAAGTTATGAATTTTACAATTAAATAATTTTCACTTAATTATTTTATTTTCGGCCAAAAACTAACTTTCTCTGGTGGCCCTCACTAACCCAAGTTAGTATATACTTAAAGAAAGCCTACCCTCACGAGTTTAGTGGTGGTCTCAGATTTTTAATCTGAGTTACCGTTTGTGAGTTATAAGCATTTGAAAAATAAAATAACTTTATTTCATTAATTTATTTACGGTTATGCCATTTTCAGGTTTTCTCATAGGAGGCCCGCGCCGACTAAACTTAAGTCACACCTAGGGTAAACCATCTAACCTGAGTACAACGTTTACCTCATATTTCTAATCAGAGTAACCTTTTAAGAATTATCCCACTTTTTCAGGAAAACTGCTTACGCATGTAAATTCAAGCTTAACCAAACTTCGACAGATCATTCCGGGCACTCCAGGCCTCATAATCGCACACTATCAGAAACATCAAACTCGTAAAATTCCCATGGATTTAAGAAAAAAATTTCCACGGAATTTCTAGGTCTTTACAGTACTCGATAGGAGGAGTAACTCTGCATGCTATGAGGGGGAGCACCTGGTTGTGGCAGCAAATCCACAGTAGGGAGCGCCTCTGTGTGACGCAGTAGACCCATGGTACTCAATAGGAGGAGTACCTCAATAGTCCATGGTTAGTGGGAATCAATCTTGGTGTCACGTCAGGCCCACTTTACTCAACAGAAGAGGTGTTCTCCAACCGTCGTGGTTTCGATAATGTGAATAAAATCCTGTTTTGAGCTGAGTCAGTAACTTTTGTGTTTTCCTCATGATTGAGATGGATTATTTGATGACATAGGTTTATGTATGGGAATAGACCTAAGTGGGATAATCTATTGATTTCATACTTTTTGGTTTATCCTTGTTTGATTTTGTGAGACCTTGAGGGTCTCGGAGTCCCCACTGAGTATCGTTATACTCACCCCTATACGGGCTATGCCCGCACCTTGTTGTGTTTGATGCAGACGACAGACAATGCTAACTGAGGCTGAGAGTACCATGATTGGAAGATACTGAGAGGTAGACCATATGGCGTGTCAGTACATGGAGGATACGGATGAATGTAGAGTGTTGAGGAGGCGATATGTACCAACCCTTCAGGTAGGAACCTTAGAGGGAGACCCAGTAGCAGTTTCCATTTTCCTCATTTGTACTTGTACTTTCATATTCTTGTACTTTATAGTTGGGCTTGTATTTATAACCCCTTTTACTTTTCAACAATATTTTGTATACAGTTTACCTAGTGTTTTTTATCCAGTTGTGTGCTCTATTGTGTGCGTTTACAGGTTATAAAGGCAATGCCTTCCTATTTTTAGGGAATTATGCCTTTGGTGCTAGTCGCTAGCCCCTGGCCTATGGAAGGTGGGCTTGGGGAAATCACAACACGGGCCCCGGGGGATGGGTTGTGAAAAATTGGTATTAGAGAAGTTGGTTATATCGCAGAACTTGTGGCTCTGATCTTTTCTGATAAGAAATAGTGGTAAGTGTAGTGAGTGTGGTTCTCTATTCAGGGAGTCCATTGTTGGTGCAGCGGACGATGTATCTATACACCAGGACCTTGACTTCCTATTTCTGACTCAGTGCATGAAAAGACTGATTGCGTGTGTGTATTCAAAAGTTTTCCTTATGTCAGCTCAACCAGGTCATCTCACCAGGTATAATCTTTTGACTGTGTCACATCTATTTCTTTCAGGATTCCTCCCTGTAGACAGCCGGTTAGAGTTCTGAGAGTTGTACGCTCAGATAGCCCACTGAGGGATGAGGCCTCGGTGTAGGGCCTTCTTCTTGTAGAGGCACCATCGGAGGCACCGGCGGTACCATTACCTGTTGGGCCACCGATGCCACCAGCCCCAGCAGCATACGTTGTACGCCGCTTGAGCACGTCACATGAGTTCCAGAACCAGAGGCCACCCAGGTTCAGGGGAGAGATGGACCCACAGGTGACTGAGGATTGGCTTGGGGCTATGGTGAGAGTTTTCTAACTGGTAGGGACACCATCAGACCTCATGGTGATTCTTGCTGCCAATCTTCTATAGGAAGCAACATGCAGATGGTGGAGCTTGATACTCCAGGTTCATGACGAGGTGACGCTTCATTGGGAAGACTTTGAGAGCCAATTTTGGGCAGAGTTTGTCTCAGCGACTCTTCGTGAAGTGCGCATACAGGAGCTACTTCATCTATAGCAGGGCAACATTACTGTAGCTTTGTACTCATCGAGGATCAAAGACCTCTCATGCTACTCAACCGATATGGTGTGAGGCCCATTATTTATTGCCCGAACCTTCGAGCAGGGACTCAGGTGGGAGATCAAGGCTTCGGTGATCTCACTTAGCATCCCGACGCAAGAAGGGGTGTTAGAGAGAACCCTCTTGGTGGAAAGTTTCCTTGCTGAGTAGTCTCCAGTAGCAAGATCCACAACCAGTCGACACGTAGTGGAGTCTTCTGCAGCTGGTAGTAGATAGATGTCGCAAAGTTCCAAGAGGACCAGTTCTACAGGTGGATGAAAACATGATACAGAGTCGGTTGTGAAGGGCATCCAAAGCGGAGACATACATGCCAGGAGTGGTCGATGTTACTCATTCGGTGTGTAGGGTCACATGGATCATGACTGTCCGACCCGCCATTTAGATGATCAACAGACATTTGAAGAACCGCACAGGTAGAGACACAGATTCGATCGAGGTGGTCTGTAGGGAGTAGGCGGACGTGGCAGAGGAGCTGGTCGTGCAGCTGGCGGTGGATGATGATTCGATGTGTTGCCTCCACCACAACCAGAAGGTCCACCCTGACTGCAGGGAGTTGGTGGTCAAGGGATTTCTCAGCTCTAGGCAGCTAAGGCCTACGATCACGGTGCTCCGGTGATGATTCGAGGTACGATATGTGTCTACTATACCATAGATTCCGTACTTATAGACACATGTGCCGGTCACTCTTTTATTGAAACTGCCCTCATTCGGAGCTCGGAGATTCCAACAGAGATGTTGGATCGATCCATACGGATAAAGACTCCTACGAGAGAAGATTCGACGATTACACACTCGTGCCGGCAGTGCGAGCTTACTTTAGGAGGTGGGAGCTTCGGCTGGGATCTCCTAGTTGCAGCATCGAGGCCTCACGACATCATCTTGGGTATAGACTGGTTATCTACAGTCCATGCTCAGATCGACTAAATTAGGTGCAAAGGGCGGTGTGTCCACATGGATGGTACCAGGTTTACCTTCACCAACAAGAAGGGAGACTTTGCAGTATAGGATGGACTTGCTCGGAGGAGAGTGAAACCGATCAATGATTAGCTAGCTATCCTTACCCTTGGAGCTGTTGATGTGGAGAGTCCGAGTTATCATGTAGTGGTGGACCAGTACACAGATGTTTTCCCTAGTGATGTCCCAGGTCTACCTCCTCAGAGAGAGGTGGACTTTTAGATTGTCTTGTATCCCGGGACGACACCGATATCTACTCCAGTATATCGGATGACTCTCGCTGAGCTTTGCGAGTTGCAGGTACAACTAGAGGACTTGTAGGGGAAGGGATTCATCCGGCCCAGTGTTTCTCCCTGGGCAGCCCCGATTCTGTTCACAAAGAAGGTGGATTAGAGTTTGAGGCTTTGTGTTTACTATCGGTGCCTAAACCAGGTGACTGTGAAGAACAAGTACCCACTCCCAAGGATTGACGACCTCTTTGATCAGTTAATGGGAGGACAATGGTTCTCGAAGATAGACCTTAGGTCATGCTATCACCAGCTCAGAGTTCAAGATGAGGATGTGTAGAATACGACCTCCAGATGTCGATACGACCACTAAGAGTTCTTGGTTATGCCATTCAGCGTATCCAATGCTCCAGCAGTGTTCATGGGACTCATGAATAGAATCTTTCAGCCATACCTTGATTGCTTCATAGTAGTCTTCATCGATGCCATTCTGATATACTCGAATACTGAGGAGGAGAATGCCTATCATTTTCAGGTAGTATCGGACACACTCCAAGAGCACCAGCTTTATGGTAAGCTCTCGAAGTGCCAGTTTTGGATCCTAGAGGTTCACTTTCTGGGTCAAGTCATATTAGAGGCTGGAGTTGTAGTAGATCCAGTGAATATTGAGGTGGTACTTTCTTGGGATCCACCCAAGAGTTTGAAGGAAGTACGGAGTTTTCTGGGTTTGGTCGGATACTACCAGAGATTCATGCCAGATTTCTCCAGAGTTGCAGCACCACTGTTATCCTTGACGAAGAAGGGGAAACACTTTGTGTGGTTGCACAGATGCCAGCAGAGCATTTAGGAGCAGAGGCAGAGGCAGACTAGTGCCCCCATCTTGAGGCTTCCAGAGGAAGGTGTAGGGTACATAGTCTACTATGACACATCAGGGACCTGACTCGGATGTGTCCTGATGCATGAATGAGCAGTGATCGCTTATGGCTCTTGACATCTGAGACCACATGAGCAGAAATATACTACCCATGACCTAGAGTTATCAGCAGTGGTCTTCGCCTTGAAGATGTGGTGACACTATCTGATGGGTGAGCGTTTTACTGTGTACTCTGATTACAAGAGTCTCAGTTATATCTTCTCTCAGAAAGACATGAACCTGAGGCAGCGACGTTGACTTGAGTTCCTCCAGGACTATGACTTCAAGATAGTCTATACTTCTGGGAAGGGGAATGTTGTTGAAGATGCACTAAGCAGGAGATCTGGTATACAGCTCCTAGGTGAGGTGACGGAGCAGCTGGCTGCTTTACAGATATCCTTTATGGATAGAGATGGAGCAGCCTTCCTTCAGTCTCTTACAGTCACTCTCCCATTTCTTCATCGAGTCAGGGAGGCACAACATGGGGACGTTGATTTTGAGGCTTGATGTGCTCAGATTTCCATAGGGTAGGCACCTGATGGATTTCTTAAAGGGTGGGGGGGGGAGCATGTTATCCTCTTCCGCGGACATACCATGGTACCGGTGTCACTTCAGGAGGAAGTCTTGAGGGAGTTCCACACATCCCCTGTAGCGGTACATCCAGTAGTGGCGATGATGTACCAGGACCTCCAACGATAGCACTGGTGGATGGGAATAAAGAAAGCAGTTGCAGAGTTTGTCTCTCGATGCCTCACTTGTCAGCAAGTGAAGGCGGAGCATCAGGTACCAACAGGCTTGGTTCAGCCTTTAGTGGTCCCAGAGTGGAAGTTGGATGGGATATCCATGGACTTCATGACATGACTTCCACATACTTCCAGGGGATATGACTCGATTTGCGTGATCATTGACTGACTCACCATGTTGGCCCACTTCCTACCGATCAGAGAGTAGGGTTCAGTATAGAGCTTGGTACGCCTCTATGTGCTTGATATTGTGTGGCTACATGAAGTACCTTCAATGATTGTCTCCAATTGTGAGGTGCGTTTTACTTCCCGGCAATGGAAGGTATTGCAGGAAGCTTTCGGGACGTAGCTTCGTTTGAGCACCGCCTTCCATCCTCAGAAGGATGGTCAGACTGAGCGGACCATTCAGACCCTCGAGGACATGCTGCGTACTTGTGTCCTCAACTTCGGTCACAACTGGGAGGATCACTTACCTTTGGTGGAATTTTCATACAACAACAGCTATCACTCCACCTTAGGGATGGCACCTTTTGAGGTGTTGTACGGGCTGTAACACCCCAAGCTTCCACAGTATGTTTCCCTTTGAATAACGCAATAGCTTGCATTGTACGCAACTTCGAGATTCTAACACACCGCGACCAATTAAAGTAGTCATTATGAATAGTAATACCCAATTTTTGAAATTATATAAATTTAATCTTTCAAAATTGGAGTCATTTTTGGTTTCAGAAAATCTAAATTAGCTTAGGGTGAAATTTTGGTACTTTTCGGATAACTTTTATATTTTTGATGAATAGTGAAAAACACTAAATTATTGGTAAAAACCACTTTTTTATTTAAATAATTATTTATTGTATGTTAATTAATTTATGTCAAAATAGATAAATAATACTTATATAAGTTAATTGTAATTAATTAGAGTCAGTTTATAATAATTTTAGATATATAAAAATTTTATTGAACTTTTCACCGTCTTTTACCCACCTCCTAGGATAATTTGAAAATTCAAATAAAACTTAATTTTACCGCTTCTGTGAGTTGAATTTCGAAAATTCGAGAGACACGGTTAATATCAAGGAGTAAAATGTGGTTCAATAAGATAAAAATAATTTTTGGTGAATAGTAACTTTTTACTTTTATTTACCACGGTAAAAAGTAAATAGGGTAATTAAGGGATAAAATGATATTAATATTACCCTAACACATGTCCTAATTCTATTGGACAGGTTTATCTCGACCAAAAACAACCTTAGTAATAAAATATTATCATTTACATCCACTTGGATTAGATTAGGATATTTATTATTATTTAATTCAAAGAATAGTTAAAAGAGTTAAAATCAAAGTTTAATTACTAAAACATTTTTAATATAGGGTTATACATAAGATAAATTCGATTATGAAGATTCATTAGAACGATAAAAATATTTCATACATAATGATATTTTATTTACAATTTTTAGACATTAAATAGTTTAATTTAATTATTACACAATGATGATGCAGTAATTACCTTATTATTGAAATATTAAAATAATTGATATTATAAATACCCAAATAAATATAATTTAAGACTTTTAATGAATTAGAATAATTTCATAGGTTAATATTACATGTTATAGTTGATTAAATGAATTAGGTTTGAAGTAATAATTCTGTTATGAATTTAGCAAAAACAAAATACCAAATAGTGTCAAAATTGACATAAAAAAGTTTTTAAAACAAATATTATATTATTATTTGATATGTAATTCCTAAAAATACAAGGTTTGGACAAAGGACTTATGTCATGATTGGTGTATCATTAATGGACCACTTTGTGGTCGCTTGAATGTATATAGTATGTTTATTAACTATATAATATAAAAATACAAAGTGACAAGGTAAGTGTCAAACTAATTAACTAAGAGTTAAAACTAAAAGATAAGGTTAATATAATGACCCAAACCTGTCTAAAATATATTGGTTGAAAGGATTTAGACCCATACACACCTTAGACTTTGAATAATCCACTTTAGAGCCATTACAAACCGAATAGTAATTTATTGTAAATTAATACTTTAAGTTATTTCTAAAGAGCCCCTCCTCCCCCTTATAAAAGGACACCACTTCTAACCAATTCTTCACACCTTAAAATCCTTTTGGTTCGTCAAAACCCTCCCCAAATATCCTCCCAACTCTCCTATACTCCTCTTATAATCCTTACCTTAGTCAGAAGGCACTTCAAGAGTCCTTTTTGGTTCAAACCAAAGGGAGTTACCCAAATTAAAGGTAACAATTTCTCTTAGCTTCTTTTCTTTTATATTACTTCTCAAACCCCTAAAATATTCTTATTCTTTTAATTTGTAACAAAACCAGTATCCTAAATATACTAGGATATTTTTATTAGAATTATTCTAACTATACTTACACACACCTTCTTCTGATGGTTGAAGAACATAATGTTTTTGTGGATGGAAACCAAACGCCTCACGAAACGATGATTGTTCAATTATCTCCTACCACCTCTCATGGTGGCCATTATGATGGAACTATAATTAAACATGTTATTAATTATATTTATTATAAATATAAACTTCTTTAATTCCATTTCATAGCATACCATTATTCTTTTCATGTTGTATATATATACGATAATTTCATTTGATGAAGTGCGGACTACCACCCCCTCAAAGTGATATGACTCGTTCATACCATACATGGAACGTATAAAGGAAGGTGTTAATGAAATTAAGTAACACATATAAGATACTACATTATACTGGAATAATAATATACCTATGTATCATTTGTTTTTGATTCCTTTTAAATGAAAAATGAAATGGAAGTAACGTTCATGCGTACGTACGGACTACCCTCTCCACGAACACGATGAGATTCATTCCCCATCGTATCCATTCAAGTATAATTATAATTTGATGATTAAAAATAATATTTAAGGACTTTATATCATTCTGGATATGAATAAGATACAACCTATCCATAACAAACGTGGCTTACGTAACAAACCATATAAAGGAAAACGAATCAGTTAACACCCAAAATGACGATAATACTAAAATATTATTAACAAAAAAATATTAAAAGATCATATATGATATCATATTTATATATATGATTCCTATATAATTTAATAAAAATTATTTAACTATTATACAGGAGGATAAACTACCCTCAACCAAGTAAAAGTACAAGGTAAGGGGTTTTCATCTCACTCCTTATTCCCGTGAGATTCATGCCATATTGCCACTATTACCTTTTGTGTGGTGTATGTACTGCCCATAATTGTATTATTTGTGCAATACAATTTAATTTATGTTTATTTACATATTCATTATATGATACTTCTTTTATGGGGTGTATGTTTCGTAATTTACCAAATTGGTAAGGGTTTATTTCACAATCTCTTCATTATCCATGGTTGTTTATACGTAGATATCTACTGGGACCTCTTTATCATCCACATCCATGATTCTTAAAAATGTATTTCAAAATATTATTAATATTTTACAGAATATGGGTTAAAGTAATTTATACCCTTGTTTGACTTTTTATAAGATGTTTATAAAGGAATCTTTCCGTCATTTTCAAACAAGGTCCTTTTTAACCTTTTCGACAAAATTAAGGTAAGAATGTATTTTTTAACTTATAAGGTGGGTGCAGCTATTTTCCACCGTTATAAAATCTTCGAAGCTTCCCTTACAATATTATAAGAATATTTTGAAAGTAAATGTTTTATTTTATAATTATGTGACTTTTAAATTATTTCAAAATGAATATTTTAAAAAGTTACTCTGTATCAAGATCAGAATTTCAAATGTTTTAATGATTTATCTTTCTAAATATTTTTAATTAATGTCCATGTTTTAAAAATGATTTTAAGGATTTATTTATTTGGATATGAATGTGTTGAAATGATATTTCTTTTCAAAAGTTTCAAAGTGGTATGGGACACTTTGATTCAAAAATCTCTTTTAAATTACTTCCTTTATAAATGTGTGACTTTTAAATGATTTCAAAAAAGAGATATTTCTCTCAAATAGTTCTGATTTCATCTATGTCAATATCCTTTGATGGATTTTAAGCTTATTTGATGTTGATTTATTATGATAAAAAACTTCCATATTGTATTGAAGGTTTTGTGATATGTTTGAATGTGGATGTTTTATTTTTATATCATTCCTGGTTTGTAGAGAATGTATTGACATTTCGTATGCTAGTTTTAATACAAATGTTTATGTTATGTTTAAACCTGTTCATATGAGGAATTCATTGGACTTAGTAAGTGACGGGTGGAGCCCGATATAGCTTCTCGATGCATCAGTAGGTCTCATGAGACAAACTAGTTTCTTGGCATGAGGCCTTGACAAAATCTTTTTTGTAGTCTTGGCACGAGGCCTTGGCTACGTGGTTATGATAGTCTGGAATTATGCATTCCATCATTATGAAAATGGTTAGTGAAATTTTATGTTATTATTCGACTAGTAGAATATCAATGTGAATAATTAAATGGAATTATTTCATTTTATTTTTTCCATATTATGCTGAAGTTCAAGTTTGAAATGCTTTCATTTTAGTTATACATTGCCTTAAATGTTTATGCTTATTTATGAAAGTTTTCGCTGTATTTCTTACCCTTACTGAGCGTTTGAGCTCATCTCTTTCTATGTTTTTTTCCAAAGGATTCCAAGAAGTGTATTGTGATTGATATGAAGGGTTAAGCCAAGGGAATAATGGTGCCCATAAAGATTATTTATGTTATTTTTTATGTCTTAAAGTGCAATGTAACATTCATGTTTGTAATCTATTTTCCAAGACTGCTAAACCAATCTGTCCTTCGGGACTTGATTCCTTGTAATCATGCCAATGTATTAAAATAATGCACCGACTTTGGGTAACTGGGATTGGGGCGTTACAGTTGGTATCAGAGAAAGTTTAGCAATAACCTTGGAAGCTAGATTTACATAAACTCTGATTAGAGAACATAGCCCTAAGATAGACATTGAGGATTAGTATAGAAGAACTTCCTAGAATTTTTCTATTGTAGAGATTTTGTGAGTTTTCCAAGAAACACATCTCTGTCTGGATATGAGAAGGTAGAGGCGGCTCGGGCACAGATGTACCTAGGGGTAAAACCCGAAAACACTGCTTTGAGCTAGACTCAAATGGGAACTAGTGCATGACAATGGGCCTTGCTTCACTCTTGGTTACGACACTCCCATGGGATATGTTTAGGATAATTATCATTTTATTTTCAAATCATTATGAAGGGTTTATGAGTATATACTTCCTCAAAGAAGACATTTTTATGATTATGGATTATATCCATAAACTGTTTAATTTATGTTAAGTGTTTTACAAGTTTGGGATTAGGTATTTCTATTCATAAACTAATCTAGTGTATGCCATTGTTTAGAAATCATGCCCAGTAGAAGAAATGAGAAATCTAGCAATACACATGATCCAAAGAGTAAGAAGGATCATATCTTTCGTGGTCCTAAGCCAAAATTTATAAGGGAAATAGTCTCCCACGTATTATCATCATATGAAGAGATAGTATCATGTGTTGATAAGATAAGTAAAGAGTTCTCGGAGTCCTATAGATTTGAAGGGAATCCAGAGAAGAAAAGAATGGTAGAGATAAATACAGATAAAGGGAAGAAGGTAAAGAAAGATTTTCCCATATGTGATAAATATGGAAAGAATCACCTTGAAAATGATTGAAGTGAATAGGAGTGTGTTATAAGTGTGGAGAAAAAGGACACCACTTTCGTGATTGCGAGGGTAAGAAAAAGGTTTCAAATGTACAATGCTTCATCTGCAAGGAGTGGGGAAACTACGCGAATCAATGTTCAAATCATCAGAGTATGCCCCAAATTATGCTATTGGATAATAATAACGTTATGATACTACCACAGATGAAGAGGAATGACTAGTGTTATTATGTTGTTATTAAAGAATTATTTCATTTGAGTGTTGTATCAACGATGTACTGGTCATATGAATTATGGAGATAAATAAGGATTGTACTGCAGTTCTATTTCATTGAGGAATTGAGATTATATGGTACTATGAAAAGTGACTCTGCAGTAAGTTAAACATTTTTTTTTAAAATACATGGTTTAAGGAAAGGTAATCCTTAATATGGTCTTGATACTGAGGTAGTAATTTTGGAATAAGAGATGGTTGATTTGGATAAATTATATTGGATATTCTTGACAACCTTGGCACTGATTAATGGTTTGTTTCATCATTGTTAGAATATTCAAAGTTTTTGGATATAAGTAATATATCTAGTATTCTATAAGGAATAAGGGAGCATGAATGTAATAAATAAATTTTTATGGTAATTCAGTGTGTTACCATATTTTAAAAGAATACATGATGAAGGTATCCACATGTTATTACATTACAAAAAAAAAAGATCTTCATTATATTTACCTTCCTTATAAATTTTGGACTGTGAGTTTGGATAGTACTATTTTGGATAAGTCTAAAGGTTGGAATAGATTAAGTTTGAAAGTTTATTTTTGTATTTTTATAAAAGGACAACATGCTGACCATGTGACAACCCGTCGTGTCAGACAAAGCTGCGGGAATCGAACCCACAACCATAAGTGCGATTGGGATTTATCGCCTACCACTGGACTACGTGATGTTCCTGGATAGTATAATGTAGTTTTTTAAAGGGTATGATATGTGAATTATAAATTCATTATATTTGGAACACTATATGATTAGGATAAATAGAGTATTTTTGAGTTGTATTATGTTTTGGAGTGAAAGATGAGTTTGTGGTAGAAATTTATTAATGGATAAAACTCTAAATATAAAGTAGGTATATCTCCTTATAATCTTATCCAATCTCATAAATAAATTCCTCAACATTAAGAAAAGGAACATAGAACAAAAACATTGTCCTAGATGGTACCTTAGATCATCATAAATTTATGGCTTTGTGATTGTTGTCCTTTTCATAGCCATTTTATCTACCACTCTCCATCAGGTATTGATGGTTAGATTTCTCTTCCATATCCATGTTTTCCTACATGGAACCCTAGTATGTGTTATTTTCGGTAACCTTCATACATACCACTCTTTATTTTAAATAGAGGCATCATTAATCCATTTTTCGATGTGGGATTTCAGCTAAGATATTTTGAAATGTCAACCCCAATTTTCCAATACTGAACATAAATTGGGAGGATGAAATTTATTGAAGGAGGAGAGAAAGTAACACCCCAAGATTCCACGGTACGTTTCCCTTTGAATAATGCAATATCTTGCATTGTATGCTACTTCGAGATTCTAACACACCACGACCAATCAAAGTAGCCGTTATGAATAGTAATACCCACTTTTTGAAATTTTATAAATTTCATCTTTCAAAATTGACTTCATTTTTGGTTTCTGAATATATAAATTATCTTAGGGTGAAATTTTAGTACTTTTCAAATAACTTTTATATTTTTGAGGAATAGTGAAAAACACTGAATTATTGGTTAAAACAAATTTTTTATTTAAATAATTTTTTATTTTATTTTAATTAATTTATGTCAAATTAGACACATAATACTTATATAAGTTCATTTTAATTCATTGGATTCATTTTATAATAATTTTAGATATATAAAAATTTTATTGAACTTTTCACCGTCTTTTACCCACCTCCAAGGAGAATTTGAAAATTCACATAAAACTTAATTTTACCGCTTCTGTGAGTTGAATTTCGAAAATTCGAGAGACACGGTTAATATCAAGGAGTAAAATGTGGTTCAATAAGATAAAAATAATTTTTGGTGAATAGTAACTTTTTACTTTTATTTAAAAAGGAAAAAAGTAAATAGGGTAATTAACGGATAAAATGATATTAATATTACCCTAACACATGTCCTAATTATATTGGAAAAGTTTATCTCAACCAAAAAAAACCTTAGGAATAAAATATTATCATATAGGTCCACTTGGATTAGATTAGGACATTTATTATTATTTAATTCAAAGAAGAGTTAAAAGAGTTAAAATCAATGTTTAATTACTAAAACATTTTTAATATAGGGTTATACATAAGATAAATTCGATTATTAATATTCATTACAATTATAAAAATATTTCCTACATAATTATATTTTATTTATAATTTTTAGACATTAAATAATTTAATTTAATTATTACACAATGATGATGCAGTAATAACCTTATTAGTGAAATATTAAAATAATTGATATTATAAATACCCAAATAAATATAATTTAAGACTTTTAATGAATTACAAGAATTTCATAGGTTAATATGACATGTTAGAGTTGATTAAATGAATTAGGTTCGATGTAATAATGCTGTTATGAATTTATAAAAAACAAAATACCAAATAGTGTCAAAATTGACATAAAAGAGTTTTTAAAAAAATATTATATTATTAATTGATATTTAATTCATAAAAATCAAAGGTTTGGCCAAAGGACTTATGTCATGATTGGTGTATCATTAATGGACCACTTTGGGTCGCATGGATGTATATATTAAGTTAATTAACTATATAATATAAAAATACAAAGTGACATGGTAAGTGTCAAACTAATTAACTAAGAGTTAAAACTAAAAGATAAAATCAATATAATGACCCAAACCTATCTAAAATCTATTGGTTGAAATGATTTCGACCCATCCACACCTTATAATTTGAATAATCCACTTTGGAGCCATTATAAACCGAATATGAATTTATTATAAATTAATACTTTAAGTTTTTTCTAAAGAGCCCCTCCTCCCCCTTATAAAAGGACACCACTTCTAACCAATTCTTCACACCTTCAAAGCCTTTTGGTTCAGCCAAAACCTGATCAAATATCCTCCCAACTTCCCTCTCCTCCCCCTAGAATCCTTACCTTAGGTAGAAGGCACTTCAAGAGTCTTTTTTGGTTCAAATCAAAGGGAGTTACCCAAATTAAGGGTAACGATTTCTCTTAGCTTCTTTTCTTTTATTTTACTTCTCCTACACCTAAAATCTTCTTATTATTTTCTTTTGTAAAAAAACCAGTATCCTTAATATACTAGGATATTTTTATGATATGTATTCGAACTACACTTACACACACCTCTATCTGATGGGTGAAGAATATAATGTTTCTATGGATGTCAACCAAACGCCTCACGAAACGATGATTGTTCAATTATCTCCTACCATCTCTCATGGTGGACATTATGATGGCACTATAATTAAATATGTTATTAATTATATTTCTTTTATATATAAGCTTCTGTAATTCCATTTAATAGCATACCATTATTAGTTTCATGTTGTATATATATACGATAATTTTATTTGAGGAAGTGCGGACTGCCGCCCCCTCAAAGTGATAGGACTCGTTCATACCATACATGGAACATATAAAGGAAGGTGTTAATGAAATTAAGTAACAAATATACTATATTATATTATAATGTAATAAAAATATACCTATGTATCATTTGGTTTTGATTCCTTTTAAATGAAAAATGAAATGGAAGTAGCGTTCGTGCGTACGTACAGACTACCCTCTCCATGAACGCGATGAGATTCATTCCCCATCGTATCCATTCAAGTATAATTCTCATTTAATGATTAAAAATAATATTTAAGGAATTTGTATCATTTTGGATATAAATAAGATACAACCTATCCATAACAAACACGACTTACATAACAAAGCATATAAAGGAAAACGAATCAGTTAACACCCGAAACGATGATAATACTAAAATATTTTTAACAAAACAATATTTAAAGGTAATATATGATATTATATTTATATATATGATTCTTGTATAATTTAATAAAAATGATTTAACTATTATACAGGATTATAACCTACCCTCAACCATGTAAAAGTAAAAGGTAAGGGGTTTTCATCTCACTCCTTATTCCAGTGAGATTCATGCCATATTGCCACTATTACCTTTTGTGTGGTGTATGTACTGCCCATAATTGTGTTCTTTGTGTAATACACTTTAATTTATGTGTATTTACATATTCATTGTATGATAATTCTTTTATGGGGTGTATGTTTTGTAAGTTACCAAATTAGTAAGGGTTTATTTCACAATCTCTTCATTATCTGAGGTTGTTTATATGTAATTATCTACTGGGTCCTCTTTATCATCCAATGTCCATGCTTCTTGAAAATGTATTTCAAAACATTATTAATATTTTACAGAATATGGGTTAAAGTCATTCATACCCCTGTTTTACTTTTTATAAGAAGATTATAAAGGAATCTTTCCATCGTTTTCCAAACAAGGTCCTTTTTAACCTTTTCGAAAAAATTAAGGTAAGAATGTATTTTTTAACTTATAAGGCTGGTGTGGCTATTTTCCACAATTATAAAATCATAAAATCTTCCCTTGCAATCTTATAAGAATATTTTAAAAGTAAATGTTTTATTTTATAATTATGTGACTTTTAAATGATTTCAAAATGAATATTTTAAAAAGGTACTCTGTATCAATATCATAATTTTAAATGTTTTAAAGATTTATCTTTCTAAATATTTTTAATTAATGTCCATATTTTAAAAATGATTTTAAGGATTTATTTATATGGACATGAATGTTTTGAAATGATATTTATTTTCAAAAGTTTCAAAGTGGTATGGGACACTTTGATTAAAAAATCTCTTTTAAATTACTTCCTTTATAAATGTGTGACTTTTAAATGATTTCAAAAAAGAGATATTTCTCTCAAATAGTTTTGATTTCATCTATGTCAATATCCTTTGATGGATTTTAATTTTATTTGAAGTTTATTTATTATGATACAAAACTTCCATATTGTATTGAAGGTTTTGTGATATGTTTGACTGTGAATGTTTTATTTTTATACCATTCATGGTTTATGGAGAAAGTATTGACATGTCATATGCTAGTTTTAATATGAATGTTTATGTTATGTTTAAACCTATTCATATGAGGAATTCATTGGACTTAGTAAGTGACAGGTGGAGCCCGCTATAGCTCCTCAATGCATCGGTAGGTCTCATGAGACAAACTAGTGTCTTGGCAGGAGGCCTTGACAAAATCTTATTTTTAGTCTTAGCATGAGGCCTTGGCTACGTGGTTATGATAGTCTGGAATTATTCATTCCATCATTATGAAAGTGGTTAGTGAAATTTCATTTGATTATTCGACTAGTAGAATATCTATGTGAATAATTAAATGTCATTATTTCATTTTATTTTTTCATATTATGCTGAAGTTCAAGTTTAAAAGGCTTTTGTTTTAGTTATACATTGCCTTAAATGTTTATTATTATTTATGAAAGTTTCTGATGTATTTCTTACCCTTACTGAGCATTTGAGCTCACCCCTTTCTATGTTTTATTTTTCCCAGGATTCCAAGAAGTGTATTGTGATTCATATGCACGGTTAAGCCAAGGGAATAATGGCGTCCATAAAGATTATTTATGTTATTTTGTATGTATTAAAGTGCAATGTAACATTCATTTATGTAATGTATTTTCCAAGACTGCTAAACCAATCGGTCCATTAGGACTTGATTCCTTGTAATCATGCCAATGTATTAAAATAATGCACCAACTCTGGGTAACTGGGATCGAGGCGTTACACAGGCGACCATGCAGATCACCCTTGTGCTGAACTAACCCAGGGGAGTCAGCACTAGTGGGACCAGATATGGTATGTGATACCATAGAGAAGGTGAAAATCATCTAGGGGCGGATTAAGACTGCACAGAGAAGACAAAAGTCATATACCGATAGGAGACATAGACCTCTAGAGTTTGAGGATGGAGACCACGTCTTTCTACGAATCTCACCTCGACGAGGTTTGTAGAGATTTGGCTGAGGTGGAAAATTATCTCGAAGGTTCATTAGACCTTTTCAAGTCCTCAGTAGAGTTGGCAAGGTGGAATACCACTTAGCTCTACCACTTCAATTGCACCGAGTGAATGACGTCTTCCACGCATCCCAGCTGAGGAGATACATGCACGACCCTTCTCACATCATCGACCATGCAGATATGGACATTGATGATGGGGAAACCTTTACAGAGGTTCTAGTGGAGATTGAGAATAGACAGGAGCGGGTCCATTGTGGACTGTCGATACCTCTGGTGTGCGTTCACTGGCAGCACGAGAACCTCCAGGAGAGCACATGGGAGCGGGAGGATCAGATGCGTGCTCAGTACCCCCACTTGTTCCTTTAGTTTGAGTTGTGGCTTACAGGGACGTAAAGCCCAAGGTGCAAAGATTGTATTGACCCAGAATTTCCATGTAATTTTTTTTAAAATAAATGGGAATTTTATAAGTCCGAAAAAATTGACGGCACATGATTCCGAGGCTCGGAGTGCCCGGAATTAATTTCTAAAGTGTTGTTCGGGTACATTCAGTAAACGTACGAGTGGGTTTTTATAACTTTTGAACCGGTGCTAGGAATTGAAATCTGAGGGCACCGTTGAACTCGCAGCGCTGGTATTCACTTCAAAAGACTTTCACCTCGATGACAGTTGGTCGAGGGTGAATGTTAGTTTTTGGGTTTTTTGTGGAAGTAATAAAATAAAATGAACGCATGATTTATTTTATTTTATCTATTATAACCAACCATGTGGAAGTTGGAGGTGGGGTCCACCACACCTTAACCTCCCATGAGAGGATATGGTGGTGGGGCCACCCGAACCTAACCTCCCACGAGAGGTTATGGTGTGGGGACCACCCGGGACTAAACCCCCCACTAAATTGAGGAAAACGTCTCAAATCCCTCATAAATGAGGGAGAGTCTCTGGACCTCCCTTAACATAATGGTGCCAACACCCCCCTCTTTTAATGGTGGCAACACACCCCCTTTAATTAATTGAGCCATATCATTTAATTAAATGATACAATTTGAATTTTAAACCCATCAAACTAAATAATAGATAATCTATTATTTGGAGGGGATACCTATTCATTTGTTGGAAAATGGTTGGCAAAGGAGGATTAGATGTAATATACCAGATTTTTTCATGTATTATTTTAATATTATATGGGAATTATTTTGAGACCAGGTGTTGAGATGACGTGCAGTTATGAGGCCCGTTGAGCCCAGAGAAAATGTTTGAATTTAATTAAATAATTAAATAACACACACGTGTGGTTTTCCTGAAATAGTGGAATAACTCCTGAATGGGTTTTTGGAACAGAAATCTGAGGGCACCGTTGCGTTCAAAGCAGTGAGTTTCCCTTAGGTGAGACCTAACATCGGCTGGCGCAGGTCGATGGTGAAATCTAGTTTTTGGACGTAATCGTAATAAAATATAAAATAAAAATATTTTATAAAATATTTCTGCAGCGAAATCTCTTAATTATTTTGAATTAATGATTTCACAGGCGATCAGGGTTGCAGATCTTATAACCCTGAATTTCCCCTGGAGGCTCTGGAAAGCTCTGGAGGAAACCCCCAACGTGGCGATGACGTTCTTGACGAGTTTCACCGGCGACGACGACGCGACGATCGGATCTTCGCCAACGAACGCCTCAGATCCAGGTAGGACATTATATTTTGATCTTTATTTTCCTGTTCTTGATACCTATGATGAACACGGACTAATCCACAAACATATTAGCCCGCGGATCGATCGTATTTATGGGATGGGTTTTTTGCGGGGATTTTGGGGAAAATCTTAATCCTTGTGATTTAAATCTATTGATTTGTTTGTTTTGATCTAACGGCGAAGAAATTGGATCATCACGAACAACGATCGAGGTTTGTCCCTCTTGTTTGTGGCTTAGATTTGTCCCCTGTTCTTCATGGAGACTTCCCATTCTTTCCCACACTTGACGTTCTTGGAGGAAATCCATCATTGTGAATTTGTTTGTTGGTTCGATGATCTGAGATTGTAGATCCAACCTCAGGATGATGCTATAGAGCTACGACGATGATGGCGTCTGAAGATTCGGGATGGATCAGAAGTTATGGCTTCTCTGGTGTTTTTCTTCAGATGAATCAACGCTTGTTTTCCTAGCCAATTGAAGGTCAAAAACACCCAAGTTCGGTGTTAGGATGATTAAAAGAACAAGGATCTTGTGTTTCGCGACAAACGGACAAGAGAAACAAGATCCAAAAGATTGGCCAAGGTGAGTAGATTAAGAACATCGTTCTGGAGAAATCCCGACTACACGGCGTGTAGTATGGGCTACATGGCATGTGTTCATCGGCGGACCACCAGACGTGTACTCTGGAAGTACATGAACACAGGTTGGGTACACGGCCAAGGACACGACATGTATACCCTTCCCCGGCCAGACCCATCTAGATACATGGGATACCCCATGTACTGGTACACGGGCAAGGCGACACGGGTTGAGGCTACGTACGGGCACATGGCCAGTGTACACGGAGCGAACCCCGGACACTCGGACACAGCATGTAATCCATCTAGACTCCATGTAGTTGTTTTTATATGACATGTTTTAAGACACATGCAGTGTTACATGGGCAGTACCTGGAGTCAAGGAACACATCGTGTGAACCCACTACACACCATGTAACTTGTTTTACATGGCTTGATCTAGTTGTCTTATATGACTTGGGCTAGTTTCCTTAGGGTTCGTCCCCTTGGTCTTTCCCCTGAAGGTTTCCAGTATCATTCCTACATACAATATGTATGATCCCTTCAGCAGGACCCCCTGAATAGAGTTTTTGGAATCCCCTCTATGAGACTCATAGCCATATCCTCTATTCCCTCAGTGGTACCCAAGTTAGACTTTCTCGGTATCGACGTGACCTACTTTACCCGGGCGCCGATCCTCTACACAGAAGGTTAGTTCAGACCGAGTTGTTGGAATCTCTCCATAGCTACTGGTTGGGATCCTCATCTGATGCATAAAGTATCTTTCTTCAGTACTCGTGGAGTGTGTTCTCCCAGAACGAGTGCATCGTATCTCTCTTCAGACTTAGGAGTGTGTTCTCCTTATTACGTACTTTGTGGAATCTTTGACCTGGATCTTAGTGGTGGTCTCGCGATAGTCTACCGTGTATGAGTATATCTGGATATTCTTGTTATATGATCTGTAAAAAAATACTGTGTAGAGATGAATGTATCATTCTTTTTTGGTATTTCCCTTATTGTATTTCCTTTGTGGTTTCGGGGTGTCCTACTGGGTATTGTTATACTCACCCCTGTACAGGCTTTTCCCGCACATGTCATGTCTTGTGCAGACGAGTGAGCCTTTGACAGGATTCTAGGTGGACCAGGACCGGACGATGCTCAGTGAGATCAGACAGGCCGATGTGTCTTACTACAACTATAGATTGCAATCCCAGTCCCTTTCTTTACAGGTTGGACTTTGTTGCAGACTTTATTTTGGTGGGATTGTACTTTTGGCCCAGGGTTTTACATTACTATACTTTACTTTCCTATCGTACTCTGTTGGTTGGGATTTTTAGTGTATGCATGCATTTCCCTTTTTAGTAGTTTTTACTATTCATCTTTGTTGGCTTGGAGATGTGTGTGTGTGTGTACAAGTTTATAGGAAATTCCTCCCATGTTTGTGACATGCCTACTCGGTGCTAGTCACTGGCCCCTGGCCTATTGGAGGTGGGCTTGGGGAGTTGCAGCATGGGCCCCACTGGGACGGTCGTGACAGAGTGGTATCAGAGGTGGTCGGTTCTACCTTAGGACCGAGAGTCTGTGAGTTGGTTTGGGGCAACAGTGTCAAGTGTTTCGAGTTCGGTTTTCAGGCCAGGGACCCTAGTGTTGGTACGAGTGGCTGACGTATCCATACACCAGGACTCTGATAACTTTCATTTTGAATCAGAACATGAGAACACTAGTTGTAGGGGGAAATAATGGTACATGCATCATATAGAAATGGGTTGTGGTTTCCATGTCCTTATTGAGTCAGATCTCTAGATATAATCACTAACTATGATACATCTTGTTTCTTTACAGGATACCTCCGCGACGCACACATTCTAGGATCTAGTAGGTCGATCACGAGGATGACCCCCTCAGTGATGATGCTTCGATATAGGGACCAAATCCCCCAGTTTTACCTTCGGGTGGTTTGCCAGTTATTCCCCCACCTATGGAGCAGTGTTTATTTCCTGTTGTACCAGTAGAGGAGGAGAGCAGGCTGAGCACACTCCATGTGTTTCAGAGACAGAGAGCCCTCAGGTTTCGAGGTGAGCTTGACCCTCAGGCAGCAGAGGACTGGCTTGAGGTAGTGGCCAGAGTCTTCCATTTGGTCAGGACACCAGCAGGCCAGATGGTGATCCTGGCAGCGAGCCTTCTGCAGGGCTCGACAGGGTGGTGGTGGAGTTTGGTTATCCAGACTCATGATGAGGTGACTCTTTCATGGTTGGAGTTTGAGAATCTCTTCAGAGAGGAGTTTTCACCGGTTACCTTGAGAGCTATACATATACAGGAGCTTCTTCAGCTTCAGCTGGGAACATTGACGATGGCTGACTATTTATCGAGGTTAGCCGACCTCTCATGGTACTCGATGGATATGGTCAGGGATCAGTACATTAGAGCTCAGACTTTTGAGCGGGGCCTATACAGGGCCATCCGAGCTAGCATCATCCCTATGAGCATTCCTACCTATGCTGTGGTGCTCGAGCGGGATTTGGTGGTCGAGAGCTTCTTAGTAGAGCAGAGACAACCAGCAGTTGTCAGTAGTGAGCTAGCTGGAGTAGAGACCTCAGCAGTAGGGAGACGATGTCAGGGACTCAGGCATGGGAGACGTTTTTAGAGGATATCCCAGGACAGGGGATCTACCGTACAAGGTTCGCAGGGTGCATCCAGCCAATCTCGAGAGAGGAGATGATACTCATGTGATGGAAGGGAACATCTTGCTCGAGATTGTTCGACCCACCATACTACTGATAAGGGATCAGTGGATGGACCATCGTGGTAGAGGAAACTTGTGGAGCAGACAGATCCGCGGGATGAAAGATGTGGTAGAGGAGCTGGGAGAGCAACTGGAGGTGGTCGATGTTTTGAACCTTTACCACCACCTCCCCCAGGAGGTCCTCCCCAGGATCAGGGAGCTGGCAGACAAAGGTAGGGATAGCTGCATGAAGCAGAGGCTTATTACCCAGGTACTCCCGGAATTATTAGAGGTACAATCTGTGTCTTTTCTACTTTGGCTGCCGTACTGATAGACACAGGTGCTAGTCATTATTTTTATTCTTATTATCTTATTTGAAACCTTGAGATTCCATTTGGGACGTTGAATTGAATTTTACGCTTAGAAACACCGACTGGAGAAGATTCAGAGGTCACACACCTTTGCAGACAGCGTGACCTGACCCTTAGAGGCGAGAGTTTCGGTTGGAACCTCTTGGTGGTACCGTCGAGTCCTTACGATGTCATTCTTGGTATGTATTGGCTATCCACAGTTCATGCCTAGATTGAATGTTTTAGGAGGAGGGTGTGGTGTGTCCGCAGTGATGGAACTAAGTTCTCCTTCATCGGTGAAAAGAAGGCCCAAGCAGCACAGGATGGACTCGTTCATAGGAAGGTACAACCAATTTCACATCAGTTGGTTAGCCTAGACCTTAGCACAACAAATGTTACAAGTTTCCAGTTCACAGTAGTAGTGGATGAGTACGAGGAAGTCTTTCCGAAGGATGTCCCCAGACTACCTTCCTGTCGGGAGATAGATTTCTACATTGAGTTGCAACCCGGGATGACACCGATATCAGCATCAGCATATCGGGTGACTCCTGTAGAGCTTCATGAGATGAGAGTGTAGCTGGAAGACTTGTAGAGGAAGGGATTCATGAGACCTAGTGTTTCACCCTAGGCGGCCCCAGTGTTGTTTTCCAAGAAGGCAGATGGGAGCTTGAGGCTGTGTGTGGATTACCGACGCTTGAATCAGGTGACCGTGAAGAACTGGTATCCACTACCGAGGATCGATGACCTATACGACCAGTTAAGAGGGGCATGATGGTTCTCCAAGGTTGATCTACGATTAGGCTATCACCGGTTGCGAGTACGGGATGAGGATATACCGAATATGACTTTTAGATGTCACTACGGTCACTATGAGTACTTAGTGATGCCCTTCAGCGTGACGAATGCCCCGAAAGGGTTTATGGAACTCATG
This sequence comes from Viscum album, assembly GCA_963277665.1. Taxonomy (NCBI): domain Eukaryota; kingdom Viridiplantae; phylum Streptophyta; class Magnoliopsida; order Santalales; family Viscaceae; genus Viscum; species Viscum album. The sequence goes on from OY728167.1 coordinate 224,666,800, forward strand.
AACTAGATCATTCAGCCCTATGTAGATCGGTTCATGGTGGTCTTCATCGATGATATCCTTGTGTACTCTTCATCCGAGGCACCTAAGGATGGTTCTGGACACACTCCAAGAGCACCAGTTGTATGGGAAACTCTTGAAGTGTCAATTATGTATACATGAGGTCCACTTTTTAGGACACGTTATCTCAGCAGATGGTGTAGTAGTGGACCCAGCCAAGGTAGAGGCAGTGTTAGCATGGGAGACACCCCGGAGCGTGATGGAGGTGCAGAGTTTCCTCGGGTTGGGAGGCTACTATCAGAGATTAATTCTTGATTTCTCTAGGATTTCAACACCCATGACAGCTTTGACCCGAAAGGGGAATCCTTTCCTGTGGAACGAGAGATGCTAGCAGGATTTTCAGCAGTTGAGACAGAGTCTGACTAGCACCCCAATCTTGAGACTACCAGAAGAGGGTGTTGAGAACGTAGTGTTCTGCGACGCATCAGGAACTGTGATTGGTTGTGTTTTGATGCAGAGGAAAGTGGTGATTGCCTATGGCTCACGTCAGTTGAGACCACACGAACATAACTACATGACCCATGATCTTGAGTTGGCAGTGGTAGTATTCGTATTGAAGATGTGGTGGAACTACCTGATGGGCGAGCGGTTTATCGTCTACTCTAATCACAAGAGTCTCAGATATATCTTTTCTCAGAAGGACCTGAATTTGAGACAGTGGCTGTGGCTTGAGTTTCTCCAGGATTACGACGTTGAGATCATTTATACTCCTGGAAAGGGGAACGTTGTGGAAGATGCTCTCAGCAGGAAATTTAGTTCATAGTTACTGGGTGAGGTGATGGGGTAGTTGGCCTCTTTATAGATATCCTTCAGGGATAGAGATGAGGGATATTACCTTCAGTCGATGTATTTTACCCCTCCACTCTTACAGCGAGTCAAGGAAGCACAACTGGAGGATACTATCTGTGAGACTCTACGTGCTCAGATGTCCGCAGGTGATGCTGCCGATGGATATTCAAAAGGTGGGGATCACATTGTTCTTTTTAGAGGGCACACAGTAGCACTAGTGACGTTACGGGAGGAGGTTCTGAGGGAGTTCCATATATCTCCTTTGGTGGTGCATCCAGGTGTGGAGAAGATGTATCAGGACCTCCGACGTCAGTTCTGGTGGCCAGGAATGAAGAATAGTGTGGAAGAGTCTGTTTCTTGATGCCTAACTTGTCAGCAAGTAAAGCCTAATCATCAGGTTCCACCAGGTTTGACTCATCCCCTTGAGGTGCCAGAGTGGAAGTGGGATGGGATATCCATGGACTTCATGACGGGTTTACCACGTATGTCCAGGGGACATGATTCCATCTGGGTGATCGTTGATCGACTCACCAAGTCGGCCCATTTCATAGCCATACGGGAGCAGAGTTCAGTAAAGAGCTTGGGACACCTCTACGCGCAGGAGATAGTTCGACTTCATGGAGTGCCTTCAACGATCATCTCAGATCGTGATGCTCGTTTCACATCTCGTTTGTGGAAGGTATTGCAGGAAGATTTTGTGACTTAGTTACGCTTGAGCACAACGTTTCATCCTCAGACCGATGGTTAGACAGAGCGAACCATCCATGTTTTGGAGTATATGCTACGAGCTTGCATACTTGATTTCAGTCATAGCTGGGAGGATCACATACCACTGGTGGAATTTTCTTATAACAATAGTTATCATTCCATTATTGGTATGACACCATTCGTGACTTTGTACGAGCGACCTTGCTGGTCACCACTTTGCTGGACTGACCCAGGAGAGTCAGCACTCATGGGCCCAGAGATGGTACGAGCTACTACGGAGAAGGTGCAGGTCATCCAGGAGCAGATAAAGACTGCACAGATTCAGCATAAGTCTTATGACGATAGGAGACGAAGTCCCTTGGAGTTCGAGGAGGGAGACCATGTGTTCCTTCGGGTCTCACCTCGATGGGGATTGTGGAGATTTGGCCGAGGCGACAAGCTATCTCTGAGGTTTTTTGGCCCTTTTCAGATTCTGAGTAGAGTTGGAGAGGTGGAATACCACTTGGCTCTACCTCCTCAGATGGACCGGGAACACAATGTCTTCCATGTGTTGCAGCTACGAAGGTACGTGCATGATCCATCACACATTATCAACTGGGGAGAGTTAGACATTGATGATGGAGAGACCTTTGCTGAGTACCCAGTAGAGATCGAGGATCGGCAGGAGAAGTTCCTTTGTGGGTGGCCTATTCCCTTGGTGTGTGTCCGGTGGAAGCACGAGAATCTCTAAGAGAGCACGTGGGATCAGGAGGCTCATATTCGTGTGCAGTACCCACATATTTTTGAGTAGCCTTTGTTTTGGCTTTTCGGGGACGTAAATCCCTAAGGTGGAGAGGATGTAATGCCCCAGATTTTTCCATGTATTATTTTAATATTATATGGGAATTCTTTCAAGACCAGGCGTTGAGACAGAGTGCAGTTCCGAGCCTCGGTGAGCCTGAAGTAAATGTTTTAATTTAATTAAATAATTAAATAACACACGCATGTGGTTTCCCAGAAAAGTGGAATAACTCCTGAACGGGTGCTTTGATAAAAAATCCGAGGGCACCGTTTCATTCAGAGCAGCGAGTGTCCCTTAGGCAAGACCTAACATTGGATGGCACATGTCGATGGTGAAATCTAGTTTTTGGACATAACCGTAATAAAATATTTTATAAAAATATTTTATAAAATCTTTCTGCATCGAAATCTCATAATTCTTTTAAATTAAAGATTTCATAGGGGATCAGGGTAACGGATCTCATAACCCAGAATTTCCCATGGTGGCTCTGGAAATCTCTGGATGAAACTTCCGACGCGGTGACAACGTTCTTGACGAGTTTCGCCGGCGATGACGATGCGACAACCGAATCTTCACTAACGATCACCGCAGATCTAGGTAGGACCTTTGAATTTGATCTTCCTTTTATCATTTTTGATTCCTATGAAGAACTCAGACTAATACACGAACATATTAGCCCGTGGATCGATCGTATTTTTGGGTTGGACTTTTGTGGGAATTTTGGGGAAAATCTTAATCCTTGTGATTTAAATCTGTTGATTTGTTTTGGTTTGATCTAACGGTGATGAACCCATATCATCATGAAAAATGATCGAGGTTCATCCCTCTTGTTTGTGGCTGATATTTGTCCCCCGTTCTTCATGGAGACTTCCCTATCTTTCCTACTCTTGATGTTCTTGGAGGAAATCGATCGTTGCGCATTCGTTTGTTGGCGCGATGATCTGAGATTGAAGATACAACCTCAGAATGATTCTATGGATCTGCAACGACGATGGCGTCGGATGATTCAGGTATTTTCCTTCGGATGAATCAATTCTTGTTTTCTGAGCTGATTGAAGGTCTAAAACACCCGGATTCGGTGTTAGGATGATGAAACGAACAAGGATCTTGAGTTTCGCAGAAAATAGACAAGATAAACTAGATTCAGAAGATTGGATGAGGTGAGAAGATGAAGAACAATGTTCTGGATAAATCCCAACTAAATGGTGTGTAGTATGGGCTACACGACCTGTGTTTGTTGGCGGACCACCTGGTGTGTACTCTGGGAGTACGCAGACAGGGGTTGGGTAGACGACCAAGGACACGACGTGTATACCCTTCCCCAGCCAGACCCGACCAGATACATGGGATACCCCATGTACTAGTACCCGGGCAAGGTGACACGGGTTTAGGTCATGTACGAGCACATGAACAGTGTACACGGAGCGAACCCCGAACACTCGGACATGGCGTGTAATCCCTCTACACGCCCTGTAGTTGTTTTTATACGATAAGTTTTAAGACACGGGCCGTGTTACACGGGCATTACCCGGAGTCAAGGAACACGACGTGTGACCCCACTACATGCCGTGTAACTTGTTTTACATGCCTTTATCCAGTTGTCTTTGGTGACTTGGACTAGTTTCCTTAGGGTTTGTCCCCTTGGTCTTTCCCCTGAAGGTTTCCGGTATCATTCCTACGTACAAGAGTATGATCCCTTCAGCAGGAATCCCTGAATAGAGTTGTTGGAAGCCCCTCTGTGAGACTCAAAGTTAGATCCTCTATTCCCTTGGTGGTACCCTAGGTAGATTTTCTCAGTATCGACGTGACCTACTTTACCCGGGCGCCGATCATCTACTTAGCAGGTCAGTTCAGACTGAGTTGTTGGAATCACTCTATACCTACTGGTTGTGATCCTCATATAATGAATCAAGTATCTTTCTTCAGTACTCATGGAGTGAGTTCACCTGGAATGAGTGCATCATATCTCTCTTCATACTTAGGAGTGTGTTCTCCCTATTATGTGCTTAGTGGAATCTTCGAGCAGGATCTTAGTGGTGGTCTCGCGATAGTCGACTGTGTATGAGTATATCTGGATATTTTTGTCATATGTTCTGTAAACATACACTGTGTACAACTGACTGTATCATTCTTTTGTGGTATTTACCTTGTTGTATTTACTTTGTGGTTTCAGGGTGTCCTACTGGGTATTGTTATACTCACCCCTGCACGGGCTTTGCCTGCACGTGTCGTGTCTTGTGCAGACGAGCGAGCCTTTGACAGGATTCTAGGTGGACCAGGACCAGATGGTGCTCAGTGAGATCAGGTAGGCTGAGGTGTGTTCCTACGACTACAGATTGCAGTCCCAGTACCTTTCATTACAGGTTGGACCTTGTTGCAGACTTTCTTTTAGTGGGCTTATACTTTTGGTCTAGGGTTTTACATTACTGTACTCAACTTTCCTGTCGTACACTGTTGGTTTGGATTTTTAGTGTATGAATGCATTTCCCTTTTTAGTAGTTTTTACTATTCATATTTGTTGGCTTGGAGATGTGTGTGTGTGTGTACAAGTTTATAGGCAATGCCTTCTATGTTAGTGACATGCCTACTCGGTGCTAGTCACCAGCCCCTGGCCTATTGGAGGCGGGTTTGGGGAGTTGCAGCACAGGCCCCACTAGGATGGTCGTGACATTAGAGTTCTTGGGAGAAAGATTCTCCAACGAAGAACGCATCCTCCACAAAGAACACGTTCCACCGATGAAGAATGCTCCACTGAGGAAGAACGCCAACCTCAACTTTGACCTTCTTCCTCGGGACTTCCTCAGATGTAGGACATCTTTGACTACGACGATCCGGCAAACAAACCGAAGATCAAGGAAAACGCTGACGACACCGACATCAGTCTTTTCCCAATGATCCGTCTTTTTCCCCGCGACTCCATCGACGTTCAACGAACAAGGTATGGATTTTAATTAGGTGTGATTTTATTCCCTTGGTTATTTCCTTCTAAAAACAAAGAACGCTGGTCAACTTACTATCGAGTTGATTCACAGATGTTTTCCTTGCTGGTTGGGAATATAAATTGATGAAGGGATTACAGGATTTGAGGTTTATAATATCTTCCATTCTCATTTCTTTGTTTATGTTCTCAATGAACCATTTTCTACCACTCTAAATGCGGAGGGTGTGGGCCAAAAAAACATGGCCCGATCCCCCGCCAATCTTCTTTGTGGTGTTTTTTGAAACAGAGACGACGACAATGAAGGCACTGACCGTGCTGCCTATGGTCTTCGTGACCGCGCTACCCCCGCGGCGTTCCAACCATCGGCCGAACCATACCCCCAAGCCCCGGCCGCGCCACCCCGCAGGCCCCCCGCGCACCGGACGTGACACCTCACCGGCCTCACCGCCCTCACTGGCCATGCCCCGCATCCCATCCGTGCCTCACCCCGGCTGCGCCCCCTCACCGGCTGCGCCACCCTCGCCGACCGCACTGCCCTCACCTGCGGCACCCCGTGCCCCGGCCACGCTATCCCACCAGCCATGCCATCCTGCCAGCCGTGCTGCCCCTTCGTCCGTTCCACCTCACTGGCCACGCCCCTGCACCCCAGCCGCGCTGCCCCTGACCGAACCGGCCATTCCCTCGCAATGCCCCGGCCGAACCGGCCCCTCCTTGCGCCCTTCCGGGCCGAGCCGAGAAGCCCCGCGCCCTTGCGTCTCTTTGTTCCATCGCAGCCTGCTGGGATGGGCCCAGCGGAACATGCCGAATCCAAAGGGCAGGCCTGCCCAACGGGGAGGCCGAACCCAACGAATCAGGCTGGGACAGTTCGACCGGGTCTGATAGGACCCGGGCCCACTATGACCCTTTACTTTCTTTTGGCCATATCTTTGGCACCAGACATGCATTTGACAAACCGTCAGCGGCGCTGGTAATCTTGGAGTGTGACAGTACCTTTGAGTATACCCCACTGCAGTTCGGGGTATAGTTGAGATATGGTCAGGTTGGATCGTGCACGAATCCAACCAGGCCCCCGATACTAAAAGGCTAATAACTCATAGACCGAGCGTCTGATTGAAGCACCGTCTGTTGTGTTGAGACCCCTACGACCTAGAATACCTTTGAGATACTTCTTCGTGGGACTTCGTGATATTTGGAGTATCAACCAGTAGCTCGTGGAACGGATCCTTCCCGTGACGAGTGGGCATAGTACGGAGACCTAGTAGCTGGCTGAGACTTGACGACTGCTGACCGATTGACTTGGAGTGACTCGATTAGCCCAGTGGGGAACGCCTGGTTGTGGCGGAAAACCCACAGCGGAGGAGCGTCTGGTTGTGGCGGCAGACCCACAGTACTCAACAAGAGGAGTACCTCTGCAGGCTATGTGGGGGAGCACCTAGTTGTGGCAGCATACCCACGGTGGGGAGTGCCTTTGTGTGACGCAGAAGACCCACGGTACTCTAAAGGAGGAGTACCTCAGCAGTCCAAGGTTAGTGAGATGTGCGCTTGGTGTCGCAGAAGGCCCACTATACTCGACCGAGGAGGAGTTCTTCTATAGCCGAGGTTTCGATAATGTGAAAAAAATCCTGGTTTGAGCTGAGTCAGTAACTATTGTGTTTTCCTCATGATTGAGATGGATTACTTGATAACTTAGGTATATGTATGGGAATATAACTAAGTGTGGTTATCTGTTCATTTCATACCTTTTGGTTTATCCTTGTTAGATTTTGTGAGACCTTGAGGGTCTCGGGGTCCCTACTGAGTATTGTTATTCTCACCCCTGCATGGGCTATGCCCGAACCTTTTTGTGTTGGATGCAGACGATGGACAATGCGGTCTGAGGCTCAGAGTACCAAGACTAGACGGTACCCAGAGGTAGACCATACGACGTGTCGGTACATAGAGGAGATAGACGGACATAGAGTGCTGAGGAGGCGATCTAAACCTACCCTTCAGGTAGAAACCTCAGAGGATGACCTAGTAGATGTTTTCTTTTTCCACAGTTGTACTTGTACTTTCAGATTCTTGTACTTTATAGTTGGGCTTGTATTTCCGGCCCCTTTTACTTTTCAGCAATCTTTTTTTATACTGTTTACCTAGTGTTTTGTATCCAGATGTGTGCTCCGTTGTGTGCATTTATAGGTTATAAAGGCAATTCCTTCCCAGTTTTAGAGAATTACACCTTTGGTGCTATCGTCATCCCTTGGCCTATGGAAGGCCGACTTGGGGTAGTCACAGCACATGCCCCGGGGGACAGGTCGTGACACTCCCCATATAAGAAAATGAAATAAAATTAATCTTAAAATATCATTGAAATAATTATATTTATGATATACCATTATAATGGGAATTATATACACCTCATCGAAAAATATAGGTGTATAACTTGGCATGTGTCTCAATTAAGGAAAATTGAGACAAAATAACTTTACAGATTTGGTAACTCTTGAAAAATAAACCCCATGAAATAATGATTATCAAATGGATAATTAAATACCCAATTAATTATTTATAATATTAATTGAATAATTCTATGGGTATTATACACAACACATATAAGAAATATAATGTGAACATTGATTGTGTCTCATAGAAAATAAATATGAGATGAGAAAACCCATACTATATGACTAACTTTAGAATCTTGATCCACATGAAATAATAACATCAATTAAAGATTTTATTATCGTTAAATAAACTAAATTAAATATATAACATGTAATAAGTCAGTATATAAACCACTCCAATGAATCAAGTAGTGAATATGGCACGTATCATACAGAAAGAAAATATGAGATGAAATTCCCTTACCCTGTGTCCTACTTTTCATGCGTGTCTTTATAATCCAATAAAATAAAATTAAGTTAATTATTTACTTGTTTTATCACATTTTTAATTTTAATTATTAATTATATATATATTATTACTTATTTTTATATAACTACTTAAAAAATTATGTTTATATCGAGCGTTTTGACCAAATTTGGTTCATGTTCTAAAATGATGTAGGTAGGAAGACTATAGTCCAAGGGGTCATTATATAAACATATCCAGAATTATAATAATGAAATAATTATCATATTTTTATGTAAATTCTACTTTCAAAACCATTCAAGTATGACGGTTATGAAAAAATAACCAACATTAAAATCAAGGAGACAATAGGATGTGCGTACACATGAGTAATGTTCCTATTTTTCAATGATCGTTATAGAAAGAAGGTAAAAAACCATTATATATTTCTATAATGATCATTATATAATAAATTAAATGTTATATAATAATACATACTTATATATATAATTATTGTGATGTAAAAGGAATCACACCATGTTGAGTTGGTGGTAGTCTACACGTCCATGAACGACATTTTCCCCTTTTTACTATATGAAAATAGTAATAAAGAAAATGATATATTATATTTATAGAAATATAATTATGAAATGAATGACATATAGACTTAATTTATGTAAAATATCTTTAATTAAACCCATCCTTAAAATAATACATGCAATGTGTGAATGTATCACATCTTTTTGAGGATGCAGTAGTCTATAGGTCCACAAACGATGTTATCATACTCCCAAAAATAGAGTGCATAAAGGATGAGTTATATATGAATTTTAGAAGAATAAATAAATATAAATATCACATATATTATATATAAAAATTGTTTATTTCATAATTCCCACCATGAGAGGTGGTAAAGGAAAAATTAACAATCATTGTTTCGTGAGGTGGTTGTTCTCCGTACACAAGAATGATAAGTTCATTACCCATTGAATGTAATTATGTGTAAGTGTAGGCCTAAGCCTAAGAATAAAAAATATCAGTATATTTATGATAATCTAGTTATTATATAAATATGGAATATGAATATTTGGGAGGGTGGATAAGGGAAATAAAGTGAAGGATCTTAAAGAAGGAAGTTACCTCTTATTTTAGTAGATTTTGTTCAACCCTATGTGGTTTTAGAGTTATTATTATCGGAGGAGTTAGTGGCCTTTTATTAGGGAGGGAGGGGGCACAATTTATATTTTTGAAAAAACGTTAGGTGTACGCATTGTTTTACCTTAAAAAGCCAAAAAAACCCACAAACCACCAAAATAGAAGGTTTATGGAAAATATATATCCATAAAAGGGATATTGGTAAATTTTATAGGTCATTTTTCCCTTATGTTTAAGGTTTAGTCCTTTGTGAAACTTAACTTTACCTTAATCACCGTAATAAATATTAATCACTTTTATTCATATTTAAAGTCGAAAATTATGTTGATTTTATTATATTATAAATAATTTACAGAGTAAAATTGTGTATGTCAATTTTTTTAAATTCAATTTACAAAAGAAGAATTTTTTTAATGCTAATCCAGTAGACATGGTGAGAAAGTAGTTTTTTAAAGTGAGAATGTTCAAAAGTTCATTAAGATACTATTTATAAATTCAATATAAAAATGATTCCAATTTAATGAATTGGATTAATTGATTTATAATTGATATATTTTGGATTTAAAAATAACTTAAAATATAATTTAACTATATAAATAAATTTTACAAAAAAGATGATATGAATTAAAATTCATTATTTTCACTATTCATCCAAAAATGATATTCATCAGAAAATTCCAAAAAATTCATCCTAAGATATTTTTGACATTATGAATCAAAAAATTATATTTACTTTATCAAATTAAATTTCTAATAGTTTCTAAAATAAATTTAATTATAGTTCACAATAGGTTTTAAAAAGGAGTTCTTTTAAGAAAATGCTATTTTTAATCATATAAACAACTTAGAAAAGATTATATATTTCATTATAAATATTATTATTTATATGAAACCATTGTAAATTAAATTTAAAAATTATATATTATTATTCATATTACTTTTTTTAAAATCTAGGTTATAATTATAATAATAATGTTTTGTTTCGAAAAAACTTGGTGTTGCATGTAACACAAGCCAAGTCAGTGTTACATGTATCATATTTTTAACTTGGTGTTGCATATAATTAAATATAAATGTAGTGATTAAAAATCTATATTAATTTTTTTAAGTGAAAATATCAAAAATAATAAATAAATTGAAAAAATAATTCACAAAATCTAATGGTGTTACATTCTACCCATCATAAAACGACTTTTCCCATGAAATTCATCTAGATTATCAATGTTTTAATACTTTAACGTTATATTCAAATAAACTCACATTATAAAAATGTACACTAAAACATCATTTAAAAAAAAGAAAATTAGAAGCATAATGGTTACACAAAGTTACTCATAACTTGATTAATACATAAGAGAACGTAGGTGGAAAGTGAAAACATGGACATGGATGATAAATCTAACTATCATGTTATGATAGAGTTAGATAAAGAACATAGATCAACATTAGTTGGTGAATATAAAACTATGATTATACCATATACCATTTTATTCCTCAAAAATGAATTTACTAGGATAAAATTTTGGTTTCAAGATCCTTTTCCTAATGCTGATGAACTTTCACAAGAAGATATACTTACTACATTTTTGCATGATCTCATCCTTGGTTGTGACTTGACCATTTTCCACATAATCCCTTTCTCCAAAAAATGAAGGTGAATTTTTCATTATTCAATAACTAAAATATCATGAGATTCATAAATAGAATGATAAATCATTCCATCTTTCTTTTTTTATCATCACACCAAAATGGCTAGAACAAGTTATCTAACATGCATAATTACTCAAATGTAGAGGTAATAATTTAATCTACAAAACTTAATATGAAGCTTAACAGAAACCATTCCATAAATGGTTGTCCTCATAAACCTTCTAGAATATTAAAGACCAAAACATTACAATTACATTCAAGGAATTTCTCGAAAATATATTAGCATTATTCCCCCATAAATCATAATGTTTCTACTGGATGTCACATTCCAAACATGTGAATACCATTATCATTAATTCTCTTGAAACATGGTAAGTACCATAAAACTTTTGGAAAACATGCATGCTTACTTATTCCAAACATTATTGGTTATATTATTTAAATAGAAGATGTTGGGAACTTTATCCATAACAACATAAACCACTTTTTCAAAAACAAATACCTTCTAAATTTTGAGTCCATAAATACAATCCAATTTACATTATCCATAACATCATCTATTTATAAAATATAAACATAGTCTCTTCTTTATCTTAAAAAAAGTAAGGTTTACCTACCCTTAATTAAAATATCACCATTCCTTTAAATAATTTTTCTATGCCTTGATCACCATTGAGAATATCATTTCATATCCTTAATGAAAAACTTCTAATGAAAATACTTATATGTTTCATGATTTATATGACATAATCATTAAATTCCAAAACATAAATACTTTATTCATCCAGATTTATTCTTAAACCATTAATCAATATTAATCATCTTATTCCTTAATACATCTTTCCTATAATATGAAATATGAATCTTGTATTAAGGTTTATCAACCTCAATATAACCATGCTTCTTATGTTTAATGTATATAATATTGTTAGAATATCCCATATGTTTCATATATCTTTTGATATCTATTCATCTTTAGTAGTATAACCAATACTCGTACCACTTTATGGGTTCTCTTCATTATATTTCCACTTAGGAAATCAATTTTCATAATTCCCACAATTTCACATATGAATCAATAAATGTTATCCAAATTACTTCTATTTCATTCCATTTACTAAAACCAAAAAGCATGGTTTGGGAAACATTTATCATAATAGAAATAAACATAATCATGAAAAAAATCACATATAGGATTTCTAAATCCAAAAAAATTCTTTAATATATAACACATTAGGTTACTTATTGGTTATTCATAGCCAAAATCTATTTAAATCCTTCATAATGGTTAGTGGAGTGTTTATGAATTTTCAAACCACAACCCCTAGGAGTGTCAAAATAGGTGTGAAGTGAGTCGCATTTTCATGTACTAGGTTACTCTATAGTTAGGCCTTACTCACCATTTCAGAGTTGTACCCTAGGCATATCTCTTCTAGAGAAACATCCACTTGTATTATCCAAAATGGGATTTATTTCTTGGAAACCACTCTCCCTATCCACTGCTAAAATTTTAGGACATTTTCCTATGCTTAAACTCATCCCTATACTTATCTTTATATACCTCCCAATAAATATTCTTAGAAATGTACCTGGGGATATCACTAATGTTTTATCTTCATAGTTTTTAAAGTTTGACTAAAACTCCCTTTGATACCAACTATAGTGACTCGGTCTTAAAAGAAATGGATATGACATCATTTTAGAATAATATTCAATACATGAAAAACTTATTTTCCCAAGGATGTTAATAGTTTAGTGTCTTTGGAATTTTGGAATAAAATCATCTATATTGGTGAAATATATTAAATGATCCCCATAAATATCTACCCCTCTAGTACTTATAATAAAATCATTTCTTTAAAACTTTTGGAATGGAAAAATAAAAAAGGGGTGAGATCATATTATTAGTAAGGGTAAAAAAGGGGCATAAAAATGAGTATAAGGGTATGAGAACATGATCAAAACATTATTAGATCATACCATGCATAGAAAAGATCAGAAAAATTAATAATGGAATAAATATTTATAGTTCATAAGACATGAATCATTAGTGAATCATGATCATAATCCATGAAATCAAAACAAAGGAATTTTGGAATACACATAATCATAGAAAAAACCATGTCAAGGATACATACTAGTACCTTCATAACATGTTAGGATTGGGAAAATAAATAGTGTACATTAATTGGGCTTTCGATTCCCTTCCACTCACCCACTTAATTTAGTATTGGTATTATCTCCCGTGTACCCCCTTATTTTGGGAATAAGATTCCCTCTTGTTTCAGGCTTAGGATGACCTCATGTGTACCCTCTTATTTTGGGATCAGGATTCCCTCCCACATACCCTACTTTTATAGTCTTAATATTCCCTATTATTTTAGGCTCTGGATTCCCTCTTATGTGTCTTATTGTTTTGTGATATGGATTCCATCCTGTGTACCCTCTTGTTTTGGGCTTAGGATACACTCTTATTTCAAGCTTGGGATTCCCTCCTATGTTCCCTCTCGAGAATATAATACATTTATCATTACCTAGTGCATTACATGTAGATAAATGTACCAATCATCACATAATGAAATTATACATGCATGTTCTATAAGATAATAGGACATTCATATTATAATATTAAATCCTTTTGGAAAATGTTTTTAAAAAATAAGGTTTTGATAGAACAAAGATTTCTGACCGAAACTATAGATAAAGTCATATTTTCATAAAAATAGTTTCTTAATTATCTTGAGTAGAAAAGAGTGTTAATCGTTACAAATATATTAAAATATAATAAATAAAAATATTTTAAGAAAAATCATGAGTGTTATTGAAATATGGATCATAATTTTCCAATAATGAAGTCATAATCATAAATAATACTGTTAAATTATGATATTGTTGTAATAAACTCTTACCACATGGTAACATTGAACCATACTCCCCATGTAAGAAAATTAAATTACATGAAGCTTAAAATATCATTGAATGAATGATATTCGGGATATAACATTTCTATGGGAATTATATAATCCTTGTAAAAATATAGGTTTATAACATGGAATGTGCCTCAATGAAAGAAAATTGAGACACAATAAATTTACCGATTTGATAAATTTTGAAACATAAACCCCATAAAATAAATAAAATAAAATGGATATGTAAATACCCATAAAATTATGTATAATAATCATTTAATACATCCATGTGATTTATAAACACTACATATAAGAAATATGAGGTGAACATGTCTTGTGTCCCATGGAAAATAAATGTGATACAAGAAAACCCTTACTACGGGATAACATTAGAATCGTGATACCCATGAAATAAAAATAGTAATTAAATCTTTAAATAAAATTAAATAAATTAAAATAATTATATTACGTTTCATAGGTTAGTATATACCCCACACAAACCAATAGAGTTGTGAATATGGATGTATCTCACAGAAAAAAAGTGACGCAAAATTCCCATACCTTGAGTCCAACTTGTGACATGGGTCTTTATCTTCCCAAATAATAAACTTATGAAAATGAATTACTTTATTTATAAAATATTTCAAGTTTGTTATTAATTTTACATCACTTATTAAATTTTTTTATTCAACTAAATAAATAATTAATTTTACATTGGGTGTTTTGACTAAATTCGGTTCATGTATTAAAACGAATTTGGTTGGCCGACTATGGTCGAAGGGGTCATTATATAAATATCTATAAAATAATAATCATGAAATAGTTATCATATTTATAAGAATTTTTTACATTTAAAACCAATAATGGGATATTTTTATGAAAAGTGAACCAACATTATAATTAGGGAGATGGTTGGTCGTACGAATGCATGAGTAACATTCCCATTTTGAAATAATAGTTATGGAAATAAGGTAAGGAACACGATATCCTTCCAAAAAGATTATTATATCATAAATATAATACTATTTAAACATATACACTTATACATATATATAATTCATTTTATGTAAAAGGAATCACATCATTTCGAAGAGGCCGTAGTCCACATGGCCACAAACGTTGTTATCACCTATTAGTGTGTGAAAAGAGTAATAAAAAAATGATTTATTATATTTCCTGGAATGAAATTATGTCATTAATATAATAAATATTTAATTAATGTCATATATATTTAATTAAACCCATAATTATTACATTCTATGTAATGTGTGAAAGTATCACATCTCTTTGAGGAGGTGGTAGTCCATACATCCACAAACAATATTATCATATTCCAACCAACAAAGTGAATAAAGGTATATGTTAGATAAAAATTAATTAAGAATGGAAAATTTATAAATATAAAATATATCATATATAAATAGGTTGTCTATCATAATGACCACTGTGATATTTTGTAAAGGAAAAATGAACAATCATCTTTTCATGAGGCGGTAGTTCACTGTATATAAGAATTGTATGTTCATTACCCATTAGATGAAAAATGTGTACATTTAGGTAGAACCCTTAGAATAAAAACATATATGAATATTTATGACACATGGGTTATTATATAATCCTGGCATAAGATTATTATAGGGGATGGATAATGTTAATTAAATGAAGGAGCTTAAGGAAGGATGTTACCTCTACTTTGGTAACTCTTATTGGTTTGCACCAATGGGGTTCCTTGGTTGGATTTATACCAAAATAGAGGATTAAATGGGGATGGTAGGGTTTATTGAAGATTATTTTAGTTGAGTTTTTATGAACCTAAGTGTTTTTAAGGGTGTAAGAAGGAGAGATTTTGTGTCCTTTTATAAGGGAGGGAGGGGACACACTTGGTATTTTTGAAAACAAGTTAGGTGAACCCAACTTTTTACCTAAAAATGTCATCAAAAACCAAAAAAACTAAATAATAGATGGTTTATGGCAGAAATATGGCCATAAAATGTGTTTTGGACATGTTTATAGGTCATTTTGGCCCTTAAGAATATGGTTTAGTAACTTGTTATTTTTAATTTTACATTAATCACTGTAATTAATTTTAATCAGTATCATTAATTTATTTGACCAAAAAATAAGTTAAAAATATTATACTATAAATATTATAATGACTAAAATTTTGAATATATATTTTTTGAAATTAAATTCATTGAATTGGAAAAATTATGTTTAATACTAATCCAGCAGACGTGACGACATAGTGGGTTTTTAAAGCGAGAATGTTCAAAAGTTCATTAAGTTTATATATCTAATTTCAATATAAAATTGATTCAAATTACAAAAATAGGATTAATATATATATATAATTTATCTATTATTACTTTAAAACCAAATTAAAATATAATTTGACTATATAAATAAATTATATGAAAATATATTTTATAATAAAATTCAGTATTTTTCAGTATTCATCAAAAATGATGTTTCTTAGAAAAACCCAAAAATTCAACCTAGGATAATTTATTAATTTTGAATTAAAAAAGGATGCTTATTTTATCAAATAAAATTTATAATATTTTCTAAAACAGATTTTATTATTGTTCACATAAGTACATCAAAATAGTTCCTTTAAGAAAATAGTATTTTTAAACATATAACTACTTTACAAATAATTATATATTTCCTCATAAATATGTTTTATTTGTGTGAAACAACTATAAATATAATTAATTTTTTTTATTTCAAATAATAATACAAATTTTAATGACTAGGTTATAATTTAAAAAATAAATTTTCATTTCACAAAAACTCGGTGTTGTGTGTAACACAAGCCAAGACCGTGTTGCGTGAAGTGCAATAATAACATGGTGTTTCATATAAAAAAATCCAAAAATTGTGATTTAAAAATATTATATTCACGGTTTTGGGAAGTTATAAATTTAAAAAAAGATTAAATTAATTCAAATAAAAAATAATTTACAAAATCATGGGGTGTTCGAATTTTGTCACCGAATTTATAATTGGAATCTAGGCCTCTATATAAAGTATGAGTTTATGGAACTAAATTAGGGAGTGGGTTTATAAACATCATTGTTTTTTAAGAACATGGTTTATAAGACATTGATGAATATTATTTTTATTGAGGATAATTTATTGGTTGGTATGTTTAGGTTGATCATAATTTCAGAGGTATACATTACCCTTGGGATAGTATATGATTTATTGTTGTGGTATAATTTCACATTTTATCAAGGGATTGAAATAAGATAAAATTAGTGAAAACCATCGGGATATGTCTAAGTGATAATTATATATATAGGTTAACATCTTGTGGTTTTCTTAATATTGATAATGCATGATTCTCTTAGAAAATACATCTATATATAGATACTAGAACAGGGTACTGGATTTAGAAAATATGTACCTAGGGGATAATATCCATGAAAAGGGTGGATTGCGTATTAACTCAATCATCACCTTATTAATAATATAGAGGCATAGTTTAAACCTATTTTGACACAAATATAGGATATGATTTTTTTAATTCATATTCTCTTTGTGAACCATGACGTGGGTTTTGAAAATTCATTGTTCAGATAACCCAATAGGAAGATAACCATGGATACATAGAATAAATGGTTTTAGATTCAAATTTTTTATACATATAAATTAATAGGTGAATTCTTTAATAATGTATAATTTTATTATTAGGAGAATATATTTAATATTTTTTAGGTTTATAATATTATATTTAATTTTATTTTAATTTAGTATCTCTATTTTTAGGATTATGTAGATAATTATAAGAGAAAAAAAATTTAATGTATCATAGGATAAATGTATATTGATTTAGGTTGAACTAATGTTATAATAGGCGTACATGATGACACATGTAAATGTTTTTAAGGTTTAATCATGTTTATTTTATTGATTATGAAAATCAGCCCATATTGATAATGTATCATTACTCATATCAAGACATTTAGTTTTAGGGATGGCTATAACTATAAGGACCATGGGGATGAGAGACATTATAGTGGTGACCTCATTAAACAACCCATCAGAATGGGAGATAGATTGGGAAGCATTATGAGCTTGAAAAACTAGCAATCATAAAACATGAGTAACAACATAAAGATAGTCAAATACCCAAACCAGAAAAATAAGAGAAATATGGAGTCTCATGAAAGAACAAGTGATGGATATGTTGAAGAAAAAATTGCTCAAATTCTTACATGCTAAAAAAGTTGAATGAAATGTGGGTGAAATTACCTTAAAGGGACACGTAAAAGCTATAAGTGAGGAGATGAATGTTGTAAAACTCCCAGTTGTAAGGGAAACGGAGAAGAAGAAAAAATTCATCAAATTCGAGTGGAAAATCCAAAGATTTTATGATATAATTTTCTTTAAATAAATTTAGTTTCAATGATAGCATGTTATACACACAAACCCAAGTCTAAATAAACCATTATATATTATACTATTATATCATTGATACTAAATTTATAGTGAATTGGAAGAAATTAATTTTGGAAATTTTATATAAGGGTTTTATATATATCAAATGCATTGATAAATAAATAATCATTTATTAATAAAGTCTTTTTATTATTAAAAAATAAATTTTCCGTCAAAAATATTTTTTATTTATTTTTGTGAAAAAATACATAATTAATATTTTCCATATTTATAATATTTATGAAAAAACTTAAATTATTAAATTAGCATGAAAATATTTATTTATATTTATATTTTTAATTTTTTTCATAAAATATTGATGTTTCGGTAAATATTGAAAAATAATAATTCTTATTGGAAGTTTTATTTTTGTTTAAAAAATTAAAAAATTTAATTTTTTTTAAAATTTTTTCAAAATAAAATCAGTCCCCTTATATTATTAATAATAGAATAATTTTCATTAGATTAAATTTTATTGTTTATTTTTTTATAAAAAACATTCTTATAATTACAAATGTATTTTTCTTAAAAATATTTTTTCTTCGCTTTTAATGTTTTTTATCAAAAATTAATATGTAACTATTCTATTAATTTACTAGTAAAAAATAGATTTCATATTTGGGATCATGAGTTAATTTTTTTAAAATATGAAACTTTTATATTTATTCAATCTGAATAGTTACAATAATAATGTTTTTACCACGTTAAATGTAAAATGAGTTAATTAGGGTAAATACTATTGTGACAAGATCAAAAAATCAACAAAAAACATGATAATATTTATTTTTATTGGTGAAATTTGACCACATAAATCACAAATTTTAAAATATGAAAATTCCCATCCATTTTCCATTGATGATGTGATTTATATTATTTTATGTAAAGAAAATTTTGAAATTTTACTCTCTTGACTTATATATATATAAATTTTTTTATAAAAGGATAAGGAGAGGATAAAATTGATTATAAATATTTATCTTAATGACAAATTATATTTTTATCAGGAAACTTTATATTTAATTTTGAGATATGAAATAATTACCTTATATGATTATAAAAGAGAGAAACAAAGTTTGTATCGTAAATATAAAAATCATGGATATGACATTAAAAAAATATAAAATAAATATATTTTGGGAGATTTATAGTTCCTTAGATATTTTATAGAAGAAAAAAAGAAAAAGGGTTGTGTTAAATATTAATATTTGAATTAAATTTCTATCTTGATGCTTTTAATGTCAAATTAAATGAATAGTTTCAAAAGTGACAAAAATGAAATTTTATGAAAAATATTATTTTGATTAATAATTTAAAATTCAAAAAAAATTAAAGATGATAAAAAGAATGATAAATTGTCAAAAATACCATCCATTTTCCATTATAATCTAATTTTTACCATAAAAGTTAAATTAAAATCATTTATGAATAAAAAATGCACTATAGTGGTTAAGATTAAAATTTGTAAACTAAGTGGTATGGAATATAATAAGGTTTAAAAAACCACATCAACTAGTCAAAATTTTATTCATTGATGGTATTTAATTAATATCCAACATAAAAATCAAATGACTATTATTTTTATGCATTTTTATTGGGGGTGAATTTATTATATTTTAATCTTTTAAGAAATTCGATGAGTTCCCCTTGCATCACTTATAAAAGGGAACCCCTACATTCCCTTCTTTGCAGCACATTGATCCTCCAATCTTGACTAAACCATAACCAATTATCATATAAAATTTTATATCCCAAAATTAGTGGTGTTTTTCTTCTTATAAAACCATTCCATGGGTCCTTAATAAGTTGTATAAAGGTGGCGTAGGGAATAAGTGTATTTTAGAGCACATTCAAAGGAATTCAAACTTCAGGTAACCGTTTTTTGTTATAATCACATTGTTTTAAGGGATTGATAATGATTATATTTTTAGTTATGAAATTTTATTATAGACCACTAAAAAATATATTTAAATTTATTCTTATCCAGTTATTTCATGAGATTTCTTCTTTTCCTATAATTTTTCTCACTTTATGTACTCAGGAGACCAAGAACGTTTTTAAAGAAATATTACTTTGTTTATCTCTTTGGTTGAAAATTATTTTTTATTTTATGTCTATTTTTTCTAAAAAGGATCAATAATGTTTAAAATATTATTATATTATTTTTTAAATTAATTATTTACCCATGATTTAGTTTAAAAAATTAAAACAAATATTACTTTCATTTTCAGAATGAGGAATTTTTGAATTTTCACAAAAAAGTAAAATGAAGCATTGTTTTAAGATACACAACATTAATGGAACTTCCCACCACCATGAACACACAATGTTATTATTCTTATTTTATAATTTTAAAAGATTCATTTGAATTAGAAAAATTTCCAGAATATTTTGTAAACCCTTAGATTCTACCGGAGTGACTTGAATACAAAAAGGGTGTTTTCCTGAAGAAATATTATGGATATTATTTTAAAATAATTTTTTAACAATGATAACATAAATTGATGTTATTTATTAATTATAAGATATATGATATAATTATACCATCTTTACTTTTTTTAAATTTTAGGATTACAATGATGATAATTTAAGTATTACTCTATGAAACTTGTTTCTTTTCGAAAAATTAATTGAGTTATGATGAAACATTTAAAAAAATTCATTTCCATGGGTTATGAAATGATATAATTATTATAAAAACAATTTATTTTCTATGGTTTATGATATTATGAAATGTTAATGAAACCCATTTTATTTTACATTGGTAATGATATGATGATTGTAATATGATATTGAGGAACACATCTTTATGATTTTCATTATTTAATTAGCCATCCTAGAATTATATATCCTTATAATACATTTGGTAAATATGGTTATCTCATGAGATAAGAATGAAATGGGGAGTGAGAAAAATTTAGTAATGGAATCTATCCACAATGATAGTCATGGGAGTGATCATTGACTAAGGATATAATTTTATGAGGATTAAACTAAATCCAATATAATATTGTAGGAAGTGATCTTTATATAAAGAAATTATTTTCACTATTTATTTGAATTCCCAAAACATATGTCTTAGGACAATGTTATGCACTCATGACTTATTTTCTTTGATTCCATTATTATTTGTGTCTTATGAACTTATATGTTTTAGGACATGAATCAAGATTATGTTCTATGATATGTTGGGAATGGTTTATAAATGGAAAGATCATGTTATCATACACTTATACACCTATTATTCTTAATTGACCATTAATATCTCCCTTGTTTACCCTTATTTAGAGAATTATCTAACTGTTTAACATGTTTCCTTTCCATAGGATATGAATAATGGTTTTAATTATGATTTTTAATTAAAGGAAGGTAGTTATGAAGAACATATTATTATATGATGTAGATACATTATAAAAAATTCCTTTATATAACCATGTTTCTGAAGACACTAAACCTATATGATGTTGGCATTGATTGTGATTTTATGCAAGTAATATTCATCTATTATGTTGTAATATCTATATATGATATGTATGGTTCACTATAGTTGTTATTAGAGAAATGTTTAGTTACATTTGGATACTAGGATGAGAAAATATTAGTGAGAATAATGGGGATAATTCTAAGTATATAAAAACAACATAAAGTATTAGTAAGGAAGAGATTGTGTAATATTTACTATAAATACATAAATGTTTGGAAATTACAAGTAAACAGTTTTTTAGAAAATATGTATCTAAGGGTAATAATCCCAAAAATAGTTGGTCTATTATATCATAACCATCATTCTGGTGGATGATGAGTATTTAAATACTATGAACGTGGTTTGAAACACTAGGGGGTATTCTTATTTTAACTCATCTTTTCATTATAAAACATTATAAAATATTTAAATAGATTCAAACCATGAATAAGCTAGGATAAAATTGAGGTGTGAGAGATTAAAAGGAAGGTTTTATGTTTTTGACATCTTATAAAAGAATTTTGATGATTATGTGGTTCCCCAATATCATTAATGTTTATCACAATTTTATTTTTGGGTTTTAGTCAATGAATATTACCAAAGGAAATATTTTAATGTTGAATGTGATGAAAAATGAAATTATTTTCCTCCTGATAAACCTAATGTTGTGGGAATTGGAATTAAAAGTCTCATTTCAATTCAGGCACAACATTTTCAAGATATGAGTCATGCTACACTTTCAAGTGAGAAATGTATGGAAGAATGTTACATTGACTCATTCATATAGAATACAAACCATATTTTAGTGGGTTCACTGATATACGAGCTAATGAACATTAGATTGGTACCACTGAATATATACATTTTTTCTCCAGTGTTTGGGATAGGAAATTTTTATTTTAGTTGTTTATCATTAGGATATAGAAGTGGATCATTGGTTGGAACGTATCAAGAACATGAGGAAACATGATGAAATTGACTCCATTGGATGTGATGAGTTTACGATATTATTTTTCAATAAGTTCTTTCCTTGTATTCATCACATTAAAATGAAGAAAGAAATAATTAAGATATGTAAAATGGATGATGGATCCATTAGGAAATATTAGAAAAATTTTATATGACTTGCGAGGTAAACTTCTGAAATTATTATACAACCTAAAAGTAACATTGATCAATTCATAAGTGGATTAAAACCATGTCTCTTAAGGCGATTAATCATAATATAATTGATAAAATATTAATAAATTTTCCTACGTGTTATCAAGGTGGATATTTATATTTTAGATACCTATCAATATCATGGATTTGATAAGAATATAAACATGGAATTCAGAGGAAATTATAATAAAAAAAATATAGAGAGAATAAGATAAGATTTTTTATATACATGAAGTGTGGAAGGAGACATGGAATACATTTTATTAAGGGGCCTGGTAAATGTTTTATGTGTGGAAAGGATAGTCACTAGATAAATGAGTGTTGATGTGATGGAAATAAAAAGTTAGGTAATCATGGAGAGAAAGCACTATAAAATTCACCACCCACACTCCAATGATTCAAATTAATGGAGTGGGGCCAATATTCTAAACATTTATCAAATATTAAGGTCAATGATAAATATTAACTTTATAAACCTCTTAATCCTAGATGCAATAATAAATTTCATGAAATCACCATTGATGATGTTTTGTATGATAATGATGTGGTGAAAGGTATAAATAAAATCCACTCTAACATTACTAATTTATTATTTGATTATAGATCATCCAACTATTTTATATATAATTAATTTAGTAGGGGTATCATAATACCACCCCAATGATTAGATTTTGAATTGGTAGTGAAGATTCAAAATGGTAGAATTGTCATATATCATGTCTATGATTCTTCACTAATTGTTGTTTGTGGGAAATTACTTTATAGAAATCATGTTATTCTCCCTCTAATTAAATTTCATGTTATCTTAGGCATGGATTTAATTTCATTACATTAATAACACTTTAATTAATGTTTAATGGAACTCAAAAATTATATTCTTGACCGACACATGATCATATATCACTATGATGATAAATATGAGATTATAATAGAAATTACATCCATTATATGGTCTTAATTCCTCTTATGAATGGATGATTATCATAAATGGTTGCAGAGAAACATAATATTGACTATATTTATATTTTATGGAAATTTGATGATGGTTTTCTAGATGAGTTATAAAGTCACCCCATGAATAGTGAAATTGTGTTTTCCTTAAGACTCAAACTAGGTTCTTCACCTATTTTAAAGAGTCCATATATAATATCCCTAATTGGGTTGTAAGAATTGAAGAATCAACTCCAGGTGAATCTTAATAAAGGATTAATTCAGCCTAGTGAATCCTCAAGGGGTGAACATATATTTTTATGAAAAAAAATATATTGATGTGAAACTATAGTGATTATCAGGAACTAAAAAGATCAAAATTATGAATTAGTATTATATATATCATATTGATGATTATTTTGATCAATTATTAAGAGATCATTATTTTTCAAATAATGGTTTTCAATTTGGATACTATAAATTAGGGGTCAAAAGTAGATATATAAAAAATTAAATATCCCATATGAGTTATGGAAATTATAAATTTATTGTGAATCTATTTAGTCTTAATAATTACCCCTATATCTTCAATATATTTAATGAATACTATTTATAAATTGGCTTCTATAGTTTATGGTAGAATTTTTAGATGATATTATTATATATTAAAAGAGAATGTTTGAACATGATGATCACATGAGGATTTTACTAATGAACCTAAGGTAGAATAATTTTTATTCAAAACATACTTAGTGTGAATTCTGGTTACATAATGTTTCATTTTTAGGTTATATAACATCATGTGAGGGAATATCCCTGGATCCATCAAAGATAGAATACATTAGAAATTGTAATTGATGAACCAAAATAACTATGCTCCATAGATCTCCTTTTTTTAGATGGATATTATTGGTTGATTATGAATAATTAACAATGGACTTATAATCAACTCACCATGTTATCTCAGAATGGATTCGAGTCCCTTTGATTAGATGAATGTAAGGAATATTTAATGGTACTAAAGAGAATATTAGCCAGTGATCCAATGCTTACACTACATAATAGTATAGATGGGTCGGTGATCAATAGTGACGAATTAAATAAGGGACTATGATGAAACATAATGTATAATTATAAGGTGATATCCATGGCCTCACGAAAATTAAAGATTAATGATAAAAATTATCAAAATAAAGATTTAGAGTTAGTTGTAGTAATTTTTCATTAATGATATAGAGAAATTATATTTATAGAGAATGGTGAAAAATTTATACTAATAAAATAGATATTAATATATATATATATATATATATATATTCATTCATATATAGATGAATATACTCTACGAATGATAGTTGGAGTTTATTAATGACTATGAATTCTCAATACATTACCGACCTAGGAAAGTGAAGAAGATGGAAAATTGTCTAATTCAGAAGGATCTTGTCAGTTTATGTTTGATGAGTAACATAAGGGATCTAATATATCTTGATTTAGAAAGGATGGACCTTGAAATTTTGAAGGAATATGAGAAATTGTATCCTTATCAAATGAGTGTTCAACCATATATTCATGCGATGATTAAAGTAGCATAGATGGAGGATGTTGGGATTTAAAAGAAGGTAAGAAAAGATCATGAGTTCAAAAAATATTATTATGGAATGATAAGATTTAGGAACTATGTTCATGTTTCATCCATATCAGACTTAAATGGGATTTTTGATGAAGCACATAGTTCAACGTTTTCTATTCATCATAGATGTATAAAGATCTTTGGAGATATAAAAGAGTAATTCTAGTGAGAATACATAAAGAGATATATTGGAGAGTAGGATTCTTTTTATTAATATTTAAATAGGTTAAGGCTGAGAGTGTAAAGTCTAATGGTTTGTTATAATTATTTACCCAACTAGAATAAAAATGGTAAAACAACCACTGTGTATATTTTAATAGACACCCCAAAATATCTAAATAAAACATTTCTATTTAGGTTGTAATCGATCATTAGACAATGTCAAAACACATCATTGCTATATGAGAATATTTAACTCTTGAATATATTTCCATAATATACATTATGGGAGTGTTAACATTTCATGGAATTCTATATTCTATTGTATATGATCCAGATCCAAGGTTTACATTGATGTTATGGAAAATTAATCTATATGATTTGAATTATTATGTGTGTTTTAGTACATCTTATACTCCTAAAATATATGTTTAGTATAATAGAAAAATTAACACCCTATAGGATATGATGATGTCTTATTTTGTTGTATACAAAGGTTTTTGAGATCGGCCCATTCAAGTATTTCAGTTTTCTTACAACAATAGCTTTCAATCAACCATTCTGATGGGTACATATGAAGCCCTCTATATAAAAAAGGGTTAGACTACAACATTATGGGATGTAGTTGGAGAAAGAAATATATTGATACATGATAAAGATGAAGGAAAGGAAGAAAAGGTTAGAGACATTCATCATCATATCAATGTAGCTCATAGTTGATCAAAATGTTATGATCAAAATCATCAATAAGATCTAAAATTAAATGTTAATTAGAATGTATTACAAGGAATTTATCAATGGAATATGTTTATGATATCTAGATTTAATGGAAATATAATCCTTATTTGTATTGTCCCCTTCAATATTCTTGACCAATTGGGGATGGTATCTTATCACTTGGTGCATCCGCTAAACCTCTCTCAAGTTCCAGATGTGTTCCTAATATTTCTCATAAGGGAGTACCTACAAGATCATTCATAAGTAAAAAATACAATGGTTATACTTCAAGAGTATGATAATTACTATGATAAAAACATTTACAAATCATGGATCTTATATATAAAGTTCTATGAAATAAGACTACTCACTTGGTTGATGATCTCTAGTGGAATCATTAATTCAATGAATATACTTGGGAACCTAATGATGTGATGAAAAAGATATTTCCTAACTTGTTTCCATCAATGTGATAGAACTTTGAGGGTAGAATCTATTTTAATGGTGGTATAATGTAGAATCATGAAATTTTATGATAAAATTCAATTCAAATAAATCTAATTTCTTCAATATCTTGTGATACATGCAACCCCATGTCAAAATAAACCATAATATAGTAAACCATTATAACATGGTCATAAAATTTATATAGTTTATAGGAGTAATTTTTTTAAAAACATTATCTATAAAGTTTTTTGATAAAAAAAATATATTAATAAAAAAGTAATCAATTTGTAGTAAAGTCATAATATGCTTCAAAAATACATTTTTTCCTCAAAAACAGGTTTTATTGATTTTTTTGTGAAAATAATATAATCGAATTTTTACAGATTGAGAAAATAAATTTCAAAAAATTATCTTCAATTTTTAAATCGTAATGTGAAATTTTTCTATGAATTAATTTTTGAGAATTTTCTAAAAATATTCATTCTCTGATTAATAATGAAAATACAGATTTTTATTAAAACCGTTGTTTTTTCTTAATGAATTTTCAAAGATAAATTTTATTTTCAAATGGTTTGAATGTAAAATTTTATCTATTAGATTATGAATAATCCAATTAAGTTCAATAATAAAAATTTTATTATTAAAATGAGTGTAAACAAAATTTTATACATCAAAATTTATTTTTCTGGAAAACAATTTTTTCGTTGCATTTATAATTTTTATCATAAATTAATTAATATCAAATTGTAGTTGGGGAATTAATAGAGTGATAAGGTATCAAAATAATTAAAAATTAGACGGAGTATCAAATAAGGGTGGGTGAAGGTACTTTTTATACTATGAAGGCGGTGCCACAGGTGATGACGGAGGCAGGCGGTGACGTAGGCATGATGCAGATAGGTGGTGATGTAGGCATGACACTGGTAGGCTATGATATAGGCATGACATAGGCTTGGTGATGCAGGAAAGATGATGCATTCAATATGATTCAAATAACTTTAAGACCATGTATTTATTCATTACAAATAGGCCTATGAGCCATGTATTAAAAAAATTAGGCTTGATGGGTGGGCGATCCCCTTGGGGGGGGGGGATGTGGCCTACCTTTTCGGCATGTGTGTGTAGGGTGTACGTGTTTGAATGTAATTGTACCACAAAAAACCTAATATATATTTATATAATTTATAACACTTTTTGGAATAGAATCATAAAAAATGTATTCAATATTTAGAACCAATATTTCCAATTTTTTTAAATAGTTCCCATTTATTTTTGATCAATATGATTAGTAACTAGGGTAATATTTTGTTAACACGGTAAAGATAAAATTTGTTAATTATGGAAAAAAATTATGTGATATGGTCTAAAAATTAACCCAAAATCTACATTTATTTAATTGTATGGGTTATATTCATTCATATACATTTATAATTAGATTATCTGGTGGTTTGGTTCCATTTTACATTGAGAGTGATGTTTGAATTATTTTATGTAATGAAAATTCTAAAATATCACTCTCCTAATAGTAATATCTCTAAAATTTTTACATAAGGGTAAAAAGAGGGAATTTTTTATTATAAATTTTTATTTGAAATATGAATTATTTTTTTTGATCTTGTAAATTTATTTTTAATTTTTCACGATGAAATAATTACCTTAAATTCAATCAAAACAATGATACAGTGTTTGTAAAAGCAGTAGAAAAATCAAATAAATTTTTTTAGAAACTATATTTGAAATATTCATTGGGTGAATTATTATTCAATAATAATTTTATAAATAAATGAAACAAATTATATGTGTGTTAATGGTTTATATTCTAATTACATTTCTATCTTCATGTCTTTAATGTCAAATTAAATGAATAGCATTAAAAATTACATTAATGATGAGAAATAATATTTTATTAAATTATTTAAAAATCATAAAAATATTTCAAATGGACAATTAGGATTATAAATTACCCATACTGTCATATTTTGGTAATCTAGGAGACTATTTTTATCATATAATAACCATCAAAACACTTTAATATTTTTTTTAACCATGGTTAAGGTAAAATTTGATAAATAAGTGGTTAAAACAAAATATAGTGTTTGAAACACCACATAAAACATTAATAATTTTATGTTTTTATTGGATTTCAACCATATATTTTCATATATTTAAATCTATATCCATTTTAAATAATTTTCTTAATCCTGAATTTATAATATTTTATTCTCTTATAAATTTCTAAGATTTCCCTTTCCCTCACATATAAAAGGGAACCTCCACTATCTCTTCATTACATTACATTGAGCCATCTATCTCATCCATTTCCTACCCAATTCACTTTAAAACAATAATATCCATGAATTAGATGTATTTTATTCTTTAAATACAATTCCAAGATTCCATATGAAGAGATCTAAAGGAGGTTTACTGAAGTATGGGAGTCTAGAGTGCTTTTTAAGGAAGTTATACCTAATATAAGAGTTTCAATTTACATTCTCATTATTTATTGGTATTGTTTATAGTTATGTTTATTGTGAATAAATTTTATTATCTAACTGTCATTAAAATAATGAGTTTTCTTTATCTCTCATTATTTCTTGAGATCAAAAGTTTTCCTTTCATTTTATTCTCTTTAAGTACCCAAGAGACCGAAATAATATTCTTTTAGAAATCCAAATTTTCTTCTCCCTTGAGTCAACAATAATTTTTCATCCATTACCATAATTTCAAATTTTTTTCAAATAATGTTTTTAATGTTATCCTATTATATTTTAAATTAATTTTTTTCATGTGTTTGAAATTTTAAAAAATGGTTTAAAAGGAATATACTTTTCATTTTCCAAACAATGTAATAATTTTTTTACTTTTCACAGAAAATGTGAATGGAATATTTTTTTTAATGTACATGGTATGAAAATAATTTCCAACTATACTAACCACAAAATGTTATTATGATTTCTTTAAACAAATTAAAATGTACTTCTTACAATGAATTATTTCCATATTATTTTTGAAATTTTTAGATTTTAATGAATTCATTTTAAATCGAAAATTGTATTTTCCATAATAAATACACCAAGTAATATTTCAATTGTTTTTTATCTATGATAATAGCTTTTGATATTATTTATTCCTTAATGTGGTTGTGATATATTGATACAATCCTTATTATTTCGTTGGATGGTTTATGGTTCTGATGATAATATAAGGATGATTATATGAAACCAGTTTCTTTCTAATAGGTTAATTGAGTTATGATTAAGCCTTTATGAAGTTTGTTTTCTATTATATAGTTTATGATAAGAATAATTGTTTATGAGACCCATTTCATTTCCATAGGTTATACAATGAGAAAATTTTTACGAACCCTGTTTTAGGGGTCATGCTGTGATGGAATGTTTATAAAACCTATTTAATTTCCATAGGAAATTATATGGTTAATTTTTAATTATATTTTGGAACACATGTGTATGATTTCCATTATTTTATAGGTTTTATCATAACTATATATCTCTAAAATGAATTGGATAAATATTGATATATATTGAGATAACAAGGACTGGAATGATGTGTGAATCCATTTTAGAAAGGGATATTGTCCTCTATGATAGTCATAACAGTGAATCTTGACTAAGGATATGATGGGATGGATATTGAACCCACACAACTACGATAGTATTGGTAGTGATCCTAGACCATGGAAATAATTTTCTATGCATATGGTTAATATGAAAACACAACTCTTCTACCAATGTTTTGTTATCATGGACAATGTTATTTGACTCATTAATGATAGATGTTTTATAAAATGTGATGATTTATTCCATGGATCAGTATTATGTTTTATGATATGTTTGGTATGGTTTTCAAATTTTAATCTCATCTTAAAATTCACTTATTCTAATGTTATTATTAAGTGATCATTGTTATATCACTTTTTAACCCTTTCGGAACATATTTACTCTCCCTGTTTTATATGTCCTTTCCCAAGGTTAGGAAGAATGATTTTATGTATGATATGAAAATGAAGGGTTCTAGTTTTGATTTTGTTAGCGAGGGATTAGATAGATAATTTAGGAATTTTTTTTTATGTATCCAAGATTCCAAATACACTATAACTATATGATTATGGAATCGGTCCTAATGTTATGTAATAAATATTAATCAATTAAAATGTAATATATATTTATGAAAACTATGGGTCAATATAGAAATAGAGTTGGGAATTATGCAACTTAATTTCCCAATGTAATCGAAAATAATGTAATTGTTCACCATCAACCATGATAAAAACTAAAAGTCTATGCAACTAATGTTTTAGATATTGATTTTTCACTAAATATTTTCCAGTGTCCTATGACATGTATATCTTTACAAACTAAAAATATCTAGTTATAAAGAAACCCCTAGTTTATGATTATCATATAAATAACTCCCAAGGTTTTAGGGATGTTATTTATTATTGATTTTTTTCTTTATCCATTAGTATAATTCTATATGAAATTTGGAATTAATAATCTCCTTTTATAAATAACTTATAATAACTTTTAATTTTGATAAGTCCCATTACACATCCAACAGAAATCCATGTTCATCTTTTGGTGCATAGTTGATTAGGATTTCTATCTATAAATTACTCTAATTATATGAGTTAAATTGTGATGATGAAATTTATCTAGGTTGGAAGGGAGAATTAATCATAATGAAA
The DNA here is from genome assembly GCA_963277665.1 of Viscum album. Lineage (NCBI taxonomy): Eukaryota > Viridiplantae > Streptophyta > Magnoliopsida > Santalales > Viscaceae > Viscum > Viscum album. The sequence continues at coordinate 224,698,274 of OY728167.1, forward strand.
ATTTTAAAATATGACTACCTTTGAAGATGTCAATGTGTTCGATAGCTTGATCTGTACACAACACCAATATAAAATGGAACCAAGATATGTTTTGACCATTAAAACATTGTAATTGAGATAAAATTAATTAATATGTGAATCAAATTTAAAAAAATACTTATATCGAGAAAATAAATTCCTCCATTAATATATATTAAATTCAATTGATACTACAAAAAGGCTAATATAGTATTTTTATGTTAAAAACTATATTTTTGTAAAATTTAAATGTTTTTGTAATATGAATTAAACATCATGAAAGAAGTGATTAATTATGATAAAATATATTTCCTATGTATAATTTTTGGATAAATATTTAATTAGTAAATAATAGAAAATATCAATGAGAATGATTAATATTCTAAAAAATATATTTTCTTATAAAAATATTTTTTCATTATATCTCCCCATTATGTTTAAAAGATAAATTTATAAAATTTATAAATATAATTCATACAAATTTATAGAATTATTAGATTCATTGGAGTAATAGTTTCTCAAGATGAATTTATATTATTTTTCTAAAAAGATTATTTTAAGGTGAACTGTGCAAAATATTTTTTAAAAAAATAACCTGAATTCTAAGGAATTAATAGTATATATATATATAATCTATTGAAAATAACTTTTTATTAGACACAATTTGTAATTTATAAGTGAATATAAATTTTTATAAATGTTAGTTCTTGATTTACAAACCTATATTTAATATTTAAGAACATAAGTAATACATTCCCAATATTATTTTTTTAATAAATTATAAATTATTATTATAAAATTAATTTCTATCACATTTATAAATCTAATAAAATTATTTTAATTTAATATTTATAGTTATGGGGTCCAAATTATTTAATAAGAAAAAATTTATTTTTATAAATAATGATTTAGTAATCTTATGTAAAAACTAGTTTCGTGGTAAAAAATAAAATTATAAATGTAATAAATTGCAGTGTCAAGGGCTTGAAGAATGGAAAAATATGACTAGAATTTAGTGGATTTGAATTGTATTAAAAGTATCTCTTCCCAATTCCATTATTTTTAAATTTTTGAGTCACATGAATTTTTAACTTGTAATCCCTTTATATAACGTTGAAATATTTACAAAAATACCTTTCTCACAACTTATTAAAGGGTCCTCTCACCAAAACATTAAGGAACTCAGAAATAAGTTTCATTCTTAAAAATATACCTATTATTACCCTATAAAAATCTTCCACCTTATTTATATTCTGGTCACAATAGACAATACCATGATATCAATTTCTATGGGTGCTTCCAAAGAAATTGAAAAGTTCTCCCCATGGGTATTCATTTATACTTATCTTTATTTTTTTTTCTAAAATATATGGTACAATTATTATTTTCAAATTCCATTACAGTGAAATCATAATTAGTTATATAATGTATTCTTTTATTCTATGGTAAAAATGATCAGTGACCTTTTCTGAAATCTTGTATGAAAAACGAAACTGTTATTCACATGATGTGCAAACTATTTCCTCAAGGACACAATGTGATTCATTTTACTTTACCATATTATATAGATGGTATAAAATGAGAATTTAATAAATAATATAATATTTATATCATGTTTATTATTCTGATATAATAAACCATTTTAATCACTTCTCCAATTCTATGTAAAATGAAATTGTCAACCATGCATATATGTTGACTACCTCATCCGTTGAATGATTGATTTCTATTTTTATTTTCACCACCACCTTACATGGATGGACATTAGGATGGGATTAATTTATTAATATGAAATTTAGTATATTGTTAATTTTGTTTTATGATTAGAAAATTAATATCTTTAATTAAATATCTTAAATTAAACAATCTAAGAGAAAAATAATATCTCATTTCTTAATAATGAATTTATATAAATTACCATCTAGTTATAATTATTTATAATTAATATATATCACAGTAAAAATAATTATATATGATAATTACGGTTTTAGTATAAAAATATTATAGACGAAACACCATGTAATCATCCATTAATCCTGGTATGTAAACATTTGGGTCGGTTTAACCACCTAATTTGAAAATACAATAAAATGATACCATGAATTAATATGAGAAATTATTAAATGTTATAATCTGAAATAAATATGTAAATTATATTTATTATATTTTTGTTAAATTCATATCATAATTTAGCTAATCAATTATGAAAATACGTGTTGTTTATTAAGAATCATTAAAAAAATGATCTTTTGTGATTTCTCCTTCATGGTTTCTAACAAAAAATAACTATTTATTAAATTATACACTATATTACTATCATGGAACAACTATTTTAGTACCATTAAATATCTTTTAATGATGAAATTTTTTATAATAATGAATACCAATTACATTTTTATCAAACTGGTTAAAAGTGATGAAGATAACATTTAATATTTGGATATAGACATGATATTAAGAACTCCACATCATCCTCATATAGATTGTCAGTCTGACAGGACCATTAAATTCACACGGGATATATTGAGATGGTGATCTAGGAATTTAGAAATTTTTCAGGATCAATTCCTTCCTCTTATAATATTTTCATACAAAAATTTCTTTCTTTAGAGAATTCAGGTGTATTTATATGAATCCCTCAATGTAAATAAGTTAAAGAATCCAAAATGTAGGTATAATATTGTGGAATAAAACCTATTGGAACTTAAGCTACCTGTTGAAATGACATAGAATGTTACTTCCATTCCGCAACACAACATGGAATTTCATATTCAAAAGAAAACTTATACTATCAATAATTATTGAGATTTAGATATCAAAGTTAGTGATAAGGTATTCAATTTATATATCTGCATAGATTAATGTTATGATAATTTAATGAAAGGGAAATATATGTTGTAGATATATCAGTCCCCATGTTAATCTTGAATTTATCAGGATGGTTGATTAATTTTGTGCTTCCTTAAAACAATCCTATGTCCATGATGTTTTATATGATTATCTATTGAGGATTTATATATCTGATCCTTTAAATGTATTGAAATCTGAGGCCAAACCATTGGATCCTAATATTTGTTATGAGAAAAAATGAGTAGAAATATTGGATCTGTAACACCCCAGGTAAATAAGGAATATGACATTTTCATATTTATCCATATTTGTGAATAAAATATTAATATGACTTTAAAGGGGATGCTATGCTCGATGGCGTACCCAACACGCAACAACGAGTTTCTTGGGAATCTTACGTTGCACTCTAATAATAAAATAATTTTATTTTAAATGGTAGTTAACATGTAGCCGTTGCATTGGCGGGAATGGATAGAAATAACTAAAATATGATTATATATGTTTTTAAATGTTTTTACATTTATCCAATAAAGGATAGAGGCTTAAAATACGGAAAGAATTCAATTTTAGGCATATATGCCCTAGTTTTCACTAAAGGTTCACTTATCGCCTTTTGATGGTGAACCGTCATTAAATATAGTTTTGTTCACTCTTAAACATTATTTTGGACCAAATAAAACTCTTATTAAGAATCGAGACATCAAATTTTACTTTGTGTAATTTTTTGGTATTTTTCCGATAAAGTTCATTTTTTCATGAATAGTGTAAAATGTTGTGTTTTAATTCAAAACCTCTTTTTAATATAATTTATTTATATGATTAGATAATATTTTGAATTGGTTTTAAAGTGAAATTTGAAAATATTTTTACCATTAAATCCAATAGTGGTCGTTGGAATTAATTTCACTTTGAAATCAGACTTAAACTAGTGTCAATCTTTTGATACTTATTGTTTTATGAAAACACGCTATTTGCGCTGACAGCGGGAATTAATTATTAAATTAATTAATGTGACTAATATGTTTTGAATTTTGTAAAACGGACTTTATTTTTGAATTCGGAACATCAAAAATAGCATAGGGTGAATTTTTGGTAATTTTCTGAAAAACTTCAATTTTTGATGAATAGTGAAACCACTAAGTGGTAATTAAAAAAGCTGATTTTTCGTTTAAATTAAATTTTACCACTTATGTGTTTTGAATTTCAAAAATCCGACATACATGGTTGTCATTAAGAAGTAAAATGTGGTTCAATGGGATAAAAATAATTTTTTGGTGAATAGTAACTTATTATGTTTATGTTTTATTTATGCTTCTGTATTTTTCATTTTTGTCTTACCTTTATGGCTTCCATTATGGGTATACGCGATATCTTCATTTAAGGAAGTGCGGACTACCGCCCCCTCAAAGTGATTTGATTCGTTAAATACCATATGTGGGATGTATAAAGGATGGAACTATGATATTATATATGATATTATACTGTAATTATAATATACCTTTATATCATTATTATTCCATTCTATAAAATATGAAATAGAAATGAAAGTAGCGTTCATGCGTACGTACGGCTTACCGTCTCCATGAACGGTGCATTTCATTTCTTACCTCTAAATGATTATGTAATGTTATAAATGCATGCATGTACTGGATATATATGACATATATGATATCCAAATCATGAATATTATTCTGTATATAATAAACATTTGACCACACGAACAACATGTAATGGTAAGAAGTCCACTTTCGACTTAAGAACCAAATATCGACAAAACAAACATTATTAACTTAAATGTTTACATAATGTTTATAACATGGAAATAAGTGATCTAATAGGAATAATGAACTAGAAAAAGGTTCTTAATAAAGTGGAAATTAACTCAAGTTTATTATTCAGGACGTTAAAGAACGATCGAGTCAAGTCGGACCCGAGGTAAGGGATCCTACAACTCTATAAGTACACTCTTTTATGTCATTTCTTTTAAGCTCATATTTCTTATTATTGGGATGTTCTTTTATATTACTCCTACTGTAATTTCTATGTTCATGTGATGAGAGACCCTATTATCTCTCATCAATCCATTTTGGAAGTTTTGAGTGGCGCCGTTAGGCTGCCGAATTTTCGTAAGAGATCTAACCTCTCTCTTTCTTTTTAAGTACTCTCCTTTGTGTCACTTCTTTTAAGCTCCTCTTTGTAATGTTGGGGGATGTTCTTTTATATTCCTCTTGCTGTAAATTTTATTGTAATGTGATGAGATACCCTATTTGATCTCATCAATCCATATTCGGAAGTTTTATGTGGCGCCGTTAGGCTGCCGAGTTTTCGTAAGGGATTTTTCATCTCACTTTTATTCCCGTGAGATTTATGCTACATTTTCCACAAATTCCATTGAGTGGTGTATGTACTGACCATTATTCTACTCTTTGTGTAATATAATTTCGTTTATGAGTATTTACATCAATGATCTATTGTCATTCTTTCATGGGGCGTTTGTTTTGAAAGATACCCAAGTCGGTAAGGGAACCTTTCACCCTCCTCTTTTTTTAAAAGACTTCTTTTGTTGGGTCTTTTAATTTACATATTTTTATGTTGGGATATGTTCTCATATATCCTTATTGATGTAAATTTTATGTCCAAGTGATGAGATACAATTTTTATCTCTCATCAACTCATTTTGATGTGATGCCGTTAGGCTGTCAAGGGAACTTTTTAACCCAATTTCGATTTCTTTGGGTTCAACATGTAGTCATTGAATATGTCATCCATTGAATATGTGTGAATGACCTTTTATTTTTTTACACTTAATATCCACTTATATTGGGTGTATTTATATTTGTCACACATATTTTTGAGATTGATTTGTCCTTAATTTAAGGATACCTTCTTTATAAGGGATTTCATCACATTTGACATTTCTATTGAGGGTTCACTGTTGTTATGCACCAATTCACTCTTATATGGTGTATATACTGTCCTTTGGAGTATTATATCATGAATCCATTTATTCTCATGATATTATAAAGTTCTGACTAAATGTTATTCCTCAATTATTGTATTCAAGTGTCTCTAATTTTGGTAAAACCCCTTTAACCAAAATATTGTTTTAAATGTATTAATTATTTGTTCTTATTAATATCCATGTTTTCAAAATGGTTTTAAGGATTTATTTATATGGATATTAATGGTTTAAAATTTTAAGCTCCAAGGTGGTATGGGACACTTTGATTCAAAAATCTCTTTATTAAATGTTTTAAATGGTTTTGGAAATGGTTTCTTTTTGAATGGATTCATTATTTCAATATACTAAAATGTTATATTGTGATTGAAATGTGGAAATGTTATGTTTCCTTCATTCATGTTTTATGTGACACATTTATGTTATGGTTCTTGGGAATTGTTATGAAAACGGGTGGTTCCGTGATAAACTAAGGGCGGGTGAGCCCGATATAGCTCTCCAATGCATTGGGTAACGCGAAGGAGTGAAACGTTAAGGTTTCTCCGAAGAGATTTAGGGAATATACTGTGATGGGTATTCCAAACGTAACCGAGAGGGTTACTCCCTAAGTAAGAATGTTATGAATGCCTCAAGTTACCTTTATGTCTTATGTTTTCTATGATTTATTCATGATTTGATATGCCTATGTTTTATGGGTAAAGTGTGATTTCATTCTTATGTATTTATGAACTCATGTTTCCTTTCCATATTTTTATAACCCTCACTGAGCTTTTTATGCTCATCCCAAGTTTTTGAAATGTTTTTCACAGGTCAAGGGAAAGGTACATGATGTGATGATAGTGTCAAGGATGTGTCAAGAAAGAATCCGTGTTTTATTTTAAATAGGTTTCCGTTGATGGGAAGAATGAATATTGTCTTTTATGTAACCACTTTGTTTAAATGTGGAATGTAATGCAAGTTTCATGATCTAATTCTCTAAAACTCTAAACCTGAAAAGATCCTCAATGTGTAATCTTGTAATAACTCAAGATTAAGTAAGGTTTAAGGCTGGGGCCTTATAGTTGGTATCAAAGGTCGGTTTAGATAACTTTAGAGGTTAGGTTATTCTTTAAGCATAAGTGACATTACCATAATGGTTAGGATTTCAGAAAGAGTCCTAGTTTTAGATAAAGTGAATGAGTAAGTGTATCATAGTGTTTATCTTCCTCATTATTACATGATGGTTTTGTTGATATACTCACACTAACCTTTTTGGTTTTAGTAAATGGCTGGATCTAGCAGGCACCAAAGTAACAGTGGATGTGAAGGAAACTGTGAAAGTTTTTTTGAGAAAGCAACTAAATTATATGGGAGCTGCAATGAGAACTCTTTTTATTATCCTCAACCAACTATCTGGAGTCATGATTGACCACCTAAACCTTGGAGATTTCTCTAAGGCATCATATATGCAAGAAACAAATCCCTACGGAAGTACAGGTAATAATCATAAAGGTAAGTGTGTTCAAAAACCTATGTGTCAAAGATGTGGAAAGAAACACCTAGGAAAATGTTTCAAAGGGACAGAAATATGCTATAGATGTGGAAATGAAGGTCATAAAGCAAGAACCTGCCATGGAAAAAGGAAGCATCCAGTTGACTCGAGGAAAGGGAAAGAAGTTCTTTCTGAGGGATCAATTGAATGTTTTAAATGTGGTGTGCATGGTCATTATGCAAACACATGTCCTATGAAGAAGTTTCGTGAATGGGGTCACCAAGTGCATACCAATATTCGTTTACCAATACCTAATGCCATTCCAATTGAGGATGAAGAAACTGACAATGACCAATCAAAGGTATGTACTATTTCATGACTATTGTTTTCTTATTTTGGAATCTTAGGATATGATTCATGATTTTGTTTGTAGGAAAGAGGTATTTCGGAATAAGTTGAAAAGGAATGGATAATGGATCATGAAGAATGTTGAATGAGTAAGATGTCAACATATGAGGGCTTCAAGAGTTAGGGTGAAATTCTTAAGAGTATTAAGTCTCTTTTGATGATGGGGTTACATTAGAAGACTTTTTATATTATGTGTAACCATGATGTTTAATATAGGCAAATTTTATTCAAGTAATATTTATCTTTTCTTTTGTGGACATAGTTATAAAGAACCATTTGGGTTTATATGATCCTTACTTTTGAGGTAATTATGGGTTACCATATGTTATGATTGAAGTGAAACGCATGAGATAAAATTGAGGTTAAATTATGTTATGGTTATTTATGATGATTTTATCCCTTTTTGGGTAATGATTTGAGAATTATATAGTTTTGGAAAAAGGACAACACGCAGACCGTGTGACAACCCGTCGCGTCGGACAATGCTGCGGGAATCGAACCCACAACCAAAGTGCGACTGGTATTTATCGCCTACCACTGGACTACGTGAAGCCCCTGGTTAGTTTGACTGATTATTTTTAGTTATATGATTTTATGAATTAAGAGTAAGTTGATTTTGGAGGATATATGATTAGGATAATTACTTTTCAATTTGAGACTTTAGGAGCAACTGATGTTGTTTGGAGATAAATGTTACGATTTAACTTGGAAGACTATGTGACTAAATCCTTCAAATATTTGGGTTTCAATCTTATATTGGTTTACTTTGAAGAATTTTATGGACAAATTGTTTATCGGATGGTCCTCGTTGAACTTTGGGTTTTGTTGGACAAATTTTGGAGATTAAGAATAGATTTTCTTTTTATAAGGGGTTATCTTTTTCTGGATTATCTGATCTTGTACTAACCTTTTTGGTTTTGGTTTTGGTTAAAGCCTAAAAACATGGGATGTATATAGTTCTCTTTTGGGGATTAGGTGATTCTATAGAAGTTGATTATAGTACTCTTAATGCGAACAAGTCTCCCTAAATACTCGTCTTTTGGAAAAAATATGAGTTTGACTAAGGAATCTAGTAAAAGTTGAAAGTCAACATGATAAGTGATTATGCTTCCTTATGAATAAATTCCTCAATAAAAAGTAACTTAAAACAAAAATGTTTTCTATTAACTTTTCCTACTGGGGAATCGAATACCGTTTAACCCATCACAAGTTTGTGATTTTCTCGTGGTTAACTTTCTCCTAAACATGTTTTCTATCACTCTCAATCAGAACATGACCCTTTGTTTTTTCCTCCATGTCCATATTTTCATACTTGGAATCCTAGTATGGGTTAACTCGGGTGACCTTTGTACTTATCTTTCTTTATTTTAAAGTGATTTTTTTTACCGACTCTTCTCCGATGTGGGACGTTCAAGGATGTTTCCAAGCGCAATTTTAAAATTGCGAGGACGCAATTCCCAAAAGGGGGGAAGGATGTAACACCCCAGGTAAATAAGGAATATGACATTTTCATATTTATCCATATTTTTGAATAAAATATTAATATGACTTTAAAGGGGATGCTATGCTCGATGGCGTACCCAACACGCAACAACGAGTTTCTTGGGAATCTTACGTTGCACTCTAATAATAAAATAATTTTATTTTAAATGGTAGTTAACATGTAGCCGTTGCATTGGCAGGAATGGATAGAAATAACTAAAATATGATTATATATGTTTTTAAATGTTTTTACATTTATCCAATAAAGGATAGAGGCTTAAAATACGGAAAGAATTCAATTTTAGGCATATATGCCCTAGTTTCACTAAAGGTTCACTTATCGCCTTTTGATGGTGAACCGTCATTAAATATAGTTTTGTTCACTCTTAAACATTCTTTTGGACCAAATAAAACTCTTATTAAGAATCGGGACATCAAATTTTACTTTGTGTAATTTTTTGGTATTTTTCTGATAAAGTTCATTTTTTCATGAATAGTGTAAAATGTTGTGTTTTAATTCAAAACCTATTTTTAATATAATTTATTTATATGATTAGATAATATTTTGAATTTGTTTTAAAGTGAAATTTGAAAATATTTTTACCATTAAATCCAATAGTGGTCGTTGGAATTAATTTCACTTTGAAATCAGACTTAAACTAGTGTCAATCTTTTGATACTTATTGTTTTATGAAAACACGCTATTTGCGCTGACAGCGGGAATTAATTATTAAATTAATTAATGTGACTAATATGTTTTGAATTTTGTAAAACGGACTTCATTTTTGAATTCGGAACATCAAAAATAGCTTAGGGTGAATTTTTGGTAATTTTCTGAAAAACTTCAATTTTTGATGAATAGTGAAACCACTAAGTGGTAATTATAAAAGCTGATTTTTCATTTAAATTAAATTTTACCACTTATGTGTTTTGAATTTCAAAAATCCGACATACATGGTTGTCATTAAGAAGTAAAATGTGGTTCAATGGGATAAAAATAATTTTTTGGTGAATAGTAACTTATTATGTTTATGTTTTATTTATGCTTCTGTATTTTTCATTTTTGTCTTACCTTTATGGCTTCCATTATGGGTATACGCGATATCTTCATTTAAGGAAGTGCAGACTACCGCCCCCTCAAAGTGATTTGATTCGTTAAATACCATATGTGGGATGTATAAAGGATGGAAATATGATATTATATATGATATTATACTGTAATTATAATATACCTTTATATCATTATTATTCCATTCTATAAAATATGAAATAGAAATGAAAGTAGCGTTCATGCGTACGTACGGCTTACCGTCTCCATGAACGGTGCATTTCATTTCTTACCTCTAAATGATTATGTAATGTTATAAATGCATGCATGTACTGGATATATATGACATATATGATATCCAAATCATGAATATTATTCTGTATATAATAAACATTTGACCACACGAACAACATGTAATGGTAAGAAGTCCACTTTCGACTTAAGAACCAAATATCGACAAAACAAACATTATTAACTTAAATGTTTACATAATGTTTATAACATGGAAATAAGTGATCTAATAGGAATAATGAACTAGAAAAAGGTTCTTAATAAAGTGGAAATTAACTCAAGTTTATTATTCAGGACGTTAAAGAACGATCGAGTCAAGTCGGACCCGAGGTAAGGGATCCTACAACTCTATAAGTACACTCTTTTATGTCATTTCTTTTAAGCTCATATTTCTTATGATTGGGATGTTCTTTTATATTACTCCTACTGTAATTTCTATGTTCATGTGATGAGAGACCCTATTATCTCTCATCAATCCATTTTGGAAGTTTTGAGTGGCGCCGTTAGGCTGCCGAATTTTCGTAAGAGATCTAACCTCTCTCTTTCTTTTTAAGTACTCTCCTTTGTGTCACTTCTTTTAAGCTCCTCTTTGTAATGTTGGGGGATGTTCTTTTATATTCCTCTTGCTGTAAATTTTATTGTAATGTGATGAGATACCCTATTTGATCTCATCAATCCATATTCGGAAGTTTTATGTGGAACCGTTAGGCTGCCGAGTTTTCGTAAGGGATTTTTCATCTCACTTTTATTCCCGTGAGATTTATGCTACATTTGCCACAAATTCCATTGAGTGGTGTATGTACTGCCCATTATTCTACTCTTTGTGTAATATACTTTCGTTTATGAGTATTTACATCAATGATCTATTGTCATTCTTTCATGGGGCGTATGTTTTGAAAGATACCCAAGTCGGTAAGGGAACCTTTCACCCTCCTCTTTTTTTAAAAGACTTCTTTTGTTGGGTCTTTTAATTTACATATTGTTTTGTTGGGATATGTTCTCATATATCCTTATTGATGTAAATTTTATGTCCAAGTGATGAGATACAATTTTTATCTCTCATCAACTCATTTTGATGTGATGCCGTTAGGCTGTCAAGGGAACTTTTTAACCCAATTTCGATTTCTTTGGGTTCAACATGTAGTCATTGAATATGTCATCCATTGAATATGTGTGAATGACCTTTTATTTTTTTACACTTAATATCCACTTATATTGGGTGTATTTATATTTGTCACACATATTTTTGAGATTGATTTGTCCTTAATTTAAGGATACCTTCTTTATAAGGGATTTCATCACATTTGACATTTCTATTGAGGGTTCACTGTTGTTATGCACCAATTCACTCTTATATGGTGTATATACTGTCCTTTGGAGTATTATATCATGAATCCATTTATTCTCATGATATTATAAAGTTCTGACTAAATGTTATTCCTCAATTATTATATTCAAGTGTCTCTAATTTTGGTAAAACCCCTTTAACCAAAATATTGTTTTAAATGTATTAATTATTTGTTCTTATTAATATCCATGTTTTCAAAATGGTTTTAAGGATTTATTTATATGGATATTAATGGTTTAAAATTTTAAGCTCCAAGGTGGTATGGGACACTTTGATTCAAAAATCTCTTTATTAAATGTTTTAAATGGTTTTGGAAATGGTTTCTTTTTGAATGGATTCATTATTTCAATATACTAAAATGTTATATTGTGATTGAAATGTGGAAATGTTATGTTTCCTTAATTCATGTTTTATGTGACACATTTATGTTATGGTTCTTGGGCATTGTTATGAAAACGGGTGGTTCCGTGATAAACTAAGGGCGGGTGAGCCCGATATAGCTCTCCAATGCATTGGGTAACGCGAAGGAGTGAAACGTTAAGGTTTCTCCGAAGAGATTTAGGGAATATACTGTGATGGGTATTCCAAACGTAACCAAGAGGGTTACTCCCTACGTAAGAATGTTATGAATTCCTCAAGTTACCTTTATGTCTTATGTTTTCTATGATTTATTCATGATTTGATATGCCTATGTTTTATGGGTAAAGTGTGATTTCATTCTTATGTATTTATGAACTCATGTTTCCTTTCCATATTTTTATAACCCTCACTGAGCTTTTTATGCTCATCCCAAGTTTTTGAAATGTTTTTCACAGGTCAAGGGAAAGGTACATAATGTGATGATAGTGTCAAGGATGTGTCAAGAAAGAATCCGTGTTTTATTTTAAATAGGTTTCCGTTGATAGGAAGAATGAATATTGTCTTTTATGTAACCACTTTGTTTAAATGTGGAATGTAATGCAAGTTTCATGATCTAATTCTCTAAAACTCTAAACCTGAAAAGATCCTCAATGTGTAATCTTGTAATAACTCAAGATTAAGTAAGGTTTAAGGCTGGGGCCTTATAGGATCATAGAGATAAAGTGCTACAGAACAACGTCTCTCAACTAGTTAAGGTTTTATAAAGGTGTAAAAAATTCGATGATGTTTAATAAGAACCCTAATATGTTATGAGGATTATTTATCCTCATTTTTTTGGTCAAGGATATATAATTTCAAGGGGGGAATTATTTTTAAAGGTGTTTAGTGAAAAACCTTGAGATTTTAGTGTATATTTTTATCTTTGGTTTCTTTTCAATCATGGATTCATAATCATTTGCAAACAATACATAAAAATTATTAAATTAATCACATTAGATGTTATATAAATAATATATAATTGTATATAGTAATTTATAACACACTTCAGTAATACCATTGATCCTAAAAAACTATAATTAAATACATTGTTTATAAACATTATTTTTATAAATATATTTTCTTTTAAATATTAAGATTGTGTATTAATATTTTAATAAATTATTATTTTAAAATTTATAAAAATAATTAATTGGTTTTAATAGGTTATAAATGAAAATAAAATCATTTGATTGTAAAAAGGGGACTTTCTAGAAAACTGCTTTTATGTGTGAAATATGATTTTAACATAATAAATTAAAGTAATTCCCATTGTTACAAAATTTTAATGAAACTTATAGATTAAATATTCAATACAATATTTGAACATTAATATAATGGTTATAAACTGTATGTTAATATTAAAAAATTCAACGTTATACTTAATATTCCATTTGTCTAAAAATGTTTTCATTAAATTTTTTGAGATTCTATTAAAATAAATTTCTGAAACATAGAAAAATTTAATATGGTAAAATTTATAACATATTTTGAATCTTCATATCCAAATTTACTAGTAGGTTCAATTTTACATGATGAATAGTAACTATGGAAAATCATTATCACCGCATTAAGTGCTAAAGGGTTTAATGTGTGTGTTTGCATGTGTGTGTATGTGGGGGGATAAACATAGATACTAGGAATGAGATATATCTAAAAAATGGATAAATGTGATTCGTTATGTTCATTAAAACCCACCCTTATCTTATATTCTAATTTTAGTTTCCTTGGTTATACTTTTCCTTGAATTCTACTTTATTATATTTTAATGTTTTAAGTATATAAAAGTTTTCCACTCGCTTCACTTATAAAAAGGAACCTCATCTCTTCACTTATTAACAAACATTGATCACTCTTTATCAAAACATCCCTACCCTAATGCAATTTTAACTTTATTAACCATGTCCTAGTTCTTATTATATTTCCAAAATATAATCCTTTAAAGGGTTAAGAAGTAATCCAATAAAGGTTTTCCAAATAATAGATAATTATTTTTACCAATCTATTCTGGGTTTATATATTACTAAACCTCATCCAAATATTCTATAACAACATTAACATGATAAAATAAGTGTCACTATGATACTAAAAAAATTATTTTATTGATAAATTAATTTTCTAATTTCTTTTCATCATATAAGAAATGGTAATGAAATTCGTGCCTATTTGTAGATTTCCACCTTCAAGAAGGGATGTGAATTTTTTTCATGTCTCCCATAAATGGTTGGTAATATTAATTGATTAAATTAATATATATTATATTTATTCTAATATTATTACGTTTTAAGTAGTATTATTATTTGTTTTTATTTCATTCCACTAATTACAAAATGAAAACACTACTACCGTGTATATATAGACTATTGTATCCTCAAAGTAATGTAATTAATTTTTCATCAGAACCATATATGGTTGGTTATAAATGTGTATATAATTAATAAATATGATATTAATCTCATGAATAATATTTTGGATATTTATGAGACCATAAACGAGGTGTATGTGCCAAAATAGTTGTACCCAAGCATGCATGAGAGATAAATTAGTTTTTCTCCTAAATAGTGACTTTAATGAAGAATTGATAATGGATGAAAAATTATAAATTATTATATAATTATATATATATTAATATAATTATGAATATGTTTCTATTATTTATTTTTAATAAATTAAAAATTTTCATATTAGAGGCTGAGTGTGTAATGGAATGTATAGACCTGACGTAATGGTTTATTTTACAATCACATTTCATTTGAAGATTATCTATGTTAAATTTAAAGTGAGAAAATTTATATGAAACATATCTTCTAAACCTCTTATATTTTATTATTCAATATCCATTTCTACATTTATCATGTTCTCCTTTCATTCTCCACTATTTTGTACAAAAAAGTTTCTTAAAAATGTTTTTAATAAAAGTGGACCTTATTTCCTCTTTAGTGAATGAAAATTTTGTTCCAACTACATGTTATTTAAAATTATTCCAAGAATGTTAATTTATATAA
This sequence comes from Viscum album, assembly GCA_963277665.1. Classification (NCBI taxonomy): domain Eukaryota; kingdom Viridiplantae; phylum Streptophyta; class Magnoliopsida; order Santalales; family Viscaceae; genus Viscum; species Viscum album. The sequence continues at coordinate 224,713,550 of OY728167.1, forward strand.
TCCAATGGTTATATAGAACAATTTTCTACCATATTTAACTTTATTATCAATGTATTATAAATTAAAATTTTACAATATTTAAGAACTGGTTATATTGTGACATTTTATAAAAAACATTATTAATGGAATATTAGTTTTAACATTTACTACATGAAGGAATTTTATAACAATAATGACTATTCTTTTATTTCAAGCTTCCATAAAAATTTTAGATGGTTATTTTCAATTAAAAATATTTTTTCTCTATTCATGAAAATTTTAATTAAAATGTTTTCAAATGAAAATGATATTTTTATCATGTTATCAAATAATGGTTTAACTATTATTTTACGGTATTTTTCCTATATTTCAACATCATTTACTATTTTTATTTCCTAAATATGTAAATGATCTAATGATACCATCCGTGTACATTCTCTGTATGGGTTATTATTAGCTGATGAGAGAATATTTATAAAATAAATTTCCTTATCATTGGATATGCTATGATTAAATGACAAATGTTTCTACACTATTTTATAAAAAATATATATGGTTTTCATTAATTTATGGGTGGGAAAAATTATATTTCCCTATAATGAAATGTGTAACTATCTATATCAAAATAGATAATTTGAAGAGGATGGGGAGCGAAACCATTTTAGTGACGAAAAGGGGTGGGGTTAACATAATTCATTATGGGAATTTATCCACTATATAATGTATGTTATGGTAGTTATCCTTGAGTAATGAATTTATTTTATATTCTTATAACTTTTCCAAAATTCCTATGACTTTTTATTATTATTTGGTTATTATCTCATGGATCATGACTGATTAATGTTGACTCCTCACTCATATGACTCATTCCCTTTTAAATGCTACTATTTTATTCCATGATTCATGATTTATGATAAATTAAAATTGGGTATGAATTTTTTATTTATAATTATGATCCAATACACTTGTTTTTATAATATTTTTGTATATGATCATTAATTTATATCTCACATGTTTACAGATGTCGACCATCAGAACCCATACTTTCTTATGTTTTTTAGTTTCCACAAGTTACGAACAAATGATTTAAGTGAGATATTTATATAAATGTAATTAATTGAGAAGATTTTTTTTTGAAATATTGAATATCCTTCATGAAATAAGATGATTATGTATCTAGTCTATAAAGACAACAGTCCTTTAATGTTTTCTTCATTGTATTGTTATATAATATATTATGTTTTCATCTAAATTAATGTAATATTTATGAATTATATGCTTGGGTCACCTAAAAAATATGTTTGATGGTTTTTGGATCTAATTATCAGTGAATTTTGTACATTAAAAAATATATAGAATTATATTCATGTTCCCTACATATAAATTGAAAGGGATTTAGACAAAAGAAGAATGAGATAAACTAAAAGATTATATTTGTTGTACATATTTTATACATAACTCTTAGGGAGTATGAATATGATAATGTTGAGTCTATTATAATGTAATTATTATTTGGGAAGAGATGGTACCTATATAAGATAGAGTTTCATATTATTTAGTGTTCATATCAGGAAGTTGAAGTTGATAAGAGGGAAGAAGAAGACTGAGGATAAACCTATAAATGTTTTTCTATTCAAATTTATTTTTGTTGATACTCCAAATATATGGTGATATATGGGGTTAGATGATAATTGGAGCCAACTGAGTTTAAGAATCTAGTGAGTATGTTATTAAGATATCATATAAAGTATAATTCATTAAGTGGCTAAGTTGCAATGTATTCCTGAAGATATTTTTTCTTTCGAAGACAATAATCTTGAGAGGAAGTAGATCAAATTTTGTGGATGAAAAGGAATTATATGATAAAAATGATATCACATAAAAATGTTTTTATAAATAAACACTTTTATATATTGTTTGTGATTCCATAAAACATGAGGTAATAAAGGTATGTTGGGAGATCATAGTGGGAATCTATAAAAACTGTGTGAGGCTTCTGAGAAAAGTATAGTATGAAGCTGATAAGAAAATACTAATTGTAAGAAGACACTTTTACTCATATAGGGAGTCTTTTTAGGTGTTTAAAACAACACATATTGTTGTTCCATTTATTATAGTGGATAATTCATTCATTGGATATTCCAGTCATGATATGGAGAATTCTTCTCAAGAAGTGGCCAAACCTTGTAACAACAAAGCTCTATCATTAATTTCATTCAATTACTATATATAGTGTTATATGTTAACATAAATGAATATATCCATATGTATTTAATTTATATAATGATTTATTATTCATAAGGGATTTTACAGTTGAATGATTTATTAGAATTTGTTAAAATCTCGCAATGCTTATTTCAAACCTCTCTTAGGTATATTTGCAATGTCCATTAGGAATATCAATTACTAATAGAGTTAAGGTTACCTCTAATTTGACCTATTTTTAAGGACCAAAATATTTAATTTGATTACTAATGTTTATATTTTAATATAGGTTTAAAGAGACACATATTAATATATATTGTTCCACTCTTGTAGTTATACTTTTTAAAATCTCTCTCAAAACATTGTAGAATAAGATAATGGATGATTTAAATTAGAAGTTAAAATTATTAATTAACTAAGTGGACCAACCATTAGTTTAGTATAGATATATTTTTATGTGTTTCATCAAAAAAAGTGATAAATATTCATTAGATGAAGTTTTTTTGACATAATGAATTTGAAGAATATTTAAATGATAAGTTTTAGGGTGTTATTTATTCTAAAATTGTAGAGTACGATGAAATGGATTATAGATAATTTCAAGTATATATACTGATACATGTTAATGGACTACGAGATGATAATTCACAACTACAGTCAGAGGATATTACAATGGAAGAGGCATTGGATAAACAAGTGGGAAAATCCAACACTCTCTCAATAGCTTTTAAATAGAAGGACACATGAAGAAAACTTTATTTTAAAAGTAATTATTTAAAAAATTAGTAATTATAAAAAAAATTCTTTTTATAAAGTGGATATTGGGTAGGTTATCTATGTAATTTAGAGACAATATTAAACATACAAGAATTTCATGGAATCCTAGCTATATATGAAATCAAAGACACTAAAATTCTAGTAAAGATCATTGGTGGATGAAATAATGTTGTACATGGAAAATATTCAAAAATTTAAAAATAATGTGAAGTTTATTTGATATCATTTAATGTTTAATGGAACCTTATTAGAATAAATAGTGTAGATCTAAAAATATAATTTTTGAATCAGGAAGGACACAAAATATGAATCCTTCCAACATGATTTGAAATGGTATACTTCTAAAAACTATTATATGACATTCCAGCCTCAAGAGAAGACTTCACCTTAGTAGTGTTTAAAAATGTATCTAATAACACAATTTATTCAGTTATTACTAATTGTTTAATTTATAAAAGTTCTATAAAAATATAAAATATATAATTATGATTATTGAGAAAAATTACTACCCACTAACCATATAATCGAGTATGAACATGAGAATACATTAGAATTTTTTTTTGCCAAAATGGATCCAATAAATATAGGGTTTCCATCCAAAATAAAATTAAATTGATGTTTTATATACAACACTAAAACTAAAATTAACATGATATATTTGAAGGAGTTGGTGATATTTGAGATTTGTGAATAGATACATTGATTTATGATATATATTTTTAGTTTTTTTTATGTTAAATAATAGTGGGATAAGATCTAGTGCAAGATAGAAACCAACTTGAAGGAAATTCGTTTCATAGAATAAGTATAATTTGACATTTAAGAATATATTTAAAAAGTTGAATATTTTTTGTATCTCTTGAAACATTTATGGGAACACATGGGTTGAATTTTTGTATATTTCATCCAAAAATATATATCTTATTAATGATTGAGGAATGAAAAACATGTATATAAATACGAAAATTTGAAATGATTTTTCCTTGGAATGTAAATAAAAGGTAAATACTAATGTGAACAGAACTCCCAATAAGGTAGTAGTGAATCTTGATAAGTGTGTCCTAATAGAAATATAATGATGTTTTTAATATGGTAAGAGGGGAAATACACTGAGATATTTTAATCAATCATGGAAATAATATCTAGATGAATCACTCTATAAATAATGATGAAATCCATAAAAAAAGATATAACATGTTTGGATTGGTTATTGAAACCCATAATGATGAGTTTTAGGTAAATACAAATATGGTTTAGGTAATAGTTGGTAATCATGTGTTTGAGAGGTGTAAAATTTATGGAAATGTACCAATAAAATCATGACATGGATATCAAGTAAAGAGAGATGATGGTGATGAAGTAAATACTGTATTGGACCCTATATCTAAACCTATTTCTATAAAAACTATGTCCACATCAAATGATAAGGTAGAGCATGGGGTAATAATATACCCATCATATGGAAAGAATATCTAGATGATGAAATAATATTAGAGGAAAATGAAATTCATTAGACTAATCTAGATGTCAAGGGGAAGGATTTCATTCCATCTAATAAAACCATTAATAAGAATGAATCCATACAACCCAAAGGGGAAACCATTTGGAATACTAAAGTGGATGAATGTTTGAATATGATTGGAAATTTTTTAACATCAATGGGAATGTAAGGGTGTTAATAAAGAGTTTTCATACATAGTTATACAACTAGATTATAATAATGACCAACTTATTACCAAATCAATAGTTTTTTTTGTTTCAATATTGTGGATTAGAGGTGATGTGTGATGGAAGATTTTATTGAATCTATAAGAAGGATGGTAATAAAAAATGGAGGAAATTTCCATTTGAATTAATTTTTAATTGGTATCATGTTTTCAAATGGTATCATAATTACATAAAACTTATTACTAATGAGAAAATGACATGGTGATGAGTATCTAATGCACCACTTGAGTTAGATCAACTGAATAGGTGAAGGCTGCAAGAAATTTCTAGTTCTTACATAAACTAGGAATCTAGAGGGACCTTGAAAAGATGAATATATATAAAGGAAAAGAAGTAACGTAAAAATTGAAATAAAGTATAGGATCACCCACTAAATATAGTGAGAGTGGTATGTGTTCCATCAAACATGGTGAGAATGATTCATTATATGAAGTTAGTTCTCAATGTGATGAATTTGAGGAAAATAAAAATTATGAATCACATGGTGATATTTATTACGAAATTAAATATATCATCAAATAGTTCCCGTTAATTTTATCTAGAACATACTGAAAGATGTTAAGGGTCTATTGGATGAAAAGTTATAGTTGTGTAAGGATTCAAATGCAACAAATGATACGTCGGAAAATATATCCGATAATTTAACACACTCTCAATATGAGATAAAGTGAAGGATGAATAAGTAATACATTATAATGAATACATTCCTCAAAAGATAAAGGATTTCAAATAAATACCTATGATAAAGTCTTTATTGAAGACGTTATATGTGAAATTGAGTGACTCTCTATAATATCCATGAATGTAATAGAATCCCAGCGAGATGTGAAATCCAAGAGTATGAAAGTGATAGAATATTCATTAGAGGATGTAATAAAGTTTCAATTGTTTAATATTTAGAATGTGAAAAAATAATTGGAATTCACATTGAGATCTATAGAGGGTGAAAAAAAATCCTCTTCCTAAAATTTCAAGAGTTGAAAATATAACTGTAGAATTTGGAAATATTAAAATATGAAAAATTTTCATAAAACAATAAAGTGTATGCTACTAAACAGAAAAAATGAGAGTCTCACTTTAAGGAAAACACTAAATGGTGGAAACTTATTCATGAGACAATCTGGAGAATTTTCCACTGTAGGAATATTGAAAAAGGTATATTGAAACCCAATTCATTATGTTAGTACTAATTCATGATGTTTTAAAGGTGAAAAAAATGAATGTATAGATATGTGGAATAGTGAAATATTGAAACAACCATTACAAATCCAATGTTGAATGTGATAACGTATCATAAATGTCCCCTACCCATAAAGATAACAAAAAATTATGGGGTTGCCTCTCAAAAGGATAGATCATGTCAATATGGAAAAATTGCACACAAACCAAAAAGATGAATTATTATTTGAAAATATTGGTGTTCTTGTAGATTTGGTGATAAATCCTTCGATTTCAAGAGTAGTTTTTCTGTATGTGTATGTTAAAGAAGGTCATGTGATGGAGGAAGATAGATTATGTAATAGAAAATCCTTCTAGAAAGAAATTGGATTCATAGAACAAGGATAATTTGATATTTTAAAATATTTATAAAGTTGGAAAGTTCTGTGACTCTGGAAACATTTTTATCCACACATATCATGACTATGGGTAAATTAAAAACAATCACATCTCTCTTTCTAGTTGAATAAGAAGGACAAAAAAATAAATAATGTGGAAGAGAAAAAATGTGTCTTCCTTGGTATATAAATGAAGGATGAAGACTAAGGTGAACTCAACTATGATGAATTTAGTAGCGAGGGTTAATAAGGGAATCACACCAAATAGAAGAATATTGTTCTTATAATGTTAGAATGGACACACTCTGAATGAAAAACGTATTGGACCCCCATGGGATCTCAAGAGAACCTACCAATATGACAGTGGCTTCTGTCTGGAAAGTGGGGTCTTTGGTAGTACTATTGAGATACAATATCCCTAATCAGAGTGCATAGTAATATATAAAATAACCAAGAGTCATACATCAATAATAATCATTAGAGTATGTAGGATAAACAAAAATCCAAGCTGGTAATTATATCCAATTCATAAATAGCACAATCATGTAATGATGCTCTCGGATAGGGATGATCTCCTATACGAACTATGAAAAAAAGTTAAATATAAAAGAGGCTCTAATACAACCCATTCCTTTAATTTATCCCAATTATAGATCCCACTCAAGTTGCTCCAGATCAATCAAAAACATCATATCATGGTTCTACCAACTCATATTTCTGTTATGTGATAAGCTATCTAGGGTAACAAAGTTCCATGGAAACTTGGGTAGGGCTTCTGTACATAACACAACAGGGAACCACCAATGTAGTTGTGTACATAATTTTTATATTCATTTTAGGGATTGTAAAATTTAAGAAATAAATAATGTAGTAATGAGTAATAAAGAAATAAAAAACATCTATCTTTAGGTTCGATCACCTAGATCTACCTTACATGCCTTGGCTAATGCCTAAGTGTCTTTGATCATGTTAGGTAACTGTGCATCCAATAATGTTTTACCACAAAATCATAGGAATTACCATTGAAATCCATAAATGAAAATAGGCTTGATGACCAAGTACCGCATCACTTAAGGCTGAACATATTGTTCCAAAGAACACAAGGAATCTCTCCAAACACTATATTGAAGACTCAAAGAAAATTCCCATGAATCATGGGATATCCATGATAAAAATATACCCCAAGTCACCATACCTATCAGATTAATCTAATGAATCATAGAAATCTCAATTTGAAACATTTAATGTTATAGGGATCAACTAGATATATCCTAGTAGTGACAAAATAATCCTATAAGAAAAAAATATTAATACTCCACAAGGCTAAACCAATCGATCATAGAAATTGTAGGTGCCTTAGAGACCCTTGGCATCCAATGCATCCCATACATACCCGAGGTCAAATACTAATGTCTCAATCACTCCATCATGTGGAAAAATAGATGAATCATGGTAATCACATACCAACATTCACATCATCATATCATATAAGGGATCAAATTCAAAATCCCATTAATCACATCTAGGCATCCAAAAAATGAATCATGACCACCCTAAGGGAGTCTACCAAATCTATTCATTATCATTTTCTATTTATTTATTATGAATCCCCAAGTTCAAATTCAATATCTCATACTAAAAAATTTGTTTATATTATGGGTGGACATATACCTAAACCATGGCACAAACCATAGTTGGGCTCTCGGGAGTTTGAACCAACTCATTATGGCCTTACTAGGTAATCAATATTCATTCTAAGGTGACACCTATGATCCTCACTACCCATTACCATATTCACCCTCTCATTGGGGTCAATTAAACAATGAGAAGCTATTGGGGACCCTGTATCATTACATATCATAAGTACCCACTACGAGGTTCCTGGTTCAGTCTCATCCCTCAGGTCAAGGCCCACCAATCGAAGGAAATATTATCCCCCAACATTGTGAAAATCATACCAAGGCCCTATTGGCCTCATGGGGCTTGTTAAATTGGAACCGATTGAAGAGATGGTCTCAATCCCCTTTATGTTTCAAATTCATCACTAGGTCAGTACTCAAACAAAAATTAACCACCAAGTATGTATGGGTCTACTAACCCAATATTTCACATCTATATAGGGAAATAATCAATCCACTATGGTCATTAAATCTAGCCTAACGATATATGGATTCATGAGGTTCATCATGTACAAAGTATCCTACCATTATATCTCGAAATCTTCCTTCTAAAGGATGGATATCAGGGAAATAACACAAGGTCTTCTAAGGACCACTAGGGTCATGGAACTAAGTCAAACATATATCATTATAAGGGTTTCTATGAGGGATCCCAATCTATGAACCTTATGTCACATTAAATTTATTTTATTTAAATTACCCCCTCAATGGGTCTATATTCATCATGTAACACATGTACTATAACGACCTAGACCCTTGATAGAAAAAAAATGATGTAAGTACACAAGGTCCACCTTGACCTTAACACTTTGTGAAATTTCTTATTTGAAATTCTATTCAAATTAATAAAATTCAATTAATTTAAAAAGTTTCGATCACTATAATTTGGGAGAGCACATATCACATGTTTAAATAAACACTCAAAATACGAAAGGGTGTGTGTGATAGACCACCTACATCAATCTAATGAAAACCCGCATTTTAAAGAAGCTCAAAAGCTTTTTCCTAATCCTGACCAATTCCCAGATCACATCTCGGACACCTAACACACACAAATTCAAAAATTAATCAGTTATAAATAATTTATAATCCATTGTGTAATTCCTAAGATAACTAATTATTATTTTATAAATTTAGTTAAAATATGTATAATGACTAAATACTCACCATGATGTATTTCTACACCAAAACTGTATCCAAATGCATGCTTGAGGCCCATAACATTCCCTCAGCATCACACCTCGTATAATCCCTAACACCAATAATAAAAACCGTGAAAAATATAAATAAATTATTTAAATAAATATAAAAATAATAATTGTACAACATAACTCACATAAATTTTGTGTGACTATAGTAAAATGAAGTCTGGGTATGTCCTCTATGTAATAAGATAAAAATGACCAATGGGTAATGGTGAATTTATAGCCAAATGTATTTAATTTGGATGAAAAACATCAAAAAATAAAATATTGTGGCCTATCTCTATCAAATCTATCTATGATAGTGAGTAGAAATCATTATGAAATTACCTTTACATAAAACACATGAAATAACTATGATAGTAATCAAATTCTATAATGTATGGGTGGAATCCGCACTAAATCCCTAAACTAGGAAATTCAAACATAATGAATAAGAGAGGAGATGATGTAAAAAATTTCTAGAGGTGATTCCATACTTCAAATTACCAAAAATAGTGCCAATATCACCCCTTCATAAAATAGAGGAGAATAAGGGAAGTGGGTTTGAAAATGGGTTAGTTTAAGAAAGAGTGGGAGAGAAAGGAGGGTTTCCCACTTAAAACCCCCAATAGGGAAATTAGTAAATTCTCCCCTTTAAATACACCAGCTAGTTGGTAGGCCCTGTAGGCCATCAGGGCCCCTAGACAAGCCATATACATGATAATTTTCTACTAGTGGTAGGAATGGTTCTACAGATGGTAGCCTTGGAAACATGACCCTCCTTAATTGTTCTCATATTTCTCCCAACAACCTTCTCAACTCCCTTTAATGTTTAGAATGCCTCTTTTGAGGGGTTCCAACCATCATATGTTTTTCTTCTGAATTATGGTCTTAAATTTCAACACTATAACCTTTTAAATAATCATATTCACATTGAATTGTATCACCCATTTGGATATAGGTTCTTACATACTCCCCAACATAATACTTCTCATACTCAAGAATTATTGGTGGACAAAAAAACATAAATCATAACCATCGTCAGCGTCCATTTTCATTTCAAATAGCCGCAATCCATCTTTAAATTCTCAATGTTCTTCCTTATAGAAACTATAGTAATATGGAATTCAGTTATTGATATCCCAATTCAATATTTTTATCACCTCAAAGTATCATGATAGAACACCATGGAACCAATCTATCCTATGACACCAATGTGTCCTAATATAACCAATCATCTAGCCTCTGGTTCTCCCCACTATTGTTGTTATCTATTAATTTTAATACTGATCCATGAAAATTCTCACCATCATAATTATAGTGAAACTAGAATTTTATATATAACATTACATTATTTTGAGCATAATTACATAGTAGGGTACAAGAATAGGATCATGAAGTCCTGTGTCTTCAAAGACAAGGTCCATAAAACGAAAAATATGGGACTAAATAAATCAATTATTTATTTAATATTCATAAATAGATCATACCTTCCTTTGATCCCTCAAATATCTATGGGGTACCCTGGGGAACACATGAACAAATGGATGAGCTAAATCTCCTAGTAAGGGAAACGAATAGTAATAAAACACTAACACATGGGTTATAAGGCATGGCATGATGACATAGAAAGGCATGTAACATATGGAATCTTAACATATAAACATGGAATAATTTAAACATGGAGTCATAGTAATTTAGAAGAAAAATAAAATACGAAATTATCATGATTTAATGCTAACATCCAAGACCGTTGCACATTGTAACACTAGCCAAGGCTAACCACCAAGACTATCACACATAGTAGCCCAAGCCAAGGCTAACCGCCAAGACCATAACATCTCATGAGACTCAAATTTACCAAATAAATTGGAGTGCTATATTGTATGATGAATCTTAAATTTTCATGAATATTTTTTCCACATAAATAATCATACACAATCAATCTTACATAAACATAAGTTTTAACCTTCGAAAGAATTGGATACCATAATCATGTCATAAAGCATAAAAAATGGGCGTATCATAAAATTTTCCATGAAGGAAAGGAACTAAAATATACATGAACATTTATAAAGGTAAATAAGAATTTATCATGGTATGTGATGTCAATTAGAAGTGACAATATGTAAGAAAAGTATTTAATAAATTTTTCATTAAAACATTTTTGTGTTGTTTTAAGGAAAATAATATTGAGCCTTAAAAATAGAAAAGGGAATAGTCCTTTATGTAAAACAATACGGGAAAAAATAAGTTATTCATAATTAAATTATTTTTTTTATAAAGAAATGGTGGCTTACAACAGAAGATAGAATGCATATCAAATCGTGTAAGAATTCAGGAACTTCCTGCAAAACTGGTTTGCTTATTGGGAAGTATTGAGGAAGGAACCACTTAAAAATATGTACATACCCAAAAGAGAATGATGAAAGGGTATTGAAAAATTAATTTGGTAAATATAAACAAAATTTATAAGATTCACATAAAAATACTAGATGAAAACATTTTGGTTAAAGGAAGATAAGGAAACCCGAAGGAACAAAGGAGGTTCGGGTAGAATACCTTCCAGATTATTGTTATGGTATCCGGTGAACTTAAGAGGGATTAATGAGAGAGAAAGGGGTTTATAATCACATATTAATCATTAGGGATGTATGGGGGAGGTTAAAAATCATACCCCATCATTAGTTATTACACATAAAAGGGCGTAACATAGAGGATATTCTTGAATAAAAGTGAAATAGAGAGGATCCTTTACCTTAAGTCCGAAGGTGTTCTCCACATTATATTAATGACATTAATAATCAAATTAGGTTCATTAATTAATAATTAAATAACCTATTCTATGTGTAAAAAATTTAGTTTAACCTTTTTATGTTTGTTCAAGACCTTTTTGATGGGTTAACTCATTCAATTTCATTGTTCGGGTCCGTTCGTTTCCATGGTTTTAATGATTGGTTCACTTATACTCATATTTGGATAAAAAAGTATTGTGAGAGTGGTTGTAAAAAATTTAATTTAAATTTTATAATTAAAAATTCAAAAGGTTTCACGGTGGTAAAATTCATTTGGTTTTTTGGAGTGAAGGTGAATCATTTTATAAAACATTACTGATAAACGCTTGGATTAACATGACGATTTTCCCACAATTAACTTGTTTTGTATTATTATTTTAAATCATGTCGGAAAAAGGACTCAAAAACACAAAATAAGATAAAATACACATATTAAGATCTGATTCAAGCCTTAAAATGGTTTCATGACTAGTCTAGAATATGGTAATGAAAATTGAAAACTCGTCCTCCTTGAATGTGATAAATCAAAACCTCTTGGACAGGGTTTTAATTTATAGAATAAAAGGAGGTAGAAGGAGAGATTATGATGAAATATTCCATTAGAACAATATAATTCCAGTACATTTATGTTACTGGAGTTATCATACCATTTGGGTGAAGTGATATGAGTAATAAAAATGGAAAGAATTTGAAAGAATGTAAAAGAATTAGAAAGCCGAATTTACCTCTTGAGTTTATCTCCTTTGAGAGCCTCCCAAGGGGAGTGGATTTGGTTTTTTGAGGACACAAAGGGCTATTGGAATTGGGGGAGGAGAATTTGGAGAGATTTGTGCAGAATTTAGGGAAGGCACAGGGCTTTAGTAGAGTGAAGAAAATATGGGAGTGTTGGTGGTTTTTATAGTGGAGGGGGGGTTTCTTATTATTTTAATCATTAGTTTATTATTTTTACATAAGATAGGTAATAGTGATGATTGAATGAAAAAATAGTAATATTATTATGTTATTTAGAACCAATGGAGTCATCCATGACTAACACATGATGAAGAAATTCAGGTTTTAGCATTTATCGTGAATTATCGTATTTTACAATTCATCAAAAATTCAAGTATTTTTAAAAAAACCAAACAATTCATCCTAAACATTTTTTGACATGTAGAATCCAAAAATAAAATCCATTTTTCATAAATAATTTTATAAATATAATTAATTTACTTTTTAATTAAAATCATAATTTACTTGAAAAATGCTGATTTTAAAACTACAACTGATTTTATAATGTTTTCAAAAACTGCATAAAGATGTATAAAATTATCTTAAAACAATAAGACATAAAATTGATAAGTTTTGAACAAATTTTAGTAAAATACATTTTATTTTCAATTAATTAATTAATTATAATTCATTATTTATGACTTACAAAAATACCAATACTTTTACTGTGATCATATTATAACATAAAAGATGCCTAAATTTTATTAATACAACCAAAGGTGATCTTACTATTCTTTTTGATGATGTACTATTCATAAGGTTCATATTACTACTCATAAAGGTGGGATACTATTCATAAGTGTAGGTTACTATTCACCAAAAAAAGTTTGTCTATCTGACTCCAAACATCTTACTAATCGCAATTGTATATGTCAAATTTTAGAAATTCAAAACACGGAAGTGTCAAAATTATGTTTAAAGTTCACATTGTACTTAGTATCTCATTGTGTTGCAATTTTATGTGATTATATGTCATATTTATAAGAAAGGAATTTCTATTGATAAAACATTGGGTTATTACATTATTCCCCCCTTATGAAATTTCACCCTCAAAATTTTGATTTATATTCTAATCCATAAATAGGTGTGGTTACTTTTCCTTCATTGCCTCTTCTAGTTCCCATATTGCCTCTTCGTACTTATGGTTCCACCATAGTTTATTGACCAGGTGAGTAGTCTTGTTATATAGAAAATTATCTCTATAATCCAAGATCATCAATGTCTGGACCTCATAAGAAATATCATTCTCCAACTGTACCACCTCTGAAGAGAGTAAATATAAAGGGTATGGTATGTACTTTTTAAGAAGGACACATGGAAGACATCGTGCACTTTGGAAATGGTAGGTGGAAGTACTAGTCAATAGAACATAGCTCCGACTTGATGAAGGATTTCGAAGGGGCCGATGTACCTGGGATTTATCTTTCCATTATTTTCAAATCTCATGACCATATTACATGGAGATATGTGGAGAAATACCATGTCACCATGTTTGAACTCTAGGTCTCGTCGAAGATTGCCTGCATAACTCTTATATCGAATTTGGGCTATCTTGATGTGCTACATAATGGTTTTCACCTTCTCCACCATTTCATCTACCATTTCATGTACAAATAGCTTACGCTCACCCACTTCATCCCAAAACACCAGTGTTTTCACCTTTTCCCATAAAGGGATTCGTATAGTGCCTTTTAGATGCTCGAGTGGAAACTGTTATTGTACGAGAATTCAACCAATGGAAGATTTGGTCCCATAATCCTTTTAATTCCATAGAACATTATCTCAACATATCTTCCAATGTTTGAATTTTCCACTCAGATTTTCTGTTATTCTGATGATGATAGGCCATATTGATGTTCAGTTCAGTGATTAGAGAATGTTTGAGACATTTTCAGAACAATGAGGTGGATCTTGGATCTTGATCAGATACAATAGACTATTCTACTCTATGCAGCTATACAACCTCTTTTATATATATTCATGAAAGTTTATCCAATTATAAATCCTCTCTAATTGATATAAAGTGATATATCTTTTTAAGATGATCCAAAATGTCCCATATAGCATTGTTTCCTCTGGATGTCCTTGGATGTCCAATGATAAAGTCTATGGTGATTCTCTCCCACTTCCATGTTGGTATGGGTAGTGGTTTCATAATCCTTTTAGACTTTTGTCTTTCAGCCTTATTTTTTCGACATAATAGGTACTATAATGTATATTCTGTAATATACTTCTTCATATTGTCCCACCAAATGTTCTCTTAGAGAACTAGATACATCTTTGTGATCCCTAGGTGGATAGAGAAGGTCGAGCTATGTGCATCATTCTGAAGCCCCATCTTTATCTCTAGATCAGATGGTACACATAATTGTGATTCAAATCTCGCAACTCCTTCCTCATCAAACATAAACTCATAGGATTTAAAATTTCTAATGGATTCCACCCTTTTATGAATTTCCACATATTTTTTAAGCATCCTTTTATTTTATACATGAGGGATGGTTGAACAATAATTTTAGAAAGGATTGATGATGTTCCTCCATTAATGATTCCCATGTCCATCCTCTACAAATCTATGAAGATTGGGTCCTTTTCAATTTTCATCATTGATAAAGATTAAGGATCCTTTATACTTAGAGAATCTTCCACCTTGTTTGCCTTACCAGGATTGTAGTAGTTTGAGCAGTCATAATCCTTGATGAGATCTATCCGTCTTCCATGGTGCATATTAAACAATTTTTGTATGAATATATATTTGAGACTCCTGTGATAATTATATATCTCACACTTCTCTCCATAGAGATAATGGTCCCAAATGTTTTACACAAATATTACAACCGCCAACTCAAGATCAGGCATATGATAGTTTTTCTCATGGATTTTCAGCTACCATGAGAAATAGGCTATCACTTTATCATTTTTCATCATTACACATCCCAGTCTCTTCTCTAAAGCATAATTGTACACAAAAAAGAAATCTCCACTTGTTGGGAGTGTGAGTACTTGTGCAATGACAAGCCTCTTTTTCAACTCCTTAGAGAAACATTCACATTCCTATGTCTAGAAAAACATTACTCCCATTTTTGTTACCATGGTCATTGGGTTTTATTATTGGGAAAAGTTCATTACAAATCGTCAACAATACTTGGCTAGACCCATAAATCAGAGGATCTCCATTATAGATGTTGGCCTGGGCCACTCTTTAATTGCATTTGTCTTGGAAGGGTCCACAAATATCCCTTTTCTGGTGATAACATTCCCCAATAATGATACTTCCTCTATCAAAAACTCACATTTACTGTACTTTTCATACAACTTCTCGCTTCAAAAAGTCATTAATACAATCTTCAAATTCTCCTCATGCTTCTCCTTTCTCTTAGAGTATATCAGAATATCGTCGATAAATACTACCATAAAATTTTTAAGGTACTCTATAAAAACTCTATTAATTAAATCCATGAAAATTGATAGATAATTAGTGAGTATGAATGGAATCACTATGAAATCATAGTGTTTATACCACATATGAAAGCCAGTTTTGGAAATATCTTCCTTCTTCACCTTTAATGGGAGATATCCTGACTAGAGGTCCACCTTAGAGAAGTAAATGGCCCCACAAAGATGATCAAACAAATCATCTATCTGTGGTAGGAGATACTTTTTCTTTATCATGATTCTATTTATCTCAAAATAATTAACATAGAGTCACATTTATATATCCTTATTCTTGAAAAAGAGGACTGGCTCACCCGATGGTGAAGCACTTAGGTGTATAAAACCCTTCTCCAGATTCTCCTGTAACTACTTATTCAGCTCTTCCTGCTCTACGATGGCCATTCTATAAGGTTTATTTGATATTTGAACAGATCTAGCAGTAAGTTCAATTGAGAACTCAACCTATCAATCCGGAGTAAGACCAATAAAATCTTTGGGAAGAAAATTAGTGTAATCCCTCATAATGGGCATGTCTTCAAGAATGATTCTCTCTATTGTCTCAATCATGTGATCTATATGTGCTTCCTCACAAGGAATTAATATCCATGCTTGAGATAGTGATTCTGAAGGTGATTCAGCTTCCTCCTTAATCTTGTATAGAATTGTAGGATGCTTCAGGATATGAAGAGTGAACTCGCTTTCCCGAATGTTGAAGTTGGATTTTTATAAAGATATCAAATCCATGCCCAAGAAATAATCAAACTCCACTAAAGGAATTATGATGAGATTTTATGGGTGGTTAAATCCAAAAATGTTATCTAGGGAGAACTTATAAACCATGGATGCAATGATTTAACAATTCTCTGTTCTCATTGATAATTTATCCTAAAAATTTTAAGGTGGTGTTTGAATAGTTCTACAAAACATTAAATATATAAAAAAATGCATTGAACCATAATTAAATAGTATGTTCTCCATTCATGAATGAATATATAGTGTACCTATCACCATATAATTTTCTAGCTCCACCTCAGTAGTAGTGATAGAATAATCCCTTCCTTCTTTCCTTGGAGGATGTTGTTGATTGCCTCTAACAACCCTTAGCTTAGGGAAATTGTTTTCATAATGCCCATGCTCAATGAAGTTGCAACACTACACTACAGGCTGAGTGTTGATCTGAACCTTACTTTCCTCTTCTACATTAGAGGGACTCTTCCTATCCCATCATAAATTTTTATCCATATGTCCCAACTTTCCACATTTTAAGAAATTCTTGGTTCCCTTTAGACAGTTCCCAAGATGATTCTTCCCACAATTTTTACACGTCGGATGATCGAGCTTCATTCCATCAAGGAATTTATTTGCAGAACCACCACATTAGATTATGTTTTCCTCTTCTTATCACCAGGACCATGATACCATTGAGAGTATCTGACCTCCATTTCAACCTTGAGAGAACAACAGACAATATCCTTATAGCTTTAGAAGTCTCTAATCACCAACACTTTTCATAGACTCAGATTTAGTCCACTAATGAAGCGATCCACCATGATTTTGGTGTGCAAGACAAAACCAGAGTCATACTTTAAAATCCTTGTAAAGTTTTCTTCATACGCCCAGATGGAATCATATTGATTTTTCTTGAGTCCAAGGAACTCTATTTTAATCTTGATATGGAGGGTTCGGTAAAAATATTTATTCAAAAAAAATTTCTTGAATTCCTCCCATACCATGGAATAAATTTCCTCCAGGGGATTTGTATTCTTGATCAGTGTGGACCACAGATGTAAAGACCCAACCCTAGTTGCCCAAACCCGGTGCCTTATTTTATTACATAGGCATATAAACAAGGAATAATAATCCCAAAGGACTGAGTAGTTTAGTATTATTTTAAACAATATACATACATAAGTTCAACATTATATATTGAAAGGAAAAAAAACTCCAGTTTTCCACAAGAAACATCATGTCTCCAAGATTATGCTTTCAAGTCACTCATAATTTAATTCTTATTGCCATGTGTAAATGAAACATAAGTAAGGGGTGAGCTCAAATGCTCAATAAGTGTAAGCAATACATCATAAGATAGCATAAACAAAAGACAAGGTATGTAATTGAAAACACATGACTTAAAACAATAATAATCTTGAACAAATTATGGCATGAATATGATCTGAGTAAATAATTCCATAATAAAACATAATCATGGGTAATCTACTAGTAGAATAACTACATGAACATCAAATACTAGCATCATAATGAGAGAAGTTCATATGCCGGACATCATAACCATATCGTCCAGGCCTCGTTCTAGGACCGTAAATAATCATTTTGTCAAGGCCTTGTGCCAAGACCATAACTTGTCTCATGAGACCTAACGATGCATCGAGGGGCTATAGCAGGAACCACCCATCACATAATAAGTCCAATTCATTCCTCATATGAGTGGGGATAAACATAATCAACATATACATTCATAATGAAACTATCATATGAAATGTAACTAACTTTCCCCAATCATTAAACATAAAAATCTAACCATTCAGAGTAATACGGTGAATGGTTTTACGATAGATAGTATATAATAAAGATAGTCATAAAACATTAAATAAAATTTGGTATATAAAATCATAAATGATTAATCCTGACAATATATAAGAATCAAAAAGAGTGTTGAATCAGATGAGAATACTCTTATAAAATCATTAAGAAATTCTTTAGATAAATACACTATTGTTTTGAAAAGAATAGTTCTTTTGAAAAAATCATTCTATAAAACCAGAAGTGAAATAATAATGTATATTCATAATCAAATGAGTGATTTTATAAAGATAATGGTTTCCAAAAACAGATTATATAGGGCCCATGAAAATAGATAAAAATTTGAGAACTTCCCTTGAATCGAGCTTGTATTTTGGAAACAATTTTGAATGTTCCTTTTAAAATGTGTAACTATCCATAAAATAAGGAAGGGTTTTTGTTTTTAATCATATATATAATAATAATACATAATTTATTAACAATAAATAATAATTTCATTGAGGTAATTAGAGAATGAAAGTAACCCTAATGGAAATGGGAGTTCGTGTGAAAAAACCCTTACCTTAACTCAGAACGTGTTACTCTCTCAAACATAAGAACTTGGAATATAAAATTATACTTATTAATAACTTATTTAAGAATCTATTATACATGTATTTAGTTTATCATAATTTTGGTTAGTTCATTTATGTTCTTATTGATAATTTATTGTATTGAATTCCGTCGCTCCAGAGTGTTCATTTTCATTATTTTCATCTTCTGTTCACATGTTTTTAAGTATGTAGAATGGATGTAAATCTCCATAATTGAAATAATATATTATTTATGAACATAAATAGGTGTTATTGGTCATTTATATAACTTGGTTACATGGAAATAGGATGAATTATTATATATAACTTTAATGATAATTGTTTCGGTTAATTTGTGAGTTTTGATTACAACAAACTCATTTTTCATTATAATTTAATACCATTTGTACAAAGGGATTAAAGAATATTAAATAGGTTATATTATAAATAATAATATGTTTAAAACATAACAAGAATTGTTTCATGACCAGAATTGAAAATGATAATAGAAATCGAAAGTCCATCGTCCTTGAATGTGGAAAATTGACACATCTCGGATGGTGTTCTTGCTACTATTATAAAAGTAGTTAAAAAGTGGGGAGATGATGATAAATTATTCCACCATCCTAAAAAAATTAAATCACATATAAGGTACTTGATTAATCACAAAATTTGGATAAGGATATTTAATAGAAACAAATGAACTTGAAAGGAAAGAAAAATAATTGAAAAGAGGAATTTACCTCTTGAACCAAACTTCCTTGAGATCCTCCTTAAGTAGAAGTTTTGGTATTTTGATGAGACCAAGGCTTTCTAGACGTGGGGAAATATGTTGGGAAGTTATTTGGATAGAATTTGGATAAGGAAAAAGGCTTGAGAGGATTGAATGGAAGGGGGGGGGGGGGTGAGAGGGGGTTTTTATAGTAGAGGAGAAAGGGGATTTCTAAATAAAAAATTAATTAATATATTATATCTCTTAAAGACAAGGAATAATGAGTATTCCATGACCAAAAATATTAAATTTATCATGTGAGTTCGAACCAAGTGGGTTTACATCACTTTTTATGTCATGAATAGTTTATTTAACTGATAATTTTCATATACGGTATTTTATTGTATTTGACCATTCATCAAGAATTCATGTTTTTCAGAAATATACCAAAAATTTACCCCAACCATTTTTCGGCGTGTATAACCCAGAAATGAAGTCAATTTTTCAAAAATAATTTTCTAAATATTATTAATTTAATATTTATTCAAAATCATAATTTATTCTAAAAACAAGAGTTTTAAAACATTTGTTTACTTATTTTAAAACATAGATATATCATACATACAATTGAATATTATTTATATACTATCATAAGTAAGGTTGATATTCATTTGGGTATATCACTATTCATAAGGGTATGTTACTATTCTTAAGGGTAGGTTACTATTCAAAAAAAATTAAGTTTTTCTTATTGGACTCTAAATAACTTACTTATCACAACTGTGTATGTCGAATTTTTGAAATTCACATCACAGAAGTGAAAAATTTATGTTTTAAGGGTCATATAGCACTTAATAGTTAATTATGTTGTGATTTCATATGATTATGACATATTTATAAGAAAATAAGTTCCATTAAAAAAATTATTGAGTCGTTACATTCTCCACTCCTTAAAAAAATTTCACCCTAGAAATTTCATTATAAAATCTAGGCCAAGAATAGGTGGGGGTACTTTTCCATCATTGATTCCTGCAGTTCTCAAGTTGCCTCTTCATAGTTATGGTTTCTCCATTGTACCTTGACCAGATGAGTAGTCTTGTGACGTAGAACTTTGTCTCTACGATCTATGATTTTCACTGGATGCTCCTCATAGGAATGATCATCCTCCAACTGTACCACTTCTGAAGAGAGTACATGTGAAGGGTCTGGTATGTAATTCCTTAAGAGGGATACATGAAAGACATTATGTAATTTTGACAAGGTAGGTGGAAGTTCTAGTTGATAGGTGATAGCTCCGACTCGATCAAGGATCTCAAAGGGGCCGATATACCTGGGACATATCTTTCCTTTCTTCCCAAACCGCATGACCTTATTCCATGGATATATTCATAGAAATAATAGGTCTCCTACTTTGAACTCAAGGTCTTGTCGACAGTTATCCGCATAACTCTTTTTTTGAATTTGGGCTGCCTTGATATGCTGCTGAATGGTTTTCACATTCTCCGCCATTTCTTCAACCAGTTCAGGTCCTAGCAGCTTTCACTCACCGACTTCATCCCAACACACCGGTGTTCTACACCTTTTCCCAATAAATGGATTCATATGGTTCCATTTAGATGCTCGAGTAGAAACTGTTGTTGTAGGAGAATTAAACCAGTGGA
Organism: Viscum album; assembly: GCA_963277665.1. Taxonomy (NCBI): domain Eukaryota; kingdom Viridiplantae; phylum Streptophyta; class Magnoliopsida; order Santalales; family Viscaceae; genus Viscum; species Viscum album. The sequence continues at coordinate 224,735,145 of OY728167.1, forward strand.
TTATGTTGTTCCCATCCTCCTTTGAATTATATAGAACATGCTATCAACATGTCTTCCAGTGTCTGAATAGTCTACTCAGATTGGCCATCAGTTTGAGGATGATAGGCCGTATGAAGTTCATTTCAGTGCTTAAAGCATGTTGGAGACTTTTCCAGAACACTGAGGTGAATCTAGGATCATGGTCGGATACAATAGAGAGTGGTACTCCATGCATCCTTACCAATTATTTGATGTAAATCCATGCAATTTGATTCAATGAGAAGTCCTATCGAATCGCGATAAAGTGAGATGTATTTATAAGATGCTCCATAATGACCCATATAGCATTGTTTCCTCAAGATTTCCTTAGGAGTCCAGTGACAATGTCCATGGTAATGTTCTCCCACATCCATGATGGTATGGGTAGTGGTTGCATCATCCCCTTATACTTTTGCCTCTCAGCCTTCACTTGTTGACATACAAGTCACTTTGATGTATATTCAACAATCTCTCTTTTCATATTGTGCCACCAAAAGTTTTCCCAGAGATCTCGATACATCTTTGTGATACCAGGATGTATATAAAAATTAGAGCTATGAGCATCATCCAACAGTTCTCTCTTTAGCTCAGGAATAGTGAGAACACAAAGCCTCTACCCGAATTTTAAAATTCCACCTTTATATGCGATGTCAGTCAACTTCCCACCATTTATTGCTTTAATTTTCTTTTGAAACACCAAATCATCTGCCTGATAACTTTTTATCATCTCCAGTAAAGAAGGTTGGGTAACCATTTGAAAAATTAGTGATGTGATACCTTCTTTAATAATTCCCATATCCATCTTTACAAGATCCCTGAACACAGATGGTGCATTAGTTAGTCAAAAAGGCATTACTATAAACTCATAATGCCTGTACCTGGTTCGAAATTCTATTTTTTGGAATGTCTTCTTTCCTCAAAAGCAACTGATGATATCTAGATCATAGATCAATCATTGAAAAATATTGGGCTCCATGAAGTTGATCAAATAAATCATCAATTCGTGGTAGAGGATACTTATTATTTATTTTAATAACATTGATTTCCCTGTAATCAATGAACAATCTCATTGATATATCTTTCTTCTTGACAAAGAGGACAGGGGCTCCCCATGGAGAAACACTAGCTCGAATAAATCCTTTATCACTCAATTCTTCTAGTTGCTTATTTAGTTCCACTAAATCCATAGAGTCCATTCTATAAGGGGTATTTGATATGGGTCTTGAACCTGGAATTAAGTCAATGGAAAACTCAATTTCCTGCTCTGGAGGATGTACAGGAAAATCCTCTAGAAAGACATCAATATATTTTTGCACAACAGGTACATATTATATTTGAACATTCTTTTCCTCACCCATAGTTATTTCATTCTATTCCCCCCCAATAATTTTATTTAGTTGAGCTACTGGGGGTGGATCAAGATGAGAATCAAATGGAGAGGTTTCTACTCTAAAGATAAGGGATTCTACACCATTCTCTAATATTGTCATTTCCTTCCTCTTACAATAGATCTTCGCATCATAAATTGATATCCAATTCATACCAAGAATTATATCATAGTAAACCATTGGAATGATGATAAGGTTAGAAACTAAAGCATGTTTATGTTTCATGAGGGTGACTAATAGACATGCCATTGTTGCAATGATACATCCACTAGGGTTTTTGACTGATAACTCTTTTATTAAATCAAATTGGAAATATCTAATTTTTTTGCCAAACTGGGAAGATATAAATGAATTCGACAATCCAGAATCAGATAAAGTATTGGCTTAATTTTAGGAAATGATAAAATTACCTACCACCACATCATTATGAACTTCAATTTTAGCAGTTGTGATTACATAAGCTTGTCCCTACTCCCTTGGCCTTTTCTGTGTCATTTTTACTTGACTCTTTGGACAATTATTATCATAGTGTCCCATATCCCGATAGTTATAACATTGAACATAATTAACCTCCTTATTTCCCTTACAATCACTAGCAAGATGGATTTTCTGTCCACATTTGAAGCATACTCCTTTTACCTTTAAGCAGGCACCGAGGTATCTCTTTCCACAATTATCAGAGGGTGGAAATTCAACTCTTCCCTTCTTCCCTGTTTCCATGTTTCCTTTCCCAGAGTTTTTAGTTTCCCCTTCTTATCTTTATTTCCCTCAAAGTCATAATACTTAGAGAATTAATTTTCTTTCTTGATCACACATGAAACTATATCCTCATATGATGAAAAACGTTGGGATACCAGTGCCCACCAGAGGAATTTTTTTAGGACATCAAAGAATCAATCAATTTTTCTCCTTGGATGTTGTATATAGTCCACAACATATCTTTCTATCATTGTGAAGTTGGCTTCATACATGGAAACATTTTCATCCTCATTGTACCTCAGAATCAAGAATTGTCTCTCCATATCTGCTTTCTGCTCACGAGGGAAATATTTTTCTAAGAAGATTTCCTTAAAATCCGTCCATTTTATCACTTCTATTTCTTCCTCCTCCATCGTGTTTTGGATTAATGGCCACCACTGATCTGCATCTCCCATTAGACGACATACTACCATGAAAACCTTCTCTCTTTCATTACGTCCCAAAGCAAGAAATATCTTCTTGAGGGAACATTTCCACTACTCAGCTACAAATGGGCTTGTAGTCCCATTGAATGATGGAGGCTATTGTCACATAAAGCGATCTAGCATATCTCCTCCACATGGTGGATCCGGATGCCCCATACAGGTATGGTTATTATTAATAACCTGAGTAAGTTTTCCCAGTATAGTTATGAGTTTCTCAGCACAAGTTCCAACAACATTATCTTGCATCGGAGGAAAATCCCTACAGGGGACACGTGTATTCGTGTGGTTTCCATTCCATCCTCTAGGATCCATTTATAAATAATGTCATAAAATATATTAGGGTATGAATCATATATTATTATCTCAATGTAGATAAATACAAAGCCTAAATTGAAATTCCCCCCTTTTGATAGCGCTCGAAGCTCTCGAAGGCGATAACGTTGAAAACCCTAATCGGGCCGGTGATGCTGGGATTTCCAGGGAGAAAGAGGTGCTAAATCCTGGCGATGAAGATCGAATTGGTCACTCTAATCTCTTCAGTCTGTGTGTGAAGCGTACGTCTGAGAAAGTGGCGGGTAAGGATCCCTCTGAACACGGCAAAAGTTTCGCGGATGTGGTTATGCGGGCTGGAGGTCTATCGTTCCTAGACTGCGAATCGTCTGGCTCGGGTAGAGTTATAAGGAAAGGCCGTATTGCTCATGTGGCAACTAATCAGGATGCTGTTGAAGAGCGTGTTAAGCTATGCAAGTTTTCAATCATTTCCCGTGTCATAATCCCAAAGGGTGTCCGGCCCTGGAAGTTCCATGATCTTACAAACAGGCTGGTGGAGTTATGGGGCTTCAGCGACTGGGAGATGACAACAATGGGAAGGGGCTTCTATCATGTGGTCTTTCCCTCTGATGACTACAAAAGGCGTGCGTGGAGCTTGGGGTCGCTTCCGTTGCATCCTGGATTTCTGCGGATCCATGAATGGGATAGGAATTTTGACCCTAATATGGTCAAAAACACCTTTGCCCAGGTATGGATATGAATTCATAATCTTAGTTTCCTTTATTGGCATCCACAATTGTTATGGGATATTTCCTCCTCTATTGGTAATCCAATCAGGTTAGATAAACAAACAGATAATCCTAGCTTCGTCCATTATGCTAGGATTCTTGTTGAGGTTGATATGTCTATGGTTTTAGTGGAAGAAGTGGTCTTCACTACTAGAGATGATAGTATTAACCTGGAAATAGGTTATGAAAGAAAGCCAAAATTCTGTTCTAACTGCCACAATTTTGGGCATGTTCTCTCTGATTGCAACTTTAGAAAAATCTGCTCTAATTTTAACATTAGAGGATATGATTCTGTAAATTTTTGAAAAAGGACAAATAGAAATGGAGCCCTGAGGGCTGACTGTAATGCACAGGCCCTTGTTGAGAAGGTTAATCAACCTAATCAACCTGGAAAAGTGATTGTTGCTGGCCCTTCGGATACTGTTGATACTGCTGCTGCTGATGTGACCATTACGGAGAATGCAGAGGATAGACAGGATTTTGAGGTGGGTCCTGAATAGGATGTTGATGATTCCAGACAGTCTGAGAATGAAAAGGGACCTTTGAAGACTAGCTGTAATGCACAGGCTTCCCCTTTGGAAACTTTTTCTGAACCTGCTGCTGATAAGGACAAGGTGTACACCTTTGCAGAGGATAAACATGATTTTGAGGTGGATTCTGAACAGGAATTGCCTGATCCCAGTAAGGGAAGCTCACAGGATGAGGTTATAACACGTGAGGAAGTCCAGACTCTTAAGATGGTCCCTAAGGATCCCCTTTTGAGGTCCAATGAGAGTCTGGAAAGATAGCCACTACCCATTTTTGAGGCTCCTGGCTTCCAGGTCAATAACCCGGTTGTTATGGGACCCCAAGAAGATGTGTTGGCATGCCTCCCTGCTGAGGCAGCAGGAGAGTTTTCACAAACTCATCCATCTAAGGTTGTTAAAATGAAGCTACCCCCTACTCTCACTATGCCTATTGAATCTGGGAATAGGTTCAGTACCCTTTCTGATGAAAATTATGAAGCCTCCATGGATGAGAAGGTTTTCAACACTGAAATGGATGAAATCAAACCTCATTCTGAGGAATGCCTCGCTCCAAGTTATACTGGACCCTGTACTAGGCAGAGGTCCTCCAAACAATGAAGATTGTCTTTTGGAACTGCCAGGGTCTTGGGAATTCTCCCACGGTCAGGACTCTGAAGCACTTTATTATGACCAATAAACCCATGTTGCTGGGCATTGCTGAACCAAGGCTGAAATTTGAAAGTTGGATGGATTTTAATTGGAATGCTTTGGGGTATTCCCTTATCTCAAATAATAATTTGGTGAATGATAGTGAATCCTTATGGGTGCTCAAACATAATAGTGTCACTATTGATTCTTTTCAAAATGACCAGCAGTCAGTAACCATTTTCTGTTGTATTCACTCTAATTCAGTGTGTGTAACCTTTGTTTATGCTTTCAATCAATATATTAGAAGGAGATCTCTATAGAGCATGCTGAACACCATTTATGAGAGTATGTCTATCAGATGGATCCTTCTTGGTGATTTCAATGCCATTCTAAGGCCTGAGGAGAAAACTGGATAGAACTTTTGCAGGGCTTCAGCTAGGGATTTTGCTTCTTGCATTGATCATTGTAGGTTGCATGAAATTCTCATCTCTGGTTTGGAGTTTACATGGTTCAGGCACACTATTAATGGGAGGCAAGCTAGCAAATTAGATCGGTGCTTTGTTCAATTGGATGAAAGGAATGATATGATGGAATCTCCGGCATGACCCTTCCCAGAACTCATTCTGATCAAAATCCCATTCTAATTGATCTTTGCTTTTCTAATCTGAGATCAGCACCTCTACCCTTTAAATTCAACAATGCCTGGTTGGTTGTGCCAGGCTGTAGGGAGGTTATTTTGGAGGCTTGGGAATCTAATACGAATGGCAGTTTTTTGCACAGATTATCTTACAAACTGAAAGCTGTGAAATCTAGGCTCAAGACTTGGAGTAGAATTTCTTTTTCAAGAATTGAAAAAGATATCAAGGAGGCTGAATCTCGTCTGTTAGGCTGTCAGCAGATGAATCTGACTCAAGATTCTCCTTCTTCAGAGGAAATTCAAGCTGCTGCCAACCTGGATAAACTCTTAGTCCTAAAGGAGAATCTGGATCGTAATCAGTTGAATGTTAAATGGCTCAAGGATGGAGATAGAAATTCCAGATTGTTTCATTGCTTGCACAGGGAGAAGAAGGCTAGTAGGACTCTCAAGGCCTTAAGAATTGATGATGATTTGTTTACATCTGAAAATGAAATTGTCAATGCTGTCACATCTTACTTTGAGCAGCTTTATTCTGAATCTGCTGGGAGCAGCTCAAGCAGAATTCTAAATCGTATTGATTCCAGTGTTGATGAGAGTCAAAATAAACAGCTTTCTGAAGCTCCTTCTTTAAAGGAAATTCATTCTGCTCTTTTTTCCTTAAACATTGACAGTGTGGCTGGCCTTGATGGCTTCACAAATAATTTTTTTATGTTTTACTGGGATATTATTCATGCAGATCTTATCAATGCTGTCAGAGAATTCTTTCATCGCTCCTTCTTGCCATTTGGGATGAATTCCAATTTTATTACGTTAATTCCTAAGAAAGATAATGCCCTGGATATCAAAGACTTTAGGCCCGTAGCCATTGGGAACACGATCCCTAAGATAATCAGTAAGATTATGGACATTCGGCTTGGCGAAGTGGCTAAAAATATCATTACTAACAATCAGTTTGGCTTTGTACCTGGGAGAAACATTCAAAACTGCTTGTTTACTGCGTCTGAATGTGTCAATATTATGAAAGGTAAGGTTCCCAATGGTAATATGTCTATAAAGATTGACATTTCAAAGGCTTTTGATACAATAAGGTGGGAGTTTATCTTCAATATCCTCAGGATGCATGGTTTTTCAGAGAAGTTCATTTGCTTTATTTTTTCTATTTTGGAAAGTGCCAGGCTTTCTATTCTTGTTAATGGATCCCCTAGGGGTTTCCTAAAATGAACTAGAGGGGTCAGGTAAGGTGATCCCCTATCTGGGATTCTTTTTTCAATAGCTGAAGACTACTTAAGTGTCTGCCTACATGACCTTGTCAACAGTGGGATTTATCAAAGAATGAGGGCAGGAAGGAATTCTTTTGCTCCTTCACATCTCTTTTATGCAGATGACATCCTTCTTTTATGTGAGGCTGACAGGAAGACTATTTCCTCCATTAAGATGATTTTCTATCATTATGAAGATGTTTCAGGTTAGGCAATCAGCTGGAAGAAATCCTTTGTTGTCTTTGGTCAAGGTATTAGCAACTTGAAGCAGAGCAGGATTGCAAGAAGGCTTGGGGTTAAGAAAGGCACATTACCCTTTCATTATCTTGGAATCCCTCTATTTTGGGGAAGGGTAAAGCGTGCACATCTTGAGGGTATTGCTCTGAAAATCATCAAAAAACTGGTAAGCTGGAAAGGAAAAGCTATGTCCCAGGCTGGGAGAATCTGTCTCATTAATTCTGTTATTACCTCTATGTTTGTCTACTCATTCTCTGTCTACAGATGGCCAGAAGCTCTCCTCAAGGAGTTGAGTGGCCAGATTAGAAATTTTATATGGACTGGCTCTGTCCAGTAGAAAAAACTTATCACTGTTTCATGGAAAAAGTGCATTAAACCCATCAAGATGGGAGGAATGGGCATTAAGGATATCAGAGTATTTAATAGTGCTCTCATCCAGAACTTTGTTTGGAAACTTATTGCAAAGCCTGACTTCTCAATGGAATTATTGATTGATAGATTTGTTTCCAGGTTACAGAAAGGGAAGTGTCTATACCTCAAATCTTCGGTTTGGCCCTCAATAAGGTCTGCCTTTTCCATTCTTATGTTTCACTCAAAATGGATTGTAAGTCATGGCTCTCATCTCAACTGCTGGAATACTTCATGGTTGTCCTCTCCCCTCAATGAACATTTTTCAATTTCAGGATCTCTTGCGCAACTATCTATTGCTGATTTACATGATCATACAGCTACTATTAACCTCATTCCAGAAAATTTTAGGCTGGAAATTTCAGATTACATTTATGTGGATGTTGATATCATTGTTTGGAAACCTGCACTTACTGGTTGTTTTTCTACTCTGGATTGCTATAACTTGCAGGTTGGTTTGGTTAATGCTCTTCCGGCATGGATTGAAGGCTTAGGAAGGCCTTTTATACTGCCCAGTGACCTGCTGCTTCTCTGGAGGATTTGACAAAACAGGTTGCCCCTCCAAAGCGCGCTACAACGAAAAGGATTCAGCCTTGCTTCGGTATGCCAGTTTTGTTTTAGAAGCGACGAGACTTTGATTCACACCTTCATTCACTGTCAATTTGCTGCTCGGATTTGGGAGCATATGCAGTTGGCTTTCCATTTCTCCCTTAATAATTTCTCTTTTGATTCCTTGCTTATGTCGTCCTTCAAAACTGGTTCTAGCGAGCAAGTTAATTCCTTGCTCCTCTTGGCTGTTGTCTCGATTTTCTCATTTATCTGGAAATCTCAGAATAACATTGTGTTTAATAACATCAGGCCCTCTTTCAGAGAGGGTGTTCTACTGATGCATCAAGCCATCATATTTTCCTCGACAATTCAAACTGGCTCCATGCATAATAATGTATCTGACTTTGTTCTCTTGAGAGCTCTTGGTGTTCGTGGCAGGGAACAGAAGCCCCGAATGGTAAACTTTATCCGATGGATCCCACCTATCCGTGAATGGTTGAAGGTGAATGTTGATAGGGCAGCCTCTGGCGCACCAGGTCCTTCTGGCTGTGGAGGGGTCTTCAGAACTCATCAGGGCTTCTTTAAAGGCTGTTTCTTCCATTATGTTGGACATGCTCAGGCAATTGAGGCAGAACTTTGGGCGATGATCAAAGCGATCAGGTATGCTGTCCATTATGGTTGGCATAGAATTTGGCTGGAGTTGGACTCTGCTGTTGTTGTGAAGATTTTGAAATATCGGTCTAGGAATGTTCCCTGGAGAATGATGTCCTCCTGGATTTCCTGCCTTAAACTTGCTGAATAGCTTTGCTTGGATGTCTCTCATGTCTACCGGGAAGCAAACCAAGTCGTTGATGTTCTCTCGAAGAGAGCCATTACAGAAGCTAGCTCCAGTTGGTCTTTTACCTTACCTCTCTATTGTGACTCCTTGGTTTGCAGGGACATGGATGGTGTCTTATATTCTCGGTTTTGAAAGAGTCCCTGTATTTGAGCTTCTTTGTACTGTTTATTTCTTTTTTGTTATTATATTTTGTTGGGAGCAGGCCTCTTGCTTGTCTCTCAGACCTTCTGGCTAAATTGAAATTCTACGCATAGCTGATCTCTTAATCATAAACATGGTATCATTGAGGAAAAATTTACATTTAAATCCTTCATAATGGATTTTAAAGAAAAATTGAATTATCCTAAGCATATCCCCCAGGATTTTTATAACCAAGAGTGAAGCAAGGCCCATTGTCGTATACCAGGATACCCCGGGTCAAGCCCGAAACTCCTTGTCAGAGATTTCACTCCTGGGTATATCATTTCCAGAGCCACCTCTACCTGCTCGTATCCAGACAGGGATGTATTGTTGAATGATCCACATAATCTATTCCATACCAAAATACCAGGAAGTTCTTGTATTTTTATCCTCAAAGAAAATATGAGGGACTCTTCCCTAATCTGTGTTTTCTAAATCAAGTTTCCAAGTTTTCTACTAAAATTACTTTGATACCAACTGTAGTGACCCGACACCAGTTGCCTAGAGCCGGTTCTTTATTTCATTACATCTGCATATAAACAATGAATAAGAATCTTGAAGGACTAAGTAGTTTAGTATTATTGGAATCCAGATACATACATAAGTTCAACAATACATATTGAAAGGAAAAAAACCTCTAATTCTCCACTAGAAACATCATGTATCCTAGATTATGCTTGAATGTCATTCATAATTTAATTCTTCTTGCCTTTTGGAAATGAAACATAAGAAATGGGTGAGCTCAAATGCTCAGTAAGGGTAAGAAATACTGCGGAAGATATCATAAACATAAGACATGGTAAGTAATTGAAAACACATGCCTTAAAAAATAATAATCTTGAACACATTATGGCATGAATATGAGCTGAGCAAATAATGCCATAATAAAACATACACATGGTTATTCTACTAGTTGAATAACAACATGAACTTAAAATACTAGAATCATAATGTGGGAAGTGCATATGCTGGACATCATAACCATACCGTCCAGTCCTCGTGATAGGACCATAAATAATCATTTTGTCAAGGCCTTGTGCCAAGACCATAGCTTGTCTCATGAGACCTACCGATGCATCGAGGGGAAATAGTGGGCACCACCCATCACATAATAAGTATAATGAATTCATTATATGAGTGGGGATAAACATAAACAACATATACATTCATAATGAAACTATCATATGAAATGTAACTAACTCCCCCCAATCATTAAAAAAACTCTAACCATTCCAAGTAATACGATGAATGGTTTTAGGATAGATCATCCACAATAAAGTTATTAATAAAAAATTCAATAATATATGGTATTTGAAATCATAAATTATTAGTCCCAACAATACATAAGAATCAACAAGAGTGTTGAATCAGACGAGAATACTCATATAAAATCATTAAGCAGTTCTTGAGATAAATAAACTATTGTTTTGAAAAGAATGGTTCTTTTGGAAAAATATTTGTATAAAACCATAAGTGAAATAAGATTGTATTTTTATAATCAATTGAGTGATTTTACAAAGATAATGGTTTCCAAAAATATATTATATTGTGCCCTTGAAAATAGATAATAATTTGAGAACATCCCTTGAGTCGGGCTTATATATTGGAAACAATTTTGAATGCTCCTTTTTAAAACGTGTAACTATCCATAAAATAAGGAAGGTTTATGGTTGGTAATTATATATATAATACCCAGACATAATTTATTATGAGTAAATAACAATAAATAAGAATTTCATTGAGGTAATTAGACAATGAAACTAACCCAAATTGAAATGGGAGTTCTGTTGGAAAACCATTACCTTAACTCCGAACATGTTCCTCTCTTGAAAATAAGCTCTTGGAATATGAAATTATACTTCTTAATAAATTATTTAAGAACCTATTAGACATGTATTTAGTTTATCATAATCCTGGTTTGTTCATTTATGTTCTTATTGATAAGTTATTGTATTGAATTCCGTCGCTTGGGAGTGTTCATTTTCATTATTTTCATCTTCGGTTCACTTGTTTTTAAGTATGTGGAATGGATGAAAATCTATAGATTTGAAATTATATATTATTTATGAACATAAATAGGTGTTATTGGCCATTTATATTACTTTTTTACATGTAAATAGGATGAATTATTATATATAACTTTAATGATAATTGTTTCGGTTAATATGTGGGTTTTGATTACAATGAACACATTTTTCATTATAACTTAATACCATTTGTACGAAGGGATTTCAGAATAATAAATATGTTATATTATATATAATAATATGGTTCAACCATAACAAGAATGGTTTTAGGACCATAATTGGGAATGATAATAGAAATCAAAAGTCCATCATCCTTGAGTGCGGAAAATTGACACATCTCGGATGGTCTTCTTGCTACTAGTATAAATGAAGGTAAAAAGGGGGAGATGTTGATAACTTATTTGACTATCATGAAAAAATTCTATTACATATAAGGTACTAGATTCATCACAAAATTTGGATAAGTATAGTTAATATAAATAGAAAATAAATGAACATGAAAGGAAAGACCAAGAATTGAAAAGAGGAATTTACCTCTTGAACCGAACTTCCTTAAGAGCCTCCTTAAGGAGAGTTTTTCATATTTTTATGAGACCAAGGCTTTCTGGACTTGGGGAAGGAGAGTGGGAAGGTATTTTGATAGAATTTGGAGAAGGAAAAAAGTCTTGAGAGGATTGAATGGAAGGGGGAGTGAGAGGGGATTTTTATAGTGGAGGAGAAAAGGGATTTCTTAATATAAAATTCATTAAATTATTATATCTCCTCAAGACAAGGAATAGTGAGTATTAAATGACCAAGAATAGTAATTTTATCATGTGAGTTCGATCCAAGTGTGATTACATCAGTTTTGATGTCATGAATAGTATATTAAACTGATAAGTCTCATATATGGTATTTTACCGTATTTCATGATTCATCAAAAATTCATGTATTTCAGAAAAATACCGAAAATTTACCCCCACCATTTTTCAATGTGTAGAATCCAAAAATGAATTCCATTTTTCAAAAATAATTTTCTAAATAATTTTTATTTAATATTTAATTAAAATCATAATTTATTCAAAAAACAAGAGTTTTAAAACATTTGTTTACTTATTTTAAAACATAGATATATCGTACTTACACATGAATATTATTTATATACTATCATAAGTAATGTTACTATTAATTATGTCACACCCCGACCGATTCTTAGTTTTAATTTAATTATTTTGGGTCTCTATTTTGAGTGGCGGTTTGAATCAGTTCTTCTTTAAAAAAAAACTAGGTTTTATAGGGGTGCACGACTATGCCCGTGATTGTGCTCAGTTACCATCCTTAATAAGATACTATCTTATTATTATTAAATTTATTATTACAAGGGCATTAAACCATGCGTGCATCCCCGCACGCAACCGAGCGCGCGACCGCGCATGCGACCATGCGCAATATCCAAACTCAATTAAGAATGATGTTATTATTTTGGATCGATTTATTATTTTAGTTTAATTATTCATGTTGTCATTATTTAAGTTAATATGTTTATTAGGTTATGATTATCATTATTATTATTACTATTATTATTATTTTGTCTTAATGTTTTGATTTGGTTGTTGATATTAAATTAATGTTACAATTATAAAATAATTAACTTTCTATTTAAATTATAGTTATTTTTGTGATAATGTGTTGGTTAGTTTATGTTTTTTTAGTTTCATTTCTTTTTTCCCCCATTTATTTTTCTCTCTTTTTTTATCTCTCTTTTAATTTTTTTTCCTCCCTTCCTTTCACTCCCCTCTCCCCGTCGGACTCCCCCACCCACCTGGATCGTGTGCCCCCTACCCATCCCAATAAAGCCCCTCCCCCTTCTCTTTCCCATGAACCACCGCACCCATGATCCCCCCTCATGCCGTCACACATACTTGGCCGGCGCAACCATTGGTTTGCTACGCCACCCCCCTCGCGTCGTCGCGCTGTCGCACCAACCCCCTGTCCCGACCTCTCTCCGTCTCCCTACTCTTTGGCTAGCTGTCGGACCACCAACCTCCTCCCTCACCTCCGATGTCCGTCTTTCACAACCTCACCCTCCTCTCCCTACGCGCTCCTCTCCGACAGCCCCTCCGGGTAAAACCCTCTTCCGATTTGTGGTTTTTATTTTTTCCAGCGGGTTTGCGGTCCGATTTTAGGGTTTAATCTTAAATTGTGTTGGTTTGATTTAATGTTTTAGGGTTCAGCTTTGGTTCGTTTATGGTGCGCATTAGGTGCGATTGAACAATTGAAACTTTTTTGGGTTAATTCATGATATCTTTGTTCAATTGTTTTATTTAGGGTCAATTTGGGTTTGTTTGAGTTGCGGTTGGTGGGCGACGATCCTTGCACACCATATTTGTGAAGTATTCCACACCAAGGTAAGTGGTTCCATGTTTAATTATTATTTGATTAATTAATTTTCTAGTTTAATTAATTTATAATTTTATTTAAATAATTTGTGCTGTGCGAAATTGGTCTTCTCTGAGGTTTGATTTGTATTTGAATTGTTTAGCATCCTGTTTATACTATGTGTGCGCTTTCTGTTGAAGTCTTATTTCTAGTTAATTGTAAGTGATTTTTTTAGTTGCACTGTTTGCTTTTTAATTCATTAGTTTGGTGTGATTTTGATTTTACATGAGGTTTAGTGTGTTTTGATGTGTTAAGTAGAGTTCCTCATGATATAAGTATGTTGTTGTTGTGATAACTCATGTTGTATTGTTGATTAGTTTTTCCTTATTGGGTAGTTAATTTGTTAGGATGTGACAAAAGGGTGCAAATGGTGTTTTGATATTGCGTCTTGTTGTGTTTAGTCGAAAATGAACTTTTTAATGGGTCTTTGGCGTTTAAAGTCGTGCGGTATATTTCGAAATTGTTTGGAAATTTTTTTCTGGTAGTTCACTTAATTATAATAATGGTATATTTAACTGTGTGGGTGGTTTCTTAAATTGTGTGCATGATGCAGATTGTGTTTTTGAGGTGGTATTTTGTGCATGTGGTCATGTAAGGGGGTTTAGGTCAGTCTACTATGCAAAGCGATGTTTTTCTCTTTAAAAGTTATTTATGAAAAATTGAATTTATTTATTAAATAATTATTAAGGGTGAAAAATTGTCTTGATTAAATTGTGTGGGTGTTTTTTGGTTCTTAAAGTCATGAGATGTGTGTGGAATTTGTTTAATAAATTCTGTTAGTGGTGTTCTTCATAATAAAATTGATTTCTTTGACAGTTTAGTCTTTATATTGGTTGTGTGAGTGATACAGATTTAGTTTTGGGATATTCTTAGTGTGCATCTTATTTCAAATGGCCTTTGTGTGTGCAAATTGTCGTTTTTGGCGTGCGTAGTGTCTTGTTTTATCTAAGTATGTGATTATGACATAATACTTGAACTATTAACTACATGACCACAAACAGGAAGCCTGGGTACTCGGTGGGAAGACTAAGACTAGTGCACTAGTGATTCAGAAGTGGCATCAGCTCGGTTTCACTTAGCTAGATTGATGACTACAATACTAACTAAACTTTTGGATGATGTTTGGAGACCACTAGGTTATGGATTTGTTTCCCTATAAGTGGCTCATGAACGAGAACATATATTGTTGTGTTCCTGTATCATTGTTCACCGAGATGCGATGTTCTAGGGTCCCACTTCTCTCTAGTATATTTAGGGCCTCTCACATGTATTGTGCTCATCTTTTGCTCTGTGCTCACCATCGGCACACGGTGTGACGTTGGGGTTAATAAGAAAGTGTGGTGTGTGTGTGTGTGTTAATTTAGGGTTTTTTCCATTTAGAGTAGTTTTCCCTTAGAAACTGATTTCATTAATGTTATTTAAACACTTATTTATTTTTATTCCATTAAACTCCATATGTATTTGTCATTTTATAATTATGTGTGGAACCTTTTCTTGGTGGCATCCTACTGGGATTTTAGCTCACACACTACATACACCCTTGGGTGTATGTAGATTCTGTTTCTTCAGCATTCTAGGTTGTGGCATCATGCACAACATTGGTGGTTCATATCGTCAGTGGCATCCTCGTGTTGGTTTGGTGAATGTAGCTTGAGGTTGTCACAACTCATGGTTCTTGGAGGTTTGAGTTAGTGTTTTTTGTTTTCCCTTTATTTATGTTCCTTTTTGGGTTTTTGGTTCAAGTTTTAAACTTAAATTTTGACTGTAGATTAAGGTCATTCTTGGTTATCTGTTTTTAGTTTTAAATTATTCATCTTTTTGTTTGTTTTATGTCTATCTATTCGGGTAAATCATTCCCAAGTTTCATTTTGATACCCGGGCACTTGTTCCATCCCATGGGGATCGGGAATGCCCTTCGGTCCATGTCGCGGACCGGGTCGGGTGCCGGGTCGGATGGTGACCCGGCCTGGTTCGTGAAAAAATGGTATCAGAGGAGGTTTTTGTTCTTGTTATTTGGGATGTCAGGTAGATCGGGGATAAGATTGTCGGTACTCGAGGGGAGGGTGCGAGAAGAGCGCTATGAACTCTTTCTCGTTTCAATCCTTGAGTAACCAGGGGTAGTCCGGGATTTATTTTTTTGACTTTGGTCTGTGTAGATGGGGGATGAAAGTAGGAGTAAACTGGTATTGCACGCAGTCTCACATGGAGTAGTGACCCATGTGATGACCGAGATTATGGTTCAATACTCCTAGTGGCTGGTGCATGTCTAGGGCATGGTCTTCTAAACCATGTATCCTGGTTAGACATGACCACTAGTCCTCCGTCTAGGTGCCTTAGTGTTCATGATGTATTTATTCTATTTTGGGATTGGCGCGAAAGTGTTTTCCTTTTTAAAAGGTAAGCGGATTTTGGTGGTGTTCTTATTTTATTTTGGTGTGTGTTTGGCATGATATTTGGGGTGCATTTATCTTGGACCTTGTTTTTGGAAATTTGGCTTTTGATTTGTTGAAAATTGAATTCCTAAAATAACATCTTGGCTTATTTGAAATTGAAGTGGGTTGTTTTAGAAATTTAAAGCATTTTGAAAATTTGTCTTGAATCATTGAAATGATTTTTTTTAAAAAGGAGAGTATTTTTGGAATGTTGAAATTGTTTTATTCTTGAAAGAGGATGAAAATTTCTTTGTCTAGTGGTATTCCTATGGATGCTCGTGTGGGCACATGGAAGGGATTAATGAAAAGTTGGTGGATTGTGCGGATGGGTGCCTGGGTGGCACGAAAATGAAAATCCACGAGGCATCCAGGAATATCAGTAGTGAGTGAATAATTTTAAAAGCTGCATCTTGTTTCCAAAAAAGTGGATTTTTCTCAAAAAAGGGGTTTTTTGTGCTTAAATGGTTTTGGAATTGGAAATGGTTTTGAGTCCGAAGTGAAAGCGATGGGTTCAAAAGAGTTGTTGGGTTTTGTTGTATTGTGCTTGGTTTTTCAAGCTGGTGTTTTTATTTAAAGATGAATTGATGTTTTAAACTGAGATTGTTTGATTTGTGTCAGATATGTGGATGTTTGATTTGAGATGTGTTTGGATTTGTGGAAGGCTGTTTTGTGTTCCTTGTTTGGGATATTCCCCCTAGAAATGTCCCATGGGTTTCTAGAAAGTCTCTCGGTTCTTGGCTAAACCCAGACTCCCTGTGGAGTGGCAGAGTTGGGTTCTACTCAGTGGTGTCGATTGTTCGTAGACGTCGAGGTCAGTTGGATATCATTGAATGCTTTGGGGAAGATGTAAGTGTCTAGTTTTCGAGGAACTCTAAAATTTGTGTGGGTGTAAGTTGTCTCGAGTATGTCTGGAGGAGCGAGACTACACCATCAAATGGTAATCATTCCGTTTTCTTTGCAAATGGGAATGTTTTGAGCGATCCTCAAGACAAACCACATTCCGCGGTTGTACCTAAGGAAGTGAAGGAGAGAGAAATTGGTGGATCTCATAGGTGATCAATCAATCAACAGGCGGAGATTGAGGTGCGTTAACCTTTTTGATGAGCTGGTTTCATGTTCTCAAGAGGTTGTGTGGAACAATCAGCTTAAAGCTCGTAATAGTTTTTAATCTCATCCATATTTTGGTTAGTGTAGATTTCTCATCCGATAAAGAGTGTGAACCAAAGAGACTTGTTCTTGGAGTGCCCCCCTCGTCAGTTTGTGTCGCGCGTTTGATAGAACGCTCAATATCCTACCTCTAGTGTGGTCAATCAGACACCCTAAGTTGTTCGCTGCAATTATTAGTTGGTATATTGACAGAGTGTCCGCTTGGGGGATGAGGAGTAGTATACAAGTTCTTTTCTAGCAGAGGAAGATCCAGTCAGAGGTGGTCAGCTTATGACTATGAGGCTGTATATGCTTCATACATCAGGGCCCCAACCATAGGTCTCGGGGTGAAGCTTGCGCGCAGTCAAAACTCATCGGACGTGGTACGAGTTTGGTCTGACTTAAGTCTTCAATGAAAGATGGGGACGACTTAAATTTCCTTATTGCAGTATCACCTATGAAGTCTTCATTTTTTTTGTGATGGGTATGAAGGTTGTGTATCCTTGTTGTAGTCTTAGTTTATGGGAGTTCCTTATAGGCCTTAAAAAGGTTCGAAGAATCCGTATTCTTGTGAAGCCAGCAGGCGGGCTCTGTAAACCATCTTGTGGGTCACTTAGGAGTTGAAATTGTACTCGTTTTGGGGATGCTGCCATCTTATGGAATTGACACACACTCATCCAGTTTTCCACTAAGTTTTGCAGTTTTTTCTATCAAAACCATCTTACGTGGTCGAGTGTGGTCCACTATGGAAATTTTTCATGCATGTCAAATTGTGTTGGTGGGTTTGTGATGAAGCATCCAGTCTGTATCTCTCAAAGTAAATGGATAATACCTGCGCAGGTTCCGTGGTGTTAGGAAATTTTAAAATGGTGGGGAGACCAAGTGCAGGTCTCGCCGATGTCCCCTATTTTGTTGGTTGGTTAAACTTAGGGAGCTTGGATGGTCAAGCCAGTGTTGGAGGTTTTTATGGGTTTGTGAGTCATCTTGGTTTGGAGAACCAGTGTTTGAAAAGAATCCTAATAGGGTGGGGAGACCCCCATAGGAAGAACGTGGGGGAAGCTCTCTTTTGAAAATGTGCATGGCGGGCCAACCCCTTGCTTATGCTCTGCCCGACCTCGACCATGCTAATTGGTTAGCTCAGATAGTGGGTCGTTGGGTGAGTTTTTTTGAAGATCTTGAGCAGCCCCGGTGATCCCTATGTTGTGGGTAGGGGTGTTCCAGGTTCCAGTTGTGTTTGAAGGTGAATTCCTTGTTGGATTTTCTTCTTGGTTATTCTGGGTTGGAGATTTTTGAAGTTTCAGGTCATGGTGTTTTGGATACTCGGTCTTCGAGTGATTGAGTTTTTATTTTAGGTATCTTCACAGTCTTGCTTGGAATCTTTGGGTTGGTCAAATATTTTGGGGATTTCTAGGGGTAGAAAGTGTCATGGTGGGGAGAATTGTCACACCCCGACTGATGCTTTGTTTTAATTTAATTGTTTTGGGTCTCGTTTTTGAGTGACGGTTCGAATCAGTTCTTCTTTTAAAAAAAATGGGTTTTATAGGGGTGCGTGACTATGCCCGCGACTGTGCGTGGTTCCCGTCCTTAATAAGAGAATGTATTATTATTATTAAATTTATTATTACACGGGCGCACAACCAGGCGTGCGACTGTGCACGCAATCGAGCACGCGACTGCGCACACGACCATGCATAGTGTCCAACCTCAATTAAGAATGAGGTTATTATTTTGGTTCATTTTATTATTTTTGTTTTATTATTCGTGTTGTCATTATTTAAGTTAATATGTTAATTAGGTTATTATTATAATTATTATTATTACTATTATTATTATTTTGTGTTAATGTTTTGATTTGGTCGTTAATATTAAATTAATGTTACAATTATAAAATAATTAACTTTCTATTAAAATTATCGTTATTTTTGTGATTATGTGTTGGTTTGTTTAAGTGTTTTTTTAGTTTAATTTGTTTTTTCCCCATTTCTTTTTATCTCCTTTTTTATCTCTCTTTTATTATTTTTTTCCTCTCTTCCTTACACTCCCCTCTCCCCGTCGGACTCACCCACCCACCTGGATCGGCCGCCCCCTACCCAGCCCGGCGAAGCCCCTCCACCCTTCTCTTTCCCACAAACCACCGCACCCCTGCTCCCCCTTGCACTGTCGCACAGACCTGGCCGACACAACCCTCGGCTTGCTATGCCCCCCTCGCGCCGTCGTGCCATGCCCCCCCTTTCACAGCCTCTCACCGTCGCCCTCCTCTTCGGCCAACCGTCGGACCACCAACCTCCTTCCTCACCTCCGGTGACTACCTTGCACAGTCGCACCCTCCTCTCCCTGTGCTCTCCTCTCTGGCAGCCCCTCCGGGTAAAACCCTCTTCCAATTTGGGGTTTTTATTTTTTCCAGCGATTTTGGGGTTTGATTTTAGGGTTTAATCTTAAATTGTGTTGGTTTTATTTCATGTTTTAGGGTCCACCTTTGGTTCTTTTATGGTGCGCATTAGGTGCGATTGAAGAATTCAACCAATTTTGGGTTAATTCTTGATGTTTTTGTTCAATTGATTGATTTAGGGTCAATTTGGGTTTGTTTGAGTTACTGTTGGTGGGAGACGATCCTTGCACACCATATTAGTGAAGAATTCCACACCGAGGTAGGTGGATCCATGTTTAATTATTATTTGATTTATTAATTTGCATGTTTAGTTAATTTATCATTTTATTTAATTAATTTGTGTCGTGGGAAATTGGTCTTCTATGAGGTTTGATTTGCAGTTGAATTGTTTTGTAGCCTGTTTATACTATGTGTGCGCTTTCTGCTGAAGTCTTATTTCTAGTTAATTGTTAGTGATTTTTTTAGTTGTGTGGTTAGATTATTAATTTGTTAGTTTGGTGTGAGTTCAATTTTACTTGAGCTTTAGTATGTTATGATGTGTTAAGTAGGATGCCTCATGATATATGTATGTTGTTTTAGAGAGAACTCATGTTGTACTGCTGATTAGTTTTTCTTTATTGGGTATTTAATTTGTTAAGATGTGCAAAAGGGTGAAACTAGTGTTTTGATATTGTGTCTGGTTGTGTTTAGTCAAAAATAAACTTTTTAATGGGTCTTTGGCATTTAAAGTCATGCGACATATTTTGAAATTGTTTGGAAAATTTTTTCTGGTAGTTCACATAATTATAGTAATGATATTTTTAACTGTGAGGGTGGTTTCTTAAATTGTGTGCATGATGCAGAATGTGTTTCTGAGGTGGAATTGTGTGCATGTGGTCATGTAAGGGGGTTTAGGTCAGTCTAGTATGTAAAGCGATGTTTTTCTCTTTAAAAGTTATTTATGAAAATTTGAATTGATTTATTAATTAATTATTAAGGGTGAAAATTTGTCTTGATTAAATTTGTGTGGATGTTTTTTTGGTGCTTAAAGTCATGCCACGTGTGTGAAATTTGTTTAATAAATACTGTTAGTGGCGTGCCTGATAATAAAATTGATTTCTTTGACTATGTAGTCTTTATTTTGGTTGTGTGAGTGATACAGATTTAGTTTTGGGATATTATTAGTGTCCATCTTATTTCAAATGGCCTTTGTGTGTGCAAATGATGGTTTTTGGAATGCGTAGTGTCTTCTTTTTTCTGAGTATGTGATTATGACATAAAACTTGAACTATTAACTATGTGAGCACAAACGGGAAGGCTGGGTACTAGGTTGGAAGACTAGGACTAGTGCGCTAGTGATTCAGAAGTGGTATCAGCCCGGTTTCACCTAGCTAGATTGAAAACTACAACACTAACTAAACCTTTGGATGAAGTTTAGAGACAACTAGGTTATGGATTTGTTGCCCTACTAGTGGATCATGCTTGAGAACGAATATTGTTGTGTTCCTGTACCATTGTTCACTGAGACATGATGTTCTAGGGTCCCACTTCCCACTAGTATCATTAGGGCATGTCCCATGTATTGTGCACCTCTTTTGATCTGCACTCACTGTCGTCACATGGTGTGACGTTGGGGTTACCAAGAATGTGTGGTGTGTGTGTGTGTGTGTGTTAATTTAAGTTTTTTTCCATTTAGAGTAGTTTTCCCTTAAAAACTGTTTTCATTAAAGTTCTTTAAGAACTTATTTATTTTTATTCGATTAAACTGCATATGTATTTATCATTTAATAATTATGTGTGGAACCTTTTCTTGTTGGAATCCTACTGGGCTTTTAGCTCACACCCTACAAACACCCTTGGGTGTATGTAGATTCTGTTTATTCTGCATTCCAGGTTGAGGCGTTGTGCACAACATTGGTTGTTCATGTCGTCAGCGGCGTCCTCATGTTGGTTTGGTGAATGTAGCTTGAGGTTGTTACACCTCATGGTTCTTGGAGGTTTGTGTTAGTGTTTTTAGTTTTCCCTTTATTTTTGTTCCTTTTTGGGCTTTTGGTTCAAGTTATAAACTTATATTTTTACCATAGATTAAGGTCATTCTTGGTTATCTATTTTTAGTTTTAAATTATTCATCTTTTTGTTTGTTTTATGTATATCTATTCGGGTAAATCGTTCCCAAGTTTCATTTTGATACTCGGGCACTTGTACCAGCCCATGGGGATCGGGAACGCCCTTCGATCCATGTCACAGATCGGGTCGGGCGTTTGGTCGGATGGCGACCCGGCCTGGTTCATGACACATTAGGGTATATAACTATTCATAAGGGTATGTTACTATTTACAAGGGTAGGTTACTATTCATTAAAAATTATGTTTTTCTTATTAGACTCTAAATAACTTATTGATTGCAACTATGAATGTTAGATTTTTGAAATTCACATCATAGAAGTGACAAACTTATGTTTTAAGGGTCACATAGCATATAGTAGTTAATTAGGTTATGATTTAATGTGATTATAAAATATTTATAAGAAGTGAATTTCCTTTAAAAAAATATTGGGTCATTACAACTGATCAGATCCCCCATCAAAACGATAGATTTCCAGCACAACTTTCCCTTCTTCTATGAACTGGAGGGTGAAGAATATCATTTCAATGGAGTTAATCCATTATTCCATGAGGAGGGGATCAGAATATCCACTAAACAAGGGTGGCCTTTGCCACATGAAGGATTGGAAAACAACTTGATCATTCCTTTGAGGAGGAGGGTGTTCCACATCGTTCACTTTATTATTCATAACGTGATCAAGCTGACCAAGTACTATCATGATGTTTTGAGTACTTGTTCCCATCATATCGGGCATATAATTGGGGAAATTAGCACATTCCCTATCACATTAATTGTTGGAACATGTTCTTCTATTTCACACCATTAACTAATAAAAAGAAAATACAATTAGAGGGCTTAAATACATAGTTATTGATTATAATAAGGAAACATCGAACATAATAGGATAAACATGTAAAGGAGAAGTATATACTAACTTGTGATTCCCTATGTTTAAATATATTTTATCCTTGATCTATTTCATAACCTATATTCTTATGGGATTATTTTTATTCCATTAATAATGGTTTGTACTATGCTTATGATTTTACTAAATCATATCCCTCAGGAGTGTCAATCCAAGAGTGCAACAAGGCCCGTTTTCTTGCACCAGTTCCCATTCAAGTCTAGCTCAAAGTGGTATTTTTAGGTTTTACCCCTAGATACATCTGTGCTAGAGCCACCTCTTCCTTTTTGTATCCATTCAGGGATGTGTTTTCTTAAAAAAACACTTACTCTATACTTACCAAAATATAGGGATGTTTATTATACTTAGTCTCAACCTTAAGGTTCTCAATAAAGTGATCTATTCCTAATCTACAAAAATAACTAGACCATCCTTTGATACCAAATTAGTTATACTTGCCTTTTACATATAACATTACATGATTTTAAGCATAATTATACATCAGAGTACAAGACAGGTATCTTGATGTCTAATGTCTTCAATATCTATGTGCATAAGACTGGAAACATGGGAATAAACAAAACACATACTTATTTAATCTTCATAAAGAGATCCCTACTTCCCTTGATCCCAAACCTCCTTATGGGGCAC
This sequence comes from Viscum album, assembly GCA_963277665.1. Classification (NCBI taxonomy): domain Eukaryota; kingdom Viridiplantae; phylum Streptophyta; class Magnoliopsida; order Santalales; family Viscaceae; genus Viscum; species Viscum album. The sequence goes on from OY728167.1 coordinate 224,758,107, forward strand.
CCTAGGGATAACATGAGAAAAGCGATGAGCTAAATAGCCCAGTAAGGGAAAATGAATAGTAATAAAACTTTAACACATGGGTTAGAAGGAATGGGATGATGACATAAAAAGGCATGTAACATATGGAATCATAACATATAAACATGGAATCATTTAAATGTGGAGTCATAGTAATATGGAAGAAAATAAAACATTACTTTAGCGTGAATTAAGGCTAATCGCCAAGACTTTCACACATAATATCTCATGAGTTTCATCTTTACATAATGCATTTGAGCGCTATTTGGGCACACCCATATTAACTTATCATGATTTTTTTCCACATAAATAATTATACATAATAAATCTTACATACACATAAGTGTTACCCATGAAAAGAATTGGGTACCATAATAATGTCATAAAGCAAAAAATGGGGGTATCATAAAAGTGTCCCTAAAAGAAATGAAATAAAATATACATGAAAAATTATAAGGGGATATAAGAATGTTTTATGGTATGTGATGTCAAGTAGATGTGACAACATGTAAGAAAAGTATTTATGAAATTATAGCATTAAAACATTTTTGTGTGGTTTTGAGGAAAATACAATAAATCCTTTAATAAATAAAAAGGAACAAACCTTTATGTAAAAACAGAATTGAACAGATAAGGTTTTCATATTAAAAAGAATGATTTTATAAAGATAATTTTTTCTTAAAATGGAAGATAGAATGCACTTGTAATCTGGAAAGAATTCAGGAAGTTCCCTCAAAACAGGTCTGCTTATCAGGAAGTATTTAAGATGGAATCACTTCAAACATGTATATCACCGAAAGAGAATAATTAGAGTCTTGATAAATGAATTTTTAACATTTACATAGCATTTATAAGATGCACATAAAAAGATAAGATAACTTTATTTTGTTAAAAGAATTGTAAGGGAACCCGAAGGAACAAAGGAGGTTTGAGTAGAATCCCTTAAGGATTATCGGATTGGTATCAAGTGTACTTAATAGAGCTTAATGAGAGAGAAAAGGGTATTTCATCACTTATAAATCATGAGGGATGTATGTGAGAGGTGAGAAATCATGCCCCATCAATAGCGATTACACATAAAAGTGCAGAACATGGTGGACATTCTTGAATAAAATTGAAATAGAGAGGATCCCTTACCTTAAGTCTGATGGTGTTCTCTACAGTATATTAATGACATGAATAATCAAATTAGGTTGACTAATTAATAATTCAAGAACAACATATATATGTAAAAGATTTTTTTTAACATTTTTAAGTTCCCACCCATGTTTGATGGGTTTAGTGGTTCAATTTCATTATTCGGGTCCGTTTGTTTCATTGGTTTTAATGATCGCTTAACTTATACTCATGTTCGGATACACATGTATGATGAGATTGGTTGTCCAGAATTGAATTTATATTTTATTATTGAATATACAAAAGGTTACATGGTAGTAAAATTTATTTTGTTATTTGGAGTTATGGTGAATCACTATATTAATCATTAACGATAAAAGATTTGATTAACATGGAGATTTTGTTACAATTAACATGCTTTGTAATATTATTTTACATCATATGTGAAAAAGGATTAAAAAAATCACATAAGATAAAATACACATATTATGATCTTGTTAAACCATTAAAATGGTTTCATGACCAGTCAAGAAGATGGTAATGCAAATTGAAAACCCATCGTCCTTGAACGTGTTAAATCAACACATCTCAGACAGTGTTTTCATTTATAGTATAAAAGGAGGGGTAATGAGTGATTATGATAAAATCATCCATTGAATAATATAATATAATTACATGTATTTTAATAAAGTTATAATTCTATTTGGGTTAAGGGAGATGACTAACGAAAAAAGAAAAGAACATGAAAGAAAGTAAAAGAATCAGAAAGAGGAATTTACCTCTTGAGTTTATATCCTTTGAGAGCCTCTTAAGGGGAGTGGATTTGATCTTTTGAGAAGCACAAGGGATGTTGGACGTGGGTTAGGATATTTGGGAGGGGTTTGGGTAGAATTTAGTAATGGAAAAGGATTTAGAGGAGTAAAGAGAAGTGGGGTGTGTGGGTGGTTTTATAATGGAGGGGAGGAGGGTTTTCTTAATATTTTAATCATTAGTTTATTATTTTCCAATAAGACAAGTAATAGTGATGATTAAATGAAAAAAAAAGTTAATATGTTCATGTGATTTCGATCCAATTTCTATTTAAATCATCCATGACTCAAGCATGATGCAGAAATTCAAGATTTAGCATTTTTCGTGAATTATCATATTTTACTATTCATAAAAATTCATGTATTTTAGAAAGATCCCAAAAATTCACCATAACCATTTCTCAATGTTTAGAATCCAAAAATGAAATCCAATTTTCAAAAATAATTTTCTAAAAATAATTAATTTAATTTTTAATTAAAATCATAATGCACTTGAATAATACAGATTTCAAAACTATAACCGATTTAATATTGTTTTCAAAATTTTCATAAGGAAAGATAAAATTATCATATAACTAGAAGACATAAAATTGATAATTTATGAGCACATTTTATAAAATACACTTTATTTTAAATTAATTAATTATTTTTAATTAATTATTTATGACTTACAAAAATACCAATACTTTTACTATTATCATATTATCACTTATAAGAAGCCTAAATTTTATTTATAGAACCAAGGTTGAGGTTAATATTCTTTTGGATGATGTACTTTTCATAAGGGTCATATTACTATTCATAAGGGTGGGTTACTATTCATAAGGGTATGTTAGTATTCACCTAAAAAATTTCTTATCGGACTACAAACATCTTACTGATCGCAACCGTGTATGTCATATTTTTGAAATTCAAAACATATAATTGTCAAAATTATTTTTAATGGTCACATAGTACATAGTAGATCATTGTGTTGTGATTTCATGTTACAATATGAAATACTTATATGAAAGGAATTCCCATTCATAAAACATTGGGTCGTTATAAAAATAACCAACCAAAACACCCTTAGCATTATATATTGAAACACCCAATGAGTTTTCTACCATATCACACCCAGAAAAACATGACACATTGGTTAAAATTGGGTACATATCCTCATTCCCAATTTCTGAGTCAAAAGAGATGAGTCTCGCTCATCTAATCACTAAGTGAAACATGCCATATTTTTCTATGAAAAATACTAGAGAAACTATAACAAACTCATTGTATCAAATATTATATGTTTGAATTAGTTTTTTGACCACTGCACAAGCCATATGTGATAACTTTAGTCAATCCTCCTCGAGCTTGCATGCCTCAAAAATGACTTTTGAACCAACTTCTGATGTACATTCCCAATATGGTCGACAAACAACCAAAACAACTATCGTGCTCAAACTGCAAGCACCAACACCATTAGTTTAGACATGCTCAAATAACCTTAATTCATCCCAAGACTAAACAAAAGGCTCATAATCCCTCCCACATCACATAAAAAATATCCCCCATCTTTCAAAAATTTGTCCCAGTTAGAAAAAATTCACATTCACACTGGTACCTGAATGCATCTTGTCCATCCACTAAATTGTCCCACACATCCTTGGATCTTCTAGAATGAGATCCATTCTTCCATAGACAAAAATAAAACTATTACTGCATGTAATTAATGGAAAATACTATCCTGATTCTATCTGACAGTCAATTATGTAACATAAAATTTCACCCATTCATGGCTCATAAAAACATTATCTTAATAACCAAGTGAGATTCACCTGAAATAAGGGTTACACACTAAATTCCCTATGGTGGTATTCACATTATAAGGAATCCCTCATTCCACTACCTGACCTCAACCACAACTGTATTCAGTATCTCATGTGTGTCCCTTCTCCTGATCCATGCTAATCTCATCCCACTAATACATGCCAAGGATTCACCTGGATCAGTTGTGCCACATCACTGAATCAAATTCAAATGTCTCACCTACCTATAAGGGAAATATCAAGTTTCATAAAAAACCCCAGGCCACCAATCCCACAATGATTTCATAAATCCCAATTAAAATCTTTTGACTCCTATCCACTCATCAATTCACTATTTAAAATGGGAACCATGCACAATCATTACGTAAAATTCCTATATCATCCAAATCAGTGGGTGTAAACTCTCATACCACTTGATCTATTACCTCAATCACACTCCCACGATCTTTAAACTATTTAAATGTCTTAAAATACTACCTCCCCAAGATAATACAATTATCCAAATGTAATAACTAACCATGAACACCTCATGATAATGCATGTGTTTCTCTCTAGTATAGTGTTAAAAAAACGCCGTCACTAAAAAAATCATATCCCACCAGGCATAACCCCATGTTATCCTTCCATATAGTAAAACTCAGACTAACTCAAGTCTGGTTACATCAATCCTGTTGGTCGGATTGGACACTCAAGAGGGGGGGGGGTGAATTGAGTTCCAATTAAAATTTCTGTTTAAAAACTTTGTCTTAAAATCCCCCAATTTAAATACAAAATTAAACTGTAGTGAATTTATACCAAAGTAAAGGTTCTGTTAGGTTCTCAAGGGATTGATTATTTCCCAGCTAATCAAATCATAAGAGTTGATTAACTTTTGAAACTAACTTACTGATTTACAACTAATATAAACACTTGCAAGTTTAATTATTAAAGTGACTTTAAAACAGTTTTGGTTTTAAAGTAATTAGCAGCGGAATAAAAAAGAACTTTGAAAATAAATAAGCACAGTAGGTTTAACCAAGAGGTTCAGTCTCAAGATGAGACTTAGTACTCTAAAAACTTTATATAAAAGTGATCCACACCCTGGATCGGGGATAAAAAACAGTATACAACTGTCCAGGTCACACGACCTCTACCACTGTTATCCATGGGAAACAAAAACAACAGCACCAGCTGTCCAGGTCACACGACCTCTACCACTGTTATCCGTGGGAAATAAAAGATGTAAGAGTGTTGAGTGAGGATTTACAAATACTCTAGTTAAAGCACAGGAGACAGTGTGTGTGTTAAATACAGCAGATAACACACACTGCTCAATATGTAAAAACATAAATCACAGAGCAAATATTTATAGTTTAGAAATGGATCTAGTGATTGTCGTGCAGTTCTGGACTCCTTTGATTGATCAGAATTTTCTCTGAGTCCTCTTCTGGTTTTTGTCTGGAAAATAGAGTATCGTCTGTTTCCTTGACTTCCAGGTGTAGAGACAGTCGATGAAGCTCTTGTGTTATGTTCTCGTTCTCAGCTCTTCACTGGTATGCAGTAATGAATGAGTTCTTCGTGTAAGTTCAGTCGTCTCTTTGCATTCACGCTTAGTTGTTCTTCCAGCACACCTCATGGTATGTATATCTCTATGTATTCGTCTATTCATCTCCTTTGTAGTAGCACATACTTCCTTTATTTAAATCACGAGCTCCGGCAAAAGATGATTTACTTTTTGTAGGTATGAGGTACGGTTCCCTAACATTCAACAAACTTCATTAAATAAATGACAAAGCATTAAAATATTCCTAATATGACCGTTGGTTAGATTAAATAAAGATAAAGAAATTAAAGCAGTGTCAGGTTCTGTCTCTGGAATGGTAGCTCTTGATATCGGTAGACTTGTGTTACGGTAGGTGTCTGTATCGGTAGACATCATTTGTAACGGTAGACTTCGTTTCGGTAGCTGTAACTGTATACTTCATCACATCAGTAGCGGTGGACTTGTAACGGTAGTTGTGGCTCTGCTTTGTATCGGTAGCGGTAAGTCCCTATCGGTAGCTTCCTTGATGTATCAGTAGACTTTGCATATCGGTGGACTCCAGCATATCGGTAGACTTCATCATATCGGTAGACTTCAGCATATCGGTAGACTTCAGCATATCAGTAGCTCTGTATCGATAGCTGTCGACTTCAATGTAGCGTTAAACTTGAGTACCGGTGAACTTGATGTATCAGTGAACTTGATGTATCGGTAGCTCTATTCGATATCGGTAGCTCTAAGTCCTAACGGTAGCTACTGTTCTGTATCGGTAGCTATAAACTGTTTAAGCATTCTATTGGCAGAATGTGTTAGGTCAGAGTACATATATCCAAAAGACTTATATTAAGTATAATTGAAAGTAACAACATATAATAAAGCATATTTGAGATGTATCAAACATAATTAAGATATAAATAAAATATAGTTGGGATTATCAAAATATAATAAAGCAACTCAATTCCCAGAGGGTTCAACAATCTCCCCCTTTTTGATAATCACAACTTATGCCAAGAAAATTGAAATAGTATCAGAGGAAAAGGTGGAAAAGAAAATTGCATCAGAGGAAAATGTTCTTTTGAAAAAAACTTCCATATTCCTCCCCCTTTCTTAGTTCCTCAAGTCTCAGTTTCTCATTCCCCCTTTGTGTGTTTCTCCCCCTTTGTTAACTCTTAGGTCTCATTTCGTATTTGCTCTCATTTTCTCATGTTATAATTTTCTCCCCCTTTGTGATTAAAAAAAATAATGGTAGTAGAGAAAAGATAAAGATTTTCAGAGAATAAATGACAAAGTAATAGAAACTCAGTAAAGTAGAGAATGAAGAGGAAGTTAATTAATATACAAAAGGTACACTGATAGAATCAGAATAAAAAAAATATATAAGTGAATCCTATCAAACAAGATCTAGAAACACTCAATCATCCTCTGGAACATGTGTCTTTCCCTTAGGATCAGCAGAGGGTTTCAGGTGCAGGGTCAGCAGAGGGTTTCAGAATAGCTGAAGGGACAACTGGTGGTTCAGCTACAGAAACTGTACCGGATCTGAAATCTGTAGTCCTCTGAGTGATCATCGGTGTCAAGCTCCTGATGCCTTGAACTGGAGTCAATTGAGGAGTACTCCCAGAGGCAGAAGAAGGAAGGGCAGGAGGTACAATTACAGGTCTGGCATCCACATGCAGGAAGGGCAACAACAGGTTTCTGAAATCCATTATAATTATTCCTCCTCTCTCTATTGCAGACAAAAAATCATCCCTATTTTCAATGAATTTTTCCAAAGCAGGAGTAAGCTCCCTGAGCTTACTAACCTGTTCTCTGAAGGCTTGGGTAACTGGAGGTAACTTCATATTCTCAATCAAAAGCTTGAAATGGTTTGTCATTTGGTGCTTGGTATAGACCTTTTCAAAATAAGCATCCACCTTATTCTTGATTGTCTCTTGAGAAGCAGTAGCTGCCCGCAGGTGATCAAAAACAAAACTACTAACTTCCCTAGTGGTAGCAAGAATCTAAGTATCTGATGCACCACTGGGACTGGCCTTATCCAATTCTTCCTGAATAACAGTGCGGATCTGGTCAAGGTTCACACAGGAGCTAGATGAGGGAAGAGGTTTCATTGAAAAAGCCACGGTCACCTTGAAGGATTGAGTCAGACTACTAACGAACTTCTGAAAAAGTTCATCCTGGCTGTTTAGATATTCTTTAACTGACTTTTTAAAGGCCTCAAAAACTTCCACAAACTATTTGACCACTTATTTGATATATCGAATGTCAGAGTTTACTTGATTTTGAGAGCTATGCATGGTAGTCAGAGAAGGAATCGATTGTCTTAAGGCAACTACAGCTCCTGTCCAACTCTCAATCTGAGTGTGGCACACTTTAAGTTCATCCATCATTTCTTTCACAGGACCGGACACACCATATCCAATGGATAACTCAAGGGATTTCTCCACTCTTTTCATCTCTTCAACCATACTTTTCTTCATTTCTGCCACTGATTACCTTATTTCTTCTTTCAATTCAGCTTTGAAGGACTCAAGGTCCTCCTTGGTTGACACATTTTTAGCCATACTGGGTAAGGTAACTGATTTCTTTTGGGTTCGGTCTTCCTCATCCGAATCACCATAAGAAAGTACAAGAATCATATATCCGAGATCTGATGTCCAACCTTCAATTTCATATAGCACTGATACTGAACCAAGATTCTCCCCCTCATTTGGAACATTCTCCTGAGGTATCTCTTCCAACTGTCCTTCTTGAGGTAATTCTGCAATTTCCTCTACAATTGCAGCAGATTCAATAGTCATTTGTTCTGAGTCATTAATAACTCTCTCATCAACAGGTTTTGTTGCTACTTCTTCCTGATCAGGCACTGTCCTGACCGTACTGACTATTAGAGGACTCAAACTGAGCTCTTTTTCAACATTTTCCTCATTATCTGCTTCACCATCAGCCTCCTTTTCTCCATTAACATCATGAACAGATTCGGTTGCCTCATCCTCCTCTGAGGTGTCCTTGACAACATACTGGAATGATTCTTCTTCTTCTTCTGTAGTCTCTATATCATTGTCCTTCAAGACAGTTTCTCTCTTTGGTAATTATTTTGGAGGGCTAGCTGCTCCATAAGAAATAACTTGATGCACAGGACTAGGGGGTAAGTCTGGGTCTCCTCCTTCCTCAACTGATGTCTCTTCCTCCTTAGCTTCATCATCACTGTAGATAGGTTCTGGCTCATCTGGTCCAAGACCAAGATCCCTCACATCCTTTGGTCTAGAAGAATGATCCACATGAGTATACTTGTCATAGATTTTTCCATCATCATTCACCCATGATTTCTTCCAAGGATTCCAACTGACTTTCATGTATTTACAGACAGTTCTTGTAATACAGAAGTTGTACTTAACCACTACCAGCTCATCCTGAGGTCCAACAACCTCTTTCACTTTTAGCATCACAGAAATCAGCTTTGAGAAAAATAGTGTATTTGATTTGGACTTCAGTCTAGTCATCTCTTCCACTTGAACCATAATCAATCTACATAGATTGATTCTCACACTGTGCTTCAGAAAATATAACATATATATGTCTTGGAATCTCAAATTGGCAAAATCTCCTCTTCTCGGACTAACAACATGCTGAATAAATTTAAACAACAGCTTATCTTCTCCTGCCATCTCTGCAGCAATCACGTTTCTAGGGGTCCCGTTCCCTGTAAGCTCCAGAAAAGCATCTTCATATTGAAACACATCACTAGTCGAAGGTACAGAATTTGAGTATAATGCATAATCTCCTTCATGGGAAACTCTTAAGTTCCTAGCCCATTCCACTGAAGTAAAAGATACTTCCTGATCATTTACCAAATAAATCATTCTGCATTCCTCCCCAGTCTTTTCAAAGAGGAAAAAATCATAGAACTACTTCACCAGCTCAGGATAGTAAGGTCCGTTGTTATTTGCGAAGCACTCAGTCCAACCTTGTTCTTCTAAAACTTTAAGAACCAAGGATTTACTCTCCATGAGCCATTCTACACACACCTCTTTCTCAACGACAATTTCTCGCTTTGAGAGATGCAGGTTTATTGGATTCCTTCGAGCTGCACTTCCACTACCACTTCCACTGGTACTAGCATTCGATATTTTCTGTCTTTTCACTTACGGCTCATCACTCCCATCTGTAACCTAAGGTCTCTTGACGCGGGCCATTACAGATTCGAGGTTTAAGGTTTTACGGCTTGAGAGGGTTAGGTTGGAGGGATTCGAACAGAAGAGTTCGCGGTGAGGTTGAGTGAAATCTAGACTCGGTTTAATATCATTTAGGATCCACAAATAAAATAAATCATATATATATAAAAAATTTAGATGTCTCGGCTTTACAGAAGTTAAAACAGCGCGAGATGTACCGATAAAGTCTTCTAACGGTGAGGATTTTCTAACGGTGAGAATTTTCTATCAGTTTCAAGGGTAAGTTATCATTCCTAATTCATGTATAATGAAACTTAATCTTACTGAACATAAAGGTTTAGTGAAAATATCAGCTAATTGAAGTTTAGTGCCTATAAATTCAAGAGTTATATCACCTCTTTGATAATGATCTCTTAAAAAGTGGTGTCTAACATCAATGTGTTTAGTTATAGAGTGAGACATAGGGTTCTTGGAGATGTTAATCGCACTAGTGTTGTAAAAATTAATTGAAAAATGCTTAAAATCAAATCCATAGTCCAGTAAAGTGTGTTTCATCCACAGAATTTGTGCACAGCAACTACCAGCAGCTATGTATTCTGCTTCAACAGTAGATAATGAAACTGAGTTCTGTTTCTTACTACACCATGATACTAGGGACTTTCCAAGTAAATGACATGTTCCAGATGTGCTCTTCCTATCTAACTTACAGCCAGCAAAATCAGCATCTGAATAACTTATTAAGTCAAATGATTGTCCTTTTGGATAAAACAAACCCAAATTTGCAGTATACTTAAGATATTTAAAAATCCTTTTAACAGCAAGTAAGTGTGATTCTTTAGAATTAGCTTGAAATCTAGAACACATACATATACTAAACATAATATCTGGTCAACTAGTAGTAAGGTAAAGTAAACTCCCAATCATACCTCTGTAATTAGTTTGATCAACAGGTTTCCCAGATTCATCAATATCCAATTTATAGGTGGTACTCATAGGTATATCACTTTCCTTAATACTATCCAAGACAAATCGTTTTAATAAATCCTTAGTATATTTACTTTGAGTTAAAATAATACCATCTTTAGTTTGAAAAATTTGAAAACCAAGAAAATACTTAAGCTCTCCCATTAAGCTCATTTCAAATTCATTTTTCATTATTTCTGAAAAACCAGTACAAAAAGAATTCTTAGAAGATCCAAAAATAATATCATCAACATAGATTTGTACTATTAAAACATCTTTTGAAATCCTTTTTATAAAAAGAGCAGGATCAGCTATTCCTTTTGTAAAACCTTTAGAAATTAGAAAAGTACTTAATCTATCATACCAAGCTCTTGGATCTTACTTTAAACCATATAAAGCTTTTGATAATTTGAAAATATGATTTGGAAAATGAGGGTTTGAAAAACCAGGTGGTTGTTCAACAAAAAAAATCCTCAGCAATATATCCATTTAAGAATGCACTCTTGACATCCATTTGATATAGTTTGAAATTTAGGTGTGATGAATAGGCAAGTAAGATCCTAATAGCCTCTAATCTAGCTATAGGTGCAAAGGTTTCCTCATAGTCAATTCCTTCTTCTTGATTGTAACCTTGTGCAACTAGCCTAGCTTTGTTTCTAATGATGTTTCCAGATTCATCAACTTTGTTTCTAAACACCCATTTTGTGCCTATGGTTATAGTGTCCTTAGGTCTTTATACTAATTTACGGACTTTGTTTCTTTCAAATTGATTTAGTTCTTCTTGCATAGCCATTACCCAAAATTCATCATTGATAGCATCATTGATATTTTTAGGTTCTAACTGTGAAATAAAAGCTTGATGTTCAACCTGATTTCTTAGAGAAGCTCTAGTCTATGTCCCTCTATCAAGATTTCCTACAACAGCATCTAAAGGATGATTCTTTAGAATTCTAGTTGATCTAGTAAAGGTAGGACTAGAAATTTCAGGTTCATCAATAGGTTGGGAATCAACAGAAGCAGGTTCTGGAAAATTTCCAGAACTAGACGTTTTTACTAAAGATCCACTTTCCTTATCATTAAGGTTCAAAACAGATAGATCATCTTCAAGATTTTCAGGAGAAGTCTTAGGCTCATGTGGATCAGTTTCATCAAATTTGATGTGAACAGATTCTTCCACACATTTGGTTCTCTTATTGAAAACTCTATAGGCTTTACTAGTTATAGAGTATCCTAGGAAAATTAATTCATCACTCTTTAGTGAAAACTTGTCAAGATTATCTTTAGTATTAAGAATAAAGACTTTGCAACCAAAAACTCTGAAGTAGTTAACCTTGGGTTTCCTACGGTTCCACAACTCATAAGGGGTCCTTTTAAGAACAGGTCTGATCAAGACTCTATTGATAACATAACAAGCTGTATTTACAGCTTCAGCCCAAAAGTAAATAGGTAGGTCATACTCATTAAGCATAGTCCTAGAAATTTCCTGAAGGGTTCTATTTCTCCTTTCTACTACACCATTCTGTTGAGGTGTTCTAGGGGTAGAGAAATTGTGACTATAGCCACTGTGTGGGCAGTAGGATTCAAACTCATGATTTTCAAACTCACAACCATGATCACTTCTCAGGGTTCTAATCTTAAGTCCACTAAGGTTCTCTAAAGATTTGAATTATTTGACAAAGTAAGAACAAGCTTCACTTTTGTGAGCTAGAAAATATACCCAAGTATATCTAGAAAAGTCATCTACTAAGACATAGATATAGTGCTTCCCATTTAAACTAGAACTCTAGAAGGTACAAATAAATCCATGTGAACCAACTCGAGAGGTTGAGAAGTTGACACTTCTTTCTTTTATTTAAAAGAAACTTTATGTTTCTTTCCCTTTTGACAGGGATTACAAACTTTGTCTGCTGGAAATTCAAGTTTGGGTAGGTCTCTAACTAAGTTCTTCCTAACAAGTTTTCTAAGTGAATGTACATTGCAGTGTCCTAATATTCTGTTCCAAAGCCAAGACTCTTTATGAAAATCATTTAAACAAGTAATATTTTGTTTTGCTAAAGAATTTAAATCAACAGCATAAACATTTTCATTTCTTAAGGCAGAAAATACTAAAACATTTTTAGAATTAAAAACATTTCAAGAATCATTTTCAAATTTAACATAAAAACCATCATCACATAACTGAGAAATACTCAAAAAATTATATTTAAGTCCATCAACAAATAAAAGAAATTAATACTGAGTCAGTGTTACCAATCTGGCCTAAGCCGATGATTTTTCCTTTTGAGTTATCACCAAAAGTGAAAAACCCTCCATCAACTCTGACTAAGCTTTTAAAGCATGAAAAGTCAACTGACATATGTCTTGAACATCCACTGTCCAAATACCAAGTCTTTCTACAGGAGCTCCTTAAGAAGATTCCCTATAAAACAGATTTAGACAGGAAATGATTTTGGTACCCAGATTTTCTCGGGTCCGGACAGGTTAGCCAACAAAAATTTAGGTACCCAAATTTGTCTTATGGGTCTCATAAAATTTGTAGAATCAACATATTTTGAAAGGTAAACCTTATTAGATCCGTAACTATAAATATTACTAGTTGAAGCATATGAAGTTTCCGAACTAGCTACATTCTGTCCATATTTAGGAATGAATTTAGTTTGGGTAAATTTTCTCTATCCTGGTTGGTATCCTATACCAGTAGTGTATCTAGGTGCTATTTGTTTACCTAGTATCTGAGTAAGAGTATCATTACCATTTGTAAACTTTTCTAAGTATTTATTAAGTTGCTCATTAGATAATTTCAGTTCAGTGTTTTCTTTAAGCAACTGAGCATTCTTTTCCATTTCAATATCAAGATTAGATTTATGTTTAACAATTAAAGAATACTGTTTCTTTAAACCTTTGTATTTTTCTTTCAGCTCATTATAGGTTTCTTCTAACATATCACAATATTCAAACAGTTTAGATTTTGACATGTTTTCTGAGTCAGAATCATCTTCAGAATAATATGAATTTAAAGTAGGAGTTTCAACTGTTACCTCATATGTGTTTGTCATAAAACACATATTTTCCTTATTTCTGTGTTCAGTTTCAGAAACTTCAGATTCAGTGGAGCTATCCTCAGAAGCGCTCCAAGTAGCCTTTATAGCCTTTTTGTACTTACTGTCCTTGTAATCATATTTCTTCTTGAATTTGAGCTTCGGGCAGTCTGCTTTAATATGTCCTTTCCTTTTGCACTCATAACAGACGACTTCATTTGATTTGTCAGGTTTCTTCCAATCCTTTTTCCAATGTCCCTTGTTTTCATACTTTCATTTGTAGTTTGATTTTATGAAAAACTTTTTCTTCCTATAAAACTTCTTAAACCTTCTGGCAATGTGAGCCATCTCAGCATCACTATCAGAAGCACTATCACTGTATTCATAGCTTGAACTCTCATTTATAGCTTGAAGCTTCTCCTTATCCTTGTTCTTTGAAGTTGAAGATTTGAAAGCAACAAACTTCCTTCTTGGTTCATCATCTTCTTCTTTGTTCACCTTAAGTTCTTCTTCATACATCATCAACTTTCCAATTAATTCCTTGACTGGTAGTTCACCAATATCACATGACTCTCTAATTGAGACAGAAGTTCCTCTCCATCTTTCAGGTAGAAATCTCATAATTCTCATAATTTATTCCCTTTATGGAACATCCTTTCCTAGAGAAGTCATTGTGTTGACAATTTCATTAAACCTGAGATACATATCAGAAACGGGTTCATCAGGCTTCATCTTAAAATTATCATACTTAATAGTATAAGTGTTCAATCTCATTTCCTTAACATTAGTTGTTCCTTCATGAGAAACAGCTAAGGTATCCCAAATTTCATAAGCAGTTTTACAAGAAGATATTCTATTAAATTCCTCATCTCCTAAAGCACAGTACAGAGCATTCATATATTTACAATTATTATTGTAGGCTATCTTAGTAGCTTCATTCCAAGTAGATCTAACAGTAGTAGGAATTTTATATTCCGATTCTATAGCAGTCCAAATATCAAAACCCATGCTCTCTAAATGAATTTTCATCTTGATTTTCCACTGAGCATAGTTAGTGCCATTGAAAAATGGTGGTCTATTGGTAGCAACACCTTCAATTCTATTATCCATGATAACTAACTTAAAGCAAAGATTTTAAAGAGATAAAAATTTAGAAATAACAGAAATTTTAAGAACTTTAAAATACAACAAAAATCAAAGTTGAAAAACAGAGTACAAAATATTTTAAACAATCCTCTGATACCAAATGTTGGTCAGAGTGGACACTCAAGAGGGGGGGGGGTGAATTGAGTTTCAATTAAAATTTCTGTTTAAAAACTTTGTCTTAAAATCCCCCAATTTAAATACAAAATTAAACTGTAGTGAATTTATACCAAAGTAAAGGTTCTGTTAGGTTCTCAAGGGATTGATTATTTCTCATCTAATCAAATCAGAAGAGTTGATTAACTTTTGAAACTAACTTACTGATTTACAACTAATATAAACACTTGCGAGTTTAATTATTAAAGTGACTTTAAAACAGTTTTGGTTTTAAAGTAATTAGCAGTGGAATAAAAAAGAACTTTGAAAATAAATAAGCACAACAGGTTTAACCAAGAGGTTCAGTCTCAAGCTGAGACTTAGTCCTCTCAAAACTTTATATAAAAGTGATCCACACCCTGGATCGGGGATAAACAACAGTATACAACTGTCCAGGTCACACGACCTCTACCACTGTTATCCGTGGGAAACAAAAACAATAGCACCAGCTATCCAGGTCACACGAACTCTACCACTGTTATCCGTGGGAAATAAAATATGTAAGAGTGTTGAGTGAGGATTTACAAATCCTCCAGTTAAAGCACAGGAGACAGTGTGTGTGTTAAATACAGCAGATAACACACACTGCTCAATACGTAAAAAGATAAATCACAGAGAAAATATTTAGAGTTTAGAAATGGCTCTAGTGATTGTCGTGCAGTTCTGGAATCCTTTGATTGATCAGAATTCGCTCTGAGTCCTCTTCTGGTTTTTGTCTGGAAAACAGAGTATCGTCTGTTTCCTTGACTTCCAGGTGTAGAGACAGTCGATGAAGCTCTTGTGTTATGTTCTCGTTCTCATCTCTTCACTGGTATGCAGTAATGAATGAGTTCTTCGTGTAAGTTCAGTCGTCTCTTTGCATTCATGGTTAGTTGTTCTTCCAGCACACCTCGTGGTATGTATGTATCTATGTATACATCTATTCATCTCCTTTTTAGTATCACATCCTTTCTTTATTTAAAGCAAAAGCTCCGGTAAAAGATGTTTTACTTTTTGTAGGTACGAGGTACGGTTCCCTGACATTCAAAAAACTTCATTAAATAAATGACAGAGCATTAAAATATTCCTAATATGACCGTTGGTTAGATTAAATAAAGATAAATAAATTAAAGCAGTGTCGGGTTCTGTCTCTGAAACGGTAGCTCTTGATATCGGTAGACTTGTGTTACGGTAGGTGTCTGTATCGGTAGACTTCATTTCTAACGGTTTGTTTCGGTAGCTGCAACTGTAGACTTCATCACATTAGTAGCGGTGGACTTGTAACGGTAGCTATGGCTCTGATTTGTATCGGTAGCGGTAAGTCCCTATCGGTAGCTTCCTTGATGTATCGGTAGACTTTGCATATCGGTGGACTTCAGCATATCGGTAGACTTCAGCATATCGGTAGACTTCAACATATCGGTAGACTTCAGCATATCAGTAGCTCTGTATCAGTAGCTGTCGACTTCAATGTAGCGGTAAACTTGAGTACCGGTGAACTTGATGTATCGGTGAACTTGATGTATCGGTAGCTCTATTCGATATCGGTAGCTCTAAGTCATAACGGTAGCTACTGTTCTGTATCGGTAGCTATAAACTGTTTAAGCATTCTATTGGCAGAATGTGTTAGGTCAGAGTACATATATCCAAAAGACTTATATTAAGCATAATTGAAAGTAACAACATATAATAAATCATATTTGAGATGTATCAAACATAATTAAGATATAAATAAAATATAGTTGGGATTATCAAAATATAATAAAGCAACTTCATTCCCAGAGGGTTCAACAAATCCTAATCTCAAACAACTGAATCTCTGACCATTACTCTATGTATGATAGATTTATATAATGGGGAGTACCCTGAACACTCCTCACATTTATGTAATTCAAGAGTGGAAATTTTTATCACACTTTCATTGAAATTCTATAATCATTCATAAAATCATTAGGATCCTCCCATGATCTATTACTCTACAAAAATTTTATCTCAAAAATGCAATGATCAAGGAATCACAGTAATCCTTCCAAAAAAAAAATCCTTAATAAAAAATCCATTGACACCTAATGTACTTCTCACTAAAAATTCTCAAGGAATATGCATTCTTATATAACATACCTGATAGAATTGAATGTTCACTATTATAAACCTGAATAATCTACCCATGATTTTCATTTCTAAATATACAATGAGTATGGGATGACCCCTCACATGGATAAACCATACGAATATCACTCTATTTAAATCATAATTCATGACTATCTGACACCCTAATCTATATCTCATAGTTCAAGTGTCTCCTACCAAAACCATAGGTCTTGTTTTTCAAAAATCGTGACACATAGGAAACAATTCTATCATCATATCTAAAAGGACACAACAATTCATGACCCAAAACAACCTACACTGGAGTCCCATATAAATGTTTCCTACATCATGTAAAAAATAAATTCCTATAAGGGCAATTATACTAACTTGGTATCTACAAATGGAACCAACCCATGAGGAATTAAAAATCTCAAACTAATCCTTATCAAGCCTCTATATATGGGAGTCAAAAAATATAGTATCACATTCTCTTTTTTAGTATCATATACAAAAAATTCTACATTCAGTAATTCAGGTCGAGTAATCATATTTGGCATCCCGGTTAAGTAGAATTCCACAAAGAATCTATATAAGAAAACAAAATATAGGTTTTTGATAAAAATATAAATAAATAAATCTATTTATGTTTTAAAAAATAGTATTATAATAAAATTATAGGGTTTATCTCTAAGGAATCATATTTATATGATTCCCTGCTATGGTCATCATGAAACTTGTATGTCGAGAACTACAATGTTCCAATCACATTGAAACAAATTATAGATCCAGATGACATGAAATTAGAATGAAATACTTATTGTGGTCTAGAAAAGTGGAATTATAAAAATAAATTATAAGGTAAAACTTCATATGATCTATTTTTGACATTAAAAATGAAAAACCCTCATCATTATTTATAACAATAACACATAAGCATGAAAATTTCATGTGAATATTACATTCTAACATGATGCATGAACACCAGTTTCTAGTGAATTGATATTGAACCAAATATAGTAATAAATCATCAATAATAGAATACATATTACACATGAGTTTCTTGAGGTGAACATAATAGCACTGTAACATCATAAGGAAAAATATAGAAATATCATATCCCTGGTAATGTGGACTTGATATTGGAATAGATGTTCTTAACACAATAAACTATTTTCCATCATAAGCTCAAAAGAATTAATATGTCACCTATTAACCATTCCCCCAAATTTTAATACAAAATAAAACATTGCTTATCTACATTATATCATTCACATTAATGTAATTAAACTGCATTGTAATGTCTCTAATCAGCTCACATTGAATAGTAGGTAGACTGGACATATATGAGACCTTAGGCACACCTCCCCGTATTCCTGAGGATTTAGAATTGTGGTTGGGTTCTATGGTATTACCATATATAGAATATATCCCCTAATTAGAGAACACATTAATAGAATAAATAAATGATAATCATTCATCAATAATAAAAATAAGATTACATTGGATAAATAAAACACCCTAACAAATAATAATATGAAAATTGGAATTATTAAATTCATAAAATGAAGATCTCTCCTTGGGAAGATCACATACTCAAATAATAAAAGTTTGAAATAAAAGTATAGTATTCCCTACAAAATATCTATGTATCTCCTCAATCACGGTCTCTGATCCCACTAAAGAAACTCCAACTCAATCATTAACATCATATTGGGGAACATCCCAACATGTTCCTATAATGAGTAGGACCTTTGACCCTGTTCCATAGTTTCATGGACACCCGAACCAGGTGTATGTACATACCACATTATAAAACCACCAAATCATTCCCACACATAATAAGTATAAAAATTTTGAATTCACATGTAATGATGAAAATTAATAATTCACTTCGAAATAATAAATAAATAAACACCAATCGATCTCTGGGTTCGGGAACCCTAATCGATCATACTTAGAAAAGACATCACTAGAGTGTCTCTATACACATCATGTAACCATGCATCTACTAAGGTGACAACATAAGATCCTATGATATATCCTAGGAATCCATAAATAAAAATAGGCTCAATGGAAAACTATTACATCACTAAAGGCACAATATTCTAATCATAAGGACCCCAAGAATCTCTCAAAACTCAATATCAATTTCTAAAATTTGATTCATAAGAATCCCAAAAAACCTCTAATAAAAATACTCCCTATGTAACCATACCAACTCACAAGATCCCAAACATATTGGGTACACCAATTAGTGACACATAATTTCATATGGCTCAACTGGACCAGTCCTCACAGTGACCTTGGCGTCCCAAAAGAATAATAACAGTAATATTCTCCAAGAACTAGTGGATTGATCCATGAAATTAAATAAATCCAATAGAACCTTGGTGTCCAATGTGTACCATACTGACTATATATAGAATCCCCACATTCCGAACACTCCAACACATGTGTAACATTTCGACCTAGGTTCCATGAACTAGTTCTGTAAGTTGGTTGATCACAAGAACTCTGGTGCACCTCTCTATATTCCAAAGGATACCGACTACTAGCAAGGCTCCAATATCGATCACAGGGAGACCATACCCTCCTATTATGAGAGTAATACAATAAAAATAAAAAAATATCCAAATGATATTACATAAAAAAAATACCAATTTCTAATGATTACGAAAGTAGGAAATATATTTTCAAATCTGAATAATAAATATTTCATGCCAGCGTAAGTTCCATGTGTCAAAATGAAATTCAAAAATTGAGGACAATGAAAACTCTAAAGTGGGTATCAAACCACATATGTGTAGAGACCGAAAGCTTGAAGTACATAGACATTACATTAATTTTTCAGAATACTTAATACATTACAATAACAAACACACAAGGACCGTAATAGTTTAGTGTCTTTGGAAACTCGGAAAAATAATCTTCTAATCATGGTGAAAGATCTTCAATATCTTCCATAAAGATCTTCCCCTTTTGTTTTCTTACCTAAAAACTTTCTTTATATCCCGGGGAAATGAAAACATAAATAGAGTGAGCTCAAATTCTCAGTAAGGGTAAACATAGAGAACATAAAACAATCCATAAACATTTGAATGCAAAAAAAAAACATGAACATAAAATCTAAACATCAAAATCTTGAGCATAGACATAAATCTTGGAAGTTTATAAGGAATATATCATAATAGAACATCAATCATCATAAAATAGAATTGGAATAAAACATGTAATTGTGGAAAACCATTAAGCACATGATATTATTTCCATAGTAGCCAAGTCATTGCTTCCAAGACCATCTTAGTGGATGAAGTCCCTTTCGGAATGGAGTTCACTCCTCGTTCCAGTCCTACATCACTGAACCAGATTAACTTACCATTCTAGCCATGTCTATATCATGAGATATAAATTTTTACCCAATGCATGGGAGGGAGATATAGGTCCCACCCATCTCATAATGAAATCATTCTTACGTGTTCCACAACATAAACATAAATCATTCATCATAACCCACATAATAAAATGGGTTTCATAACCATTATTCCATCATAACATAATCCATATAAAACAAATGGATATCATTTCATCATAAGAAAAGTGAAACCATGTAAATAATAGATACATTACACTTGAAACATACACATATGAAGTAATTGTTGGTCGGAGTTGATACTCAAGAGGGGGGTGAATTGAGTTCCAATTAAAATTTCTGTTAAAAATATTTCTCTTAAAATCCCCCAATTTAAAAACAAAGTTAAACTGTAGTGAATCTATACAGAGTGTAAAGGTTTAATTAGTTTCTCAAAGATTGATTAGGTCTCAGTTAAATTAATTTGATGATTTAAATTAACTTTTGAAACTAACAAACTGGTTTACAATAAGTATAAAAACTTGCTAATTTTAATTATCAAAGTAGCTTTAAAATAGTTTTTTATTTCAAAGTAATAGAAGTGGAATATGTAAAATATATATGTAATACTTATAGACTTAAAATAAAATAACAGAAAAGTTAACCAAGAGGTTCAGTCTCAAGATGAGACTCAGTCCTCTCAACAATTTATATAAATTGATCCACACCCTGGATCGAGGGAAAACAATAGTACACTACTGTACAGGTAAGAAGACCTCTACCACAGTTCTTCGTGGGAAAAAAATAGCTCACAGGCTGTTCAGGTCTTACTTGACCTCTACCACCATCCACAGTGGGAAACAAAAGAGTTATGGAGTTTGAGTGAATATTTAAGAATCCTCCAGTTTAGCACAGGAGACAGTGTGTGTGAAAAATAAACAGGGTACACACACTGCTCAAAATGTAAAGATAGAATCACTAAGAGAAGTATGATTGAGTTTAGAAATGCTTTAGTGATTAGTAGTGCAACTCTGGACTAGTTTGGTTTATCAGAAAAGCTTTTGAGTCCTTCTTTAGTTTATCTCAGAAAACAGAGTGTCGTTTTCTTCTTTGATTCTTGGTCCAGCTTAGCAGCCTGAGTGCATGAAATGTTTGTTGTAGTTCTTCACTCAAGATGCAGCTTGTGTTCTCCTCTAGAATGAGTTTCTTTGTGTATGTCCAGGATTCTTGGAGTATGGATGTAGACTAGAGAAAAATGCTCCACATTTGAATGCTTTTTTAGATCTTGTCTCTTTTTCCCTTCCTGTGTCTTCTTAGTGCCTTTTGTGTCAGATGCATGTACCTCTCTAGTGTTCTCTTTCCATCACTTTATAGCTTTCAGCTTTAGCAGAATATAATAATCACCTTTTTCATGGGTACTAGGTATGGTTCCCTAACATGCAACAGAAATCATTAAATAACATTAACTGCATTAAAACCATCAAATGTAACTGTTAGATAAATAAATAAATAGTATGAAGAGTATAGGGTTTGACTGGTTGGTCAAGAATTAGTAGCGTTCTATTGGTAGACGTCAATGGTGGACTTTTTGTCGTAGAACCATCCATAAGTAGCTCTTTTGGACTTCATCGATAGCTCATATACTGGTGACTTTAGTTCCATCAGTAGTTGTCTCTCCATCGGCAGCTCTTTGCATCAGTAGATGTTTGCACGTATCGGTAGACTTACACTATCAGCAGACTTCTATCGGTAGCTCTGGATTGTGATTCAGTACTCGTATCAGTAGTCTTACTCTACCGGTAACTACTAGTAGACATGCACATCGGTAGCTCGTATGTTCTGTCGGTCGACTTTGTTTCTGCTTATCGGTAACTCTGGTGTGTCGGTGCACTTACACTATCAGCAAAATTCTATCGGTAGACTTCTGTCTATCGGTAGCTCTGGTCTGTCTATCGGTAGCTCTGTACATATCGGTGACCTTAGTGTATCAGTGACTCTGTCTATTGGTAGACTAAGTCTATCGGTAGACTGAGTACCGGTAGCTCTATCTAAACACAGACAGTGACTTAATACTTCTGTTTCATACATAACATATCTGAATGGGTTAGAATTACTTCAAAACTTATATAAACATGGATAAACAAACATTAAACTATCTCAGAGATTATTTTAATATTATTTTCATCTTGAGCATAGATTGAAAGAATTAATATATAGAAAAACATTAGATTGAGATTATCAATGTATATGAAAGCATAATTGGGATTATCAAAATAGGTGAGGTCAACAATCTCCCCCCTTTTGATAATCACAACTTTTGATATTATCATTTAAAAAAAATTGTATCATAGGATATATAATTAAGCTCAATTTTCTCAGAGAGCACAGTATGGTATAAAACATAATTTATTAGAGATAGAATTAAATGTATTAGAGATAAAAGAAAAATCCATGATATCAAAGGTAAAATTTAGTGGCATCAGAGAACATCAGAGAACTAAATGAAATGATATCAGAGGATGAGAGAAAAGGCACTGGTATTAGAGGATGAAATTCTGAGGTATCAAAGGGGAAAAGCATGATAGCTCTTAGATAAAATTGCTCCCCCTTTCATTAATATTTCTCCCTTTGGGTGAATATGTCTTCCTCTTTTGATACATAGAGAGTATTTATCCTACTTTGAAAAATATTTCTCCCCCTTTGTGATAATCAAAAAGTGGGAAATAATAAAGAGAAGTGGAACAATAGGAATAAAAGAAAATCACATGTATTAAATGTGATAAAAAGGTATAAATACAGAAAACAAAATACAAAGGATTCCTATCAAACATTCCAGCTACTAGATAAAACCTCATCCTCAACGTGAGATTTTCCCTTGGGGTCAGAAGAGGATTTAGGTGGTGAGGATTCTGGTGAAGGCTTAGGAATTCCTGAAATGACCACAGGAGGTTGAGACACTGACACTGTGTATGGCCTGTATTGAGGAGTCCTTTGAGTGATCATATGTGTGAGGCTTCGAATGGCTTGAACAAGATTCATCTGAATTGGAGAAGCAGTGGAGGCAGAGGCAGGAAAATTAGGAGGGAAAATTACTGGCCTGGCATCAACATGCAGAAAGGGAAGCAAAAGATTTCTGAAATCCATAATGATTCCTCCCCCTCTCGCCATAGCGGATATGAAGTCATCCTTGTTCTACATAAACTTGTCCAAAGCTGGAGTCAATTCTCTTAGATTTCTAACCTGTTCTCTAAAGGCTTGATTGACAGGAGGCAGTTTCATATTCTCAATCAGAAGCTTGAAATGACTGGTCATTTGAGTCTTTGTGTAAATTTTGGAGAAATAGGGGTCCACCTTTTATTTCAATTATTTGTGAGAGGAAGAGGCTTCTCTCATGTAGTCTTAGAATATCTTAATAATTTCTCTGGCTGAATCTTTGGTAGAGAGAACAACTACGCTCAGTTCAGATGAGTCCACATAGCCATTGGTTGAGGCAGAACCAAGCTCTTCTTTCATCATAGCTCAAATTTGATTCAAATCCATCGAAGGTTTAGATGCAAGAGAACCAACAGAGAAATATATAGTCTCTTTGAAGCTTTTGGTCAGTCCACTGATAAGATTTTGAACATCGGATTCTTGGGTTTTAATATGATCTTTCATAGAAGTTTTGAAACCTTCAAATACTGAAACCATCTGGCTTACAATACTCTTCACATAAGCTAAGTCCTTATATTCTTGGGATTTTGAGCTCATGTAAGAGTCTAAAGAAATAATAGATTCCTTTAGAGCTTCAAGATCTGCTTCAAGTATAGAATCTTGAGCCTGGAATTCTTTAACCTCTTCAACTATTTCGCCCATAAAAGTTGATAAATTACAGGCAAGAGATAGTTCAAAATATCTTTCCAGCATAACCATTTCTTCAGAAAAACTGTGCTTCATCTCAGCAACTGAGGCACGGAAATATTCTTTCAGCTCATCCCTTAAGATATCCATATCAGCTTTGGTAACCAAATCAGTTGGTGCAATTGCTGAAGATGCTCTTTCAGAGGCTAAACTGACCACAGAGTCAGTCATAACTGATTGAATTGAAGATACCATAGAAACTTCCATTTTATTTACCTCTTACAAAAAACATTCCTTAAAGTTTTTCTTCAGCTTATCCATGTCATGCATTCTGACCACATCTTCAAGAAATAACTCAGAATCGACATCATAAGTAATATTAGGTCTATTGTGAGATGCCTCATTATCTGAATCTGAATTGTCTAAACCACAAACTACAAAACTAGGGTCTTCTGCCCAATAATTAAAACCAACATCCACTGTAACACTTCCAAAATTAGATCGATGCTCCCCCTCAATGGGTGCATCCTCAATTAGGATAACAACATTCTCAGCAACGTTCACAGCAGAATCCTCAGCAGGTCTTTCATCCTGAGGAGAATCTTCCACTATCAATTCCATCACTGCAGCAGTAGGAGGGTCTTATGGATTAGGTAAGGGTATGTCAACTTCATTTGCTTCCTCAGTAGGTACTAAATATTGTTCAATCACTGGACTCAAACTCAAATCAGCTGACATAGATTCTTCACTCTCATGAACATATTCTTCATTTTCTACAGCAGCCACTTCAACAGCTTCTAAAGCATCTTCTTCTTTATCTGATATATGTTGAACTATATTTTCAGAAGCTGGGCTAGGAGGCAAGTGCAGATATCCTCCTTCATCAGCAGAGGACTCTTCTGAATCATCACTGTAATCTGGCTCCTCTTCATCAGGTCCCAGACCTGGATCCCTCACATCCTTTGGTCTTGAAGGATGATTCATAGGATTAAACTTGTCATACACCCTATGGACATCATTGACCCATTCTCCTCTCCAAGGGTTCCAATTTATTTTCATGTACTTACAATCTGTAGTTGTGATAGAGATGTTATTCTTTACTACCACTGTCTCATCTTGAGACTCATCAACCCCTTTTACCTTGATCATCACAAATATTATCTTAGCAATGAATAGGGCATTTGTCTTTGATTTCATCCTTGTCATATATTCCATCAGGAGTATCAGCAATCTACACAAATTAACCTTTACACAATGTCTTAAGAGGTGCAGGAGATAGATATCCTGATATCTCAAATTGGAAAAGTCTCCTCTCCTCGGTATCAAGACTTGTTGAACAAATTTGAACAACATTCTGTTCTCTCCATCCATTTCTGCAGCAACTACTTGTATTGGACTTCCATCACTAGTCAGCTCTTCCAAAGCAATCTCATAATCGAAAATGTCACTGGTAGGTGGCATGGCTCTCGCGACATATCTAGATACTCTTTTATGTGGAACTTTCAAGCACTCAGCCCATTCAACAGATGAAAACGATATCTCCTTTCCATTCACAAAATAAGTTACTCGATTTTCATTCTCTGATTCATCAAAGGATACAAAATCATAAAACTGTTTCACTAATTTTGGAAGGTAAGGACCATTTTTGTTCGAAAAACACTCTACCGATTTTTGATCTTCAAGAACTTCGAGAACTAAGGACCTTCTAGGCAGCAACCATTCTACACACAGTTCCTTTTCAATCACCATAAATCGATTTTGTAGATGAGGATTCACTGGTCTTCTCCCCGACCTAGTTCTAGAAACACTTCCAATACCACTTGCTTCTTGCTCGGTCCTTTTCTTCTTTGTTTTCGCCTCAACAGAGTCATCTCTGGCGGTAGGAATTTTGGTTTTTTCCATCGCTGGTTCGAAGGATTTAGGGTTCTCTAAGGATTCGAGAGCTAAATTTCAAGGGTTAAGGTTTGTTGCTCGGTGGATTTAGAAGTAGCTCGGACTTTAGTTTTATCATTTAGGAATCATAAAATAAACAAAATGAAATAAAGTAAAAAATGATTCAGATTCTGGAGGCAGACAGAACTTTTAAAATAGCACACACATCAGTGAGAATTTCTATCAGGGAGGTTACATTTGTGAGGTTTTCTATCAGTGAGGTTATATCGGTGAGGTTTTCTATCAATGAGGTTACATCGGTGAGGTTTTCTAACAGAGAGGTTACATCAGTGAGGTTTTCTATCAGTGAGGTTACATCGGTGAGGTTTTCTATCAGTGAGATTTTACATCGGTGTGAATTTCACATCGGTGAGAATTTGACATCGGTGAGGATTTGACATTGGTGAGGATTTCACATCAGTGAGAATTTTACATCGGTGAGGATAGCTACCGATTGAGGTTAAACATTCCTAACTCGTTTCTAATGTAACTTAACCTATCCGAACTCAAAGGTTTAGTGAAAATGTCGGCTAATTGATGTTCAGTGCCTATAAACTCAAGAGTAATATCACCATTTTGGTAATGATCTCTCAATAAATGGTGCCTTACATCAATGTGTTTGGTCCTAGAGTGAGACATAGGGTTCTTCGAGATATTTATCACACTAGTATTGTCACATTTGATTGAAACGTGCCTAAAGTCATATCCATAGTCCAAAAGAGTGTGTTTCATCCATAGAATTTGTGCACAGCAACTACCAGCAGCAATGTACTCTGCTTCAGCAGTGGATAATGCTACAGAATTCTGCTTCTTACTACACCAAGATACTAAGGACTTTCTTAATAAATGGCATGTTCCTGAAGTGCTCTTTCTATCCAACTTGCAACCAGCAAAGTCAGCATCTGAATAACTCATTAGCTCAAAGGGTTGTCCTTTTGGGTAAAACAAACCAAAGTTTACAGTATGTTTAAGATACTTAAAAATTCTATTAACAGAAAGTAAATGTTATTCTTTTGGATTAGCTTGAAATCTTGCACACATACACACACTAAACATAATATCTAGTCGACTAGAAGTAAGGTAAAGTAAGCTTCCAATCATACCTTTGTAATTGGTTTGATCCAGTGGTTTACCAGTTTCATCTGCATCCAATTTACCAACAATACTCATAGGAGTTTCACTTTCCTTAATACTATCCAAACCAAAACGTTTTAAAAGATCATTTTTATATTTACTTTGATTCAAAACAATACCATTTTCATTTTGAAACACTTGAAATCCAAGAAAATATTTAAGTTCTCCCATTAAACTCATTTCAAATTCATTTTGCATATTCTTTGAAAAATCAGTACATAAAGAATGTTTAGAAGATCCAAAAATAATATCATCAACATAGACTTGAACTATTAAAACATCTTTAGAAATTCTTTTAATAAAAAGAGTTGGATCAGCAACCCCTTTAGTAAAACTTTTTGAAATAAGAAAATTACTAAGTCTATCATACCAAGCTCTTGGAGCTTGTTTTAAGCCATATAAAGCTTTCTAAAGTTTAAAAACATGATTTGGAAAATGAGGATTAATAAATCCAGGTGGTTGTTCAACAAAAAAATCTTCAAAAATAAAACCATTTAGAAAAGCACTTTTGACATCTATTTGATATAACTTGAAATTCAGATGAGCAGCATATGCAAGTATGATCCTAATGGATTCTAATCTGGCTAAAGGTGCAAAGGTTTCCTCATAGTCTATTCCTTATTCTTGACTATATCCTTGTGCAACTAGTCTAGCTTTGTTTCTAACTATGTTTCCAGAATCATCAACTTTGTTTCTAAAAACCCATTTTGTACCAATTGTTAAAGTGTCCTTAGGTCTGTCAACTAATTTCCAGACATTGTTTCTTTAAAATTGATTTAACTCTTCTTGCATATACATTACCCAAAATTCATCATTGATAGAATCATTGATATTTTTAGGTTCTAGCTATGACAGAAAGGCTTGATGTTCAACCTGATTTCTTAGAGAAGCTCAATCCTGTGTCCCTCTATCAAGATTACCAACAACAGCATCCAAAGGATGATTCTTTAGAATCCTTGTTGATCTAGTAAAGGTAGGACTAGAAATTTCAGGTTCATCTATAGGTTTGGGTTCCATAGCAGTAAGTTCTGGAATATGTCCAGAACTGGATGTTTTAATAGCAGGTTATTTAGATTTATCATTAAGGTTCATAACACTTAAATCTTCCTCAAGATTTTGAAGAGAGGTTTTAGGATCACGTGGATCAGTTTCATCAAAATTTATGTGAACAAATTATTCCACACATTTGGTTCTTTTATTAAAGACTCTATAGGCTTTTCTAGTTAAATAATAACCAAGAAAAATTCCTTCATCACTCTTAGAAGCAAACTTGTCCAGATTATCCTTTGTATTAAGAATAAAAACTTTGCATCCAAAGACTCTAAAGTAACTAAATATAGGTTTTCTATTATTCCACAAATCATAAGGGGTCTTCTTAAGAACTGTTCTAATTAAGACTCTATTAATAATATAACAAGCTGTATTCACATCTTCATCCCACAAGTAAATAGGAAGGTCATATTCAATAAGCATTGTTCTAGCTATTTCTTGAATAGTTCTATTCCTTCTTTCTACTACACCATTCTGCTGAGGTGTTCTAGGAGCAGAAAAGGTGTGACTATATACATTTTGTGAGAAATAAGATTCAAATTCATGATTTTCAAACTCACTTCCATGATCACTTCTTAGAGTTTTAATCTTAAGGCCACTAAGATTTTCTACAAATTTGGTGTATTTAACAAAACAAGAACAAGCTTCACTTTTGTGAGCTATAAAGTATACCTAAGAATATCAATAAAAGTCATCTACTAGAACATAAACATAGTGCTTACCATTTATACTAGAAACTCTTGATGGTCCAAACAAGTCCATGTGAACCAATTAGAGAGGTTGAGAAGTTGAAACTCATTCTTTTATTTAAAAGAAACTTTATGTTGTTTTCCCTTTTGACAGGGATTACAAACTTGGTCAATTGGGAATTCAAGTTTAGGTAGGTCTCTAACTAAGTTCTTCTTAGTTGGTTTTCTAAGTGAATAGATGTTTCAGTGTCCTAATATTCTGTTCCGAAGCCAATACTCTTTATGAAAATCATTTAAACAAGTAAAATTTTGTTTAGCTAGAGAATTTAAATCAACTACATAAACATTTTCATTTCTTAAAGCAGAAAATACTAAAACATTTTTAGAATTAAAAACATTACAAGAATCATTTTCAAACTTCACATTAAATCCATCATCACATAATTGAGAAATACTTAACAAGTTATACTTAAGTCCATAAACAAATAAAACTTTTGAAATTAAGACTGAATCAGTGTTACCAATTTGACCTAGGCCGATGATCTTTCCTTTAAAATTATCACCAAGGGTGACATAGCCTCCATAAACCTTTATTAAACTCTTGAAACATGAGTAATCTTCAGACATATGTCTTGAACATCCACTGTCCAAGTACCGTACCTTCTTGTGAGAACTCTTTAAGCATGTTTCTTACAAAACAGATTTAGATAGTAAATGATTTTGGTACCCAGATCTTCTTGGGTCCAAAAAGGTTAGCAATCAAAGCTTTAGGTACCCATATTTTTCTTATGGGTCTCATATAATTTACAGAATCAAAAGATTTTTAAAGATAAACTTTATTTGACCTATAAACATATGAATAACTAGTTGAAGCATATGAATTTCCAGAACTAGAATAAGCATAATTTTGTCCAGACTTAGGAATAAATCAAGTTTTAGTGAACTGTCTCTGTCCAGGTTTGTATCCCAAACCAGTAATGTATTTAGGTGCAAATTTTTTACCTAAAATTTGTGTAAGTGTGTCTTTTCTATTTGTAAACTTCTCTAAGTCTTTTCTAAGTTTCTCATTTGACATTTTCAGTTCTGTATTTCCTTTAACAGTTGAGAATTATTCTCCTTTTCAATAGTAAGTTTGGTTTTAACAGTAGTAGTGAGAGCATGCTATTTCTTTAATGATTTGTATTTATCCTTAAGTTCATTGCATTTCTCCTCCAGCATATTAAAGTATTCAAATAATTCCTTACTAGTCATGTTTTCAGAATCAGAATCAGATTTTGCATCATCTTCAGAATAATAAGAATTTAAAACAGGAGTATCTAAGGTTACCACAGATGTGTTGGTCATGAAACACATGTTGGCATGATTCTTCTCAGAATCAGAAACTTCAGATTCACTTGTGCTGTCTTCAGATGCACTCCAGGTTGCTTTTATAGATTTCTTGTATTTCTTGTCCTTATAATCATATTTCATTTTGCCTTTTAATTTTGGACAATCATCCATGATGTGTCCTTTCCTTTTACACTCATAGAAGACTATTTCATCAATCTTGTAAGATTTCATCCAATCCTTCTTCAAGTGTCCCTTGTTGTCATACTTTCCTTTATAGTAAGATTTCCTGAAAAATTTCTTCTTCCTATGAAACTTCTTGAATCTCCTGCCTATTTGAGCCATCTCAGCATCACTATCTGAATCAGAATCTTCACTGGTTGAACTCTCAGTAGGTATTTTCATTTTCTCCTTGTCTTTACTCTTAGAGGCAACAGACTTGAAAGCTATGGATTTTCTCTTAGGTTCATCATGATCCTCCTTATTCACCTTGAGTTCTTCCTCACACATCATTAATTTACCAATAAGATTATTTACTGGCAGTGCTCCAATGTCACATGACTCTCTAATTGAGACAGAGGTGCCTCTCCATCATTCTGGCAGATATCTCAGTATCCTCATAATTTGTTCCTTGGTTGGAACAACTTTCCCAAGTGAGATCATTGTATTGACTGTCTCATTAAACCTGAGATACATATCAGAAATAGGTTCATTAGTTTTCATTTTAAAATTGTCATATTTAATAGTATAAGTATTCAATATCATTTCTTTAACATTGTTTGTTCCTTCATGAGAAAAAACCAAAGTATCCCATATTTCAAAGGTAGTTTTACAACCATAAATTCTATTAAACTCTTCATCTACTAAAGAACAGTACAAAACATTCATAACTTTACAATTATTATTGTAAGCAGTCTTTGTAGGTTCATCCCAAGTTGTTCTTTCAGTTTCTGGAATTTTATATTGAGACTCTATAGTAGTCCAAATATCAAAACCCATGATTTCTAAAAGAATTTTCATTTTCAGTTTCCAATGGGCATAATTTGTACCATTGAAGAAATGTGGTCGGTTAGTAGCAACACCCTCTAGTCTATTATCCATAACTAGATTTTAGAAAATAGTTTTAAAGAGATAAAATTTAGAACTAACAGAAATTTAAGATCTTTAAATATGAAACTAAAATCACAGTTGAAAAACAGAATATTTCAAAAATCCTAGAACAAAAACAACCTCTGATACCAAATGTTGGTCAGAGTGGATACTCAAGATGGGGGTGAATTGAGTTCCAATTAAAATTTCTGTTAAAAATATTTCTCTTAAAATCCCCCAATTTAAAAACAAAGTTAAACTGTAGTGAATCTATACAGAGTGTAAAGGTTCAATTAGTTTCTCAAAGATTTATTAGGTCTCAGTTAACTTAATTTGAAGATTTAAATTAACTTTTGAAACTAACTTACTGGTTTACAATAAGTACAAACACTTGCTAATTTAACTATCAAAGTAGATTTAAAATAGTTTTGTATTTCAAAGTAATAGCAGCGGAATATGTAAAATATATATGGAATACTTATAGACTTAACATAAAAGAACAACAAAGTTAACCAAGAGGTTCAGTCTCAAGCCAAGACTTAGTCCTCCCAACAATTTATATAAATTGATCCACACCCTGGATCGGGGGAAACAACAGTACACTACTGTCCAGGTATAAAGACCTCTACCACTGTTCTTCGTGGAAAAAACAAACAACAGCTCACAGGCTATTCAGGTCTTACTTGACCTCTACCACCATCCACAGTGGGAAACAAAAGAGTTATGGAGTTTGAGTGAGGATTTAAGAATCCTCCAGTTTAGCATAGGAGATAGTGTGTGTGTAAAATAAACAGGGTACACACACTGCTCAAAATGTAATGATAGAATCACTAAGAGAAGTATGATTGAGTTTATAAATGATTTAGTGATTAGCAGTGCAGCTCTGGACTCATTTGGTTTATCAGAAAAGCTTCTGAGTCCTTCTCTGGTTTTTCTCAGAAAATAGGGTGTCATTTTCTACTTTGATTCTTGGTCCAGCTTAGCAGCCTCAGTGCATGAAATGTTTGTTGTAGTTCTTCACTCAAGATGCAGCTTGTGTTCTCCTCTAGAATGAGTTTCTTCATGTATGTCCAGGATTCATGGAGTGTGGATGTAGACTAGAGAAAAATGCTCCACATTTGAATGCTTGTTTAACTCTTGTCTCTTTTTCCCTTCGTGTGTCTTCCTAGTTCCTTTTGTGTCACATGCATGTACCTCTCTAGTGTTCTCTTTCCATCACTTTATAGATTTCAGCTTCGACAGAAAAGAATAATAGCCTTTTGCATGGGTACTAGGTACGGTTCCCTAACACGAAACAGAAATCATTAAATAAAATTTACTGCATTAAAACCATCAAATGTAATCGTTAGCTAAATAAATAAATAGTATGAAGAGTATAGGGTTTGAATGGTTGGTCAAGCATTAGTAGCGTTCTATTGGTAGACGTGCATGGTGGACTTTGTGTTGCAGAACCTTCCATGGGTAGCTCTTTTCAACTTCATCGGTAGCTCATATACCAGTGACTTTAGTTCCATCGGTAGCTGTATCTCCATCGGTAGCTCTTTGCATCAGTAGTTGTTTGCACATATCGGTAGACTTATACTATCAGCAGACTTCTATCGGTAGCTCTGGTTTGTGATTCAGTACTCATATCAGTAGGCTTACTCTACTGGTAACTACTAGTAGACATGCACATCGGTAGCTCTTTTGTTCTGTCGGTAGACTTTGTTTCTTCTTATCAGTAACTCTGGTGTGTCGGTGGACTTACACTATCATCAGACTTCAATCGGTAGACTTCTGTCTATCGGTAGCTCTGGTCTATCTGTCGGTAGCTCTGTACATATCGGTGACCTTAGTGTATCGGTGACTCTGTATATCGGTAGACTAAGTCTATCGGTAGACTGAGTACCGATAGCTCTAGCTAAATGCAGACAGTGACTTAATACTTCTGTTTTATACACAACATATCCGAATGGGTTAGAATTACTTCAGAACTTATATAAACATGGATAAAAAAATATTAAACTATCTCAAGGATTATTTTAATATTATTATCATCTTGAGCACTAATTGAAAGAATTAATATATAGAAAAACATTAGATTGAGATTATAAAAGTATATGAAATCATAATTGGGATTATCAAAACAGGTGAGGTCAACAATAATGTCCTCTTATATGGAAAATGGTTTTGATAAAACACTTGAAATGAATTCTTGATGAAAATATCCTTTCTTCTTCAAAATCATTTTATTTTCCAAAATGCCGTGAAATTTTAAAAGAAAAGGATTTTTTTGAAAATATTCATGAAATATTGTAGAGTATGCTTATTGAAAATAAGTCATTATGAAATCGTAAAAATCTATTCATTCCGTATAAGTTTAAAAAACATTATCCTCATACTTTTGTTGGAAAATTAAAAAAGTAAATTGTATGGTAAAAAAAAGAATGATTCCTTCCATTCATCATAGTAAAATTAAAAAAGGGGTAAAAATTAATTTAAACATACATGTAAGAATAGTAAACATTTTATGAAAACATTTTAAGAAAACATGGACATGGATGATAAATATAACCCTAGTAAATACTTACGAATAAACAATCTCGGATAAGAATGAGATTGGAATAATTGTCCCTTAACTTAGGTCTGATATGCTTCGTACGTATCTGAACCTCCTGTATAATGTTTTAAATAAGGTCATTTACTTATTATATAATCATATTCATTGTTATGATATCATATATGGTTCACTCATGACTTTATATTACCCGTTCTTTTGTAAATTCCATGTTAAAGCAGCGTTTTGGGTAAAATCGTTTTATTTATCGTACGTGTTTGGACTTGTTTTTCTTTATATTATTATTACTTATATCAGGATTTAATTACTTCCAGAATGAAAATCATTATTTATATATTATATATTTTCAGTATATATATATATAATATAGATGAATGAAATGAAATACACCGTTCATGGAGATGGTAGGCCGTACGTACGCATGAACGCTGTTTTCTTTTCCTTATTGACTTGAATGGAAGTAAGTAGATGCTACATATATATATATATACATAAATCCAGTAGCTTCTTTATGTCATATATTTCATTATTATTCATTATATATACTTTATAATCATTCTTGAATGGTTAACATGGAGAATGAATCTCATCGCATCGTGGAGACAGTAATCCGTACGTACGCACGAGCGATGATATCATTCCCATAATTATTGAATGGAATTGGAGTGGATGATATAATATCTTAGAATCAGTATGATGTTATAATAACCATATATAGTTATTCTTTACACAATTATACCCATCCAAGTAAGGTGGTGGTGGAAAAACTGATCACACCACGACGTGGAGACGGTATTCCGTACGCACGCATGCACGGTGATTTCATTTTCCGTAGGATGGATAGAAGGTTAAATGGGGTTGTTTCATATTAATAATAACATATCAGTTTATTAGTGATACTGATGTTATTACTTTATAATGAAACAACTAAATAAGAGGAAGTTTAAGAAGAAAGAAAACTTGAAAGAATCTGTAGAAGAGATTACCTCTTCTTCGACGCACCTCTTTTAAGCTTCCTCTTAAGGAACTAGATTTGGTCTTTCGATGAGACCAGAACCTATATAATGTTTCTAGGGTAGTTCAGAAGGGAAATGGTCAGGGTTTGGGAGAGCTTTAAGGCTCAAAATTGGGTGAAGTGAAGAGGGAGGAGGTTCCCTTTTATAAGGAAGGACAGGGGCACTTTAGAAAAAACTTAAAATATTATTTTATAATAAAGTAATATTCGGTTTATAATGGCTTAAAAGTGACTTATTTCGAAGATAATGTTGTTATGGGTATAAATCCTCTCAACCAATAAGTTTTAGACAAGTTTAGGATACTATTTTAACCTTATCATTTAGATTTAACTCTAAGTTAAATAATTTAACTTTTACCGTGTCTTCTTGTTTTCTTACACTATATGGTTAATAATCATACTATAAGAAGCCAAACTAACCCCAAGTGGCTCATTAATCATTTATATAACATTATCTAAGTCCTTTGGCCGATCCTTATATTTTTAGGAATAGAATAACAATTAATAATATAATATTTGTTTTAAACACTATTTTATGTCAATTTTGACAC
The DNA here is from genome assembly GCA_963277665.1 of Viscum album. Classification (NCBI taxonomy): domain Eukaryota; kingdom Viridiplantae; phylum Streptophyta; class Magnoliopsida; order Santalales; family Viscaceae; genus Viscum; species Viscum album. The sequence goes on from OY728167.1 coordinate 224,793,451, forward strand.
TAATTGGTAATTGATTTTTGTGAAAATCATAACAGCATGATTAGTTCTAAAAAAGTCAATTTAATAAATACTAACATGTCATATTAACCTAAAAAATTAGTGGAATTCATAAAAAGTCTCAAATTACATTTATTTGGGTATTTATAACATAAATTGTGTTCATATTTCATTAATAAGGTAATTACTGCATCATCATTGTGTCATAAATAAAATAAATTATTTAATGTCTAAAAATTATAAATAAAATACCATTATGTAGGAAATATTTTTATCTTTATAATTAATATTTTTAGTCGAATTTATCTTATATATAACCTTATATTAAAAATGTTTTAGTTATTAAAGTTTGATTCTAACTCTTTTAACTCTTCTTTAAATAAAATAATAATAAGTGTCCTAATATAATCCAAGTAGACCTAGAGGGTAATGTTTTGTTCCAAAGGTGGATTTTGGTCGAATTACACTTATAAAATAGAATTAGGACATGTGTTAGGTTAATAATAATATCATTTTTACTCTTAATTACCCTATTTACTTTTAACCGTGGTAAATAAAAGTAAAAAGTTACTATTCACAAAAAATTATTTTTATCTTATTGAACCACATTTTACTCCTTGATAATAATATTGTCTCTAGGATTTTCTAAATTCCACTCACAGAAGCGGTAAAATTATGTTTTATGTAAATTTTCAAATGCTCCTAGGAGGTGGGTAAAAGACAGTGAAAAGTTCAATAACATTTTTATATATCTAAAATTACTATAAAATGAATCTAATGAATTAAATTGAACTTATATAGGTATTATGTATCAATTTTGACCTAAAATAAATTTAAATAAAATAAATAATTATTTAAATAAAAAATTCGATTTTAAACAATAACTTAGTGTTTTTCACAATTCATCAAAAATTGAAAGTTTTCAGAAAAATACCAAAATTTCACACTAGGCTAATTTCGATATTCTGAATCCAAAAATGAAGTCCATTTTGAAAGATAAAATCTATAAAATTTCAAAAATTGGGTATAACTATTCATAATGACTAGTTTATATAATATTTTAATAACATATCGTTGTTTATTGAAACTCGGTATTGCATACAACACACGCTATCGTGGATGGTCACGATTGCGTGTAAAGAAAGCCAAGTCAGGGTTGCGTGTAGTGCAAGATTCCTTTGTTGTTTTGTATAATAGAATCCTACCATATTTTATTTATACATTTAATATATATATATACACACACACTCAATGTTGTGTAGAACAACTTCTATCAAACGAACTTGAAATTTTGTGTAACACGATCCAAGAATAGTGTTGTGTATACTGCAAGCTAATATGGTGTTGCATATATCTCAAGATAATCTTGGTGTTGCATACAACACAATACATCAAATAAATTAAAAATTATACTTCTCATAAAATCTCGGGTTGTTACAATATGGTTCTCTCATATATTCCCCACCCTGACTCAATCATCCAATATAAGGCCTTTTCTATTAACTATTCCTACAATCAAGTAATATATTCAGTTACCAATTGGGCTGCTCGAGTAGGGTTTGAGTACAACTCAGTAGGCCACCACCAACTACGTCTAAAACAATACCTGTTCGAATAGTGTGTGAATATTTATAATCAATAAATACTAGTAATAAATTAAATGGTTTTCATTTATTCAATTATACTTTATTTAACCACATAAATTCTTAGGTTCCCACAATAGTCAAACCTCAATACATGCTCTGGACCATGCTAGAGTATGAATTATTCCTAAGGTATATCATATGTTAGGATTCCTATATTTACATCCTTTATTTCAATTCACATTTTAGAATTCCATTGTTACTATTCTTAATCTCAATTTACATCTTAATAAGTTTTCTACCATTCATTATCTTATTTCACCATAGAATGACATTGTTACCATTTTTTTCTCTATTCTATTTTGAATTACATTGTTACCATTAAACATTTCAATTCACACATGAATTCCATTTTTACCTTTCATTTCCTCTATTCTCATTTGAATTCTATCATTACCATTCACTATCTTAATTCACACATGAATTACATTATTTCCATTAACTATTTCAATTCACATAATAATGTCATTGTTATCATTAATTTTGTAAAATCACACATAAAAAGATTAAAATATTACTTATATTAGAATGTCACAATATAACAAAGATCACAATAGAGCCTTTAATTAATTATCCAATTAATTAATCCGGCTCATAAATTTATAATTCGATTAATTCAATTAATTAATTCAACAATAAATTAAACACATTATTGATTTTATAAACCCAACAATCTACATTAATTAACTAAAAAATTAATTAATCCATCCACCATCCCAATTTCTCATAATTTATTCCATAATTATTTATTCAAATCACAATCTTGATATCCCATAATTAATTCAACAATTAATTATTCAATTCACGATCCTAGTATCCCATAATCAATTCAATATTTAATTATTCCCGATTTATAATCACAATATCTCAACAATGAATTAACCAAATTTGAAAATATCAATATCCCATAATTAATTCAATAATTAATTATTCCTGATTCATAATCCCTAAATTAATTAATTCCCCAAATTAATTAATTCAATTAGAAAAATAAATTTCTAAATGAAACCTAGAAATTATACAATTACATTCATGCAATTAAAATAATTAATATGGTATTTTAGTAATAGACCTCACACCACAATTTGTAAATGAGGGATCGCCGAAAAGAAATACCAAAAATTTGAATGGAATAATTACACATATAGGGATCTGGATCTAAAAACTAAATCCAATATTGAACAAGTCAATATAACTTAATTATAGATATAGATACACAATCCAAGATCCATATCCCAAAAAATATTTTTTGATATAACCAAATAAGAAGGAACAATATCTCAATGATGGGAGATGGACATGAAGGTTAATGGAAACCACACTGGATGAGATCCTCTTATAGGGAGGGGTCCAGATCATCAATTTGAGCTTCAAATCACCATGAACGGAGGTTATAGTGGATTAGAATCTATATGAGAGGCTCCGAAATCATGAAATAATGTTAGGGGTAGAGATAGGGATGATTTGTGATTAGAACTGGGATCAATTAATTTTTAAACTAATTTTATGATTAATTTAATTCCCATGTATTGTTTTCTAGGCTAGGGTTGATCGTATTCCCTAAATGTGTAGTTTAATAGTGTTCCAGTTCTACAGTTTTCATGGTTTCTTCTATTAGGCAGCATGATTTGAAAAATCATGAACTAACCATGTAAAACCACTCTATCAAGGGTTTCACGATTTGTTGGGCTAGGGTGCAAGGTTTGGGAAAACTGTGGGTGAACCATGAACTGCCCTCTTTTATTACGAAATTTCAAAATTTCACCCTAACACACCCCAAGGTAAAACCTAGATAAAAATTTCTAAAATCTATTCAAAAATATACCAAAAAACAAGACCAAGAAATCTCTAAAAAAGGTAGGGGTTTTACAATCTCGACACCTTATAACAGCTCATCCTTAAGTTGTACTCCCATGCATCACTAAGATTCTAAGTAAAAAATATTGGGACACTGAGCCTGCATATCAAGTTAACATTCCCATGTTTACTCATGTTCACATCCATTGTTCCATAATATATGAACTATTAGTACTGTTATTCCCCACAACACTTTATCGGTTTGATCCAACACACATATCAGATGCCCCTCAAAGGACACATTTATCTCAATCTTAAAACCATTCGCATCGATCACATGAGATGGGTTTGAATGATATCACTATTATTAGGACACATTGTAAACGTCATGAATAACACTATATCTCTATTGATGAGCAAATTGCTATACCACCAGCCTGATTCATTGCACAACCTCAAATGGTCCAATGAACCTGGGTGCCAGCATGCCCTGCCTCCGTAACCTGTGGTGACCCAACCTAGATGACACCAGAATGAACACGTGATAACCCTATAAACTATAGGGGTTATATTCATCTATCAGTATATAAAATTTTCTACTCTGATATGTATCCACAGACTTCTGAATCAGCTGAACTTGCTCTGATGTACCATGCAGGATACTTGGTCCAAACAACTCTGACTCACCTACTTACATCCAACATAATGGTCATCTGCATGTCCAACCATAAAGATCCTCATATGTTGTCATCAGTATCATAGCATGATAACTATTTTTATATTTGGACTCCTAAGTAAAACATGATCTAACTAAGATGCATCGAATCCTAGGACACATGCTGCTTCAAAACCTAATGAACTAGAATAATACACTTCTATTTTCCATCTAATTGTGGGTGGAATGAATAATAAATAAAACCTATGTACCTAGAATATTTTGTAAGCCCTACTGGAAGTGTATGCTAAAACATGAGTCATGTTATAATACAATAGTCATTGAAACCGCATGAAGATGGACTATCTCCCAAACATAAAAATATCTAAGTTGCTTCACTGAGAAAGTCCCCCCTTATAGTCATTAAATGTGAGTCCTTTGTCAAATGGTCCCCATTGACACAAATAGTTTAATTTCCCTGAGGAATACTCTGGAGACTCAACACAAAATACATAGTCACATCATCCCACTTATATTATAGAATGAGAAATGTATGTATTAAACTTCTGGATTTTTGATTCTCATCCTTCACTGGTTGAGAATTGTAGAATCATGTCATGAACCTTGCTATATCCTTTTACATAATCGACCACCAAAATTACGGATGTAGTTTGTGGTACATTTTGGTCACACACAGATGCACCACCAACTTCAAGTCATGAAACTCATGAATCAGCTCCCCTCACATGCTCATAGTCTCAACAACCTGGTTTCTGACATAGATGATCTCATCATCATCTACGACCCAATCTAAAAATGTATCCCCACCTTCAAGGATATCCTTCATGGTCAAGAATTCAAGATCCTTATACTATCTTCCTCTAATCCATCTCAATAGATTAGTCGCCACTGAATCTTAAATGAGCATAACTTTATTTTGGTTCTCTTGAACCATGAAATACATCTTCTCTAGTAAATTCATCATATTCCACTATGAACAAGAAATATAAAATACATGATTCTGTGTATTCTAGCTTAGGGTGTTGGAAACAATTTTTCATTCCTAGGTGTAAATGAAAAATAAAATTCAAATGAGTACAAATACTCAACCAACCTCCACTACCGGAGATTCAAATATCTCAATGATAAGATATACATCAAGATATTTTGAAATTTATATGTAGTAAAATTCCCGCCCAATAGATAATGTTGCCAAAACATCAATGAAAAACCCACAATAGTTAACTCAAGGTCGTGCGTAAGTTATTTCTACTCATGTATTCTCAACTACTGAGACACATACTCTACAACTCGATTTTGAAACATCAATAATTCTCCAATACCAATCACATAAGAAGGGAAAAAATATATACTCCTCACCAGGATTGGGTAGGATTAAAATTGATGCGAATGTTAAATTCTTCTTCAACTCCTTGAATGAATTAGCATAATCTAACAATCATTCAAAATTTATCCCTTTCTGGTTCAATCCCCAAAGAGGGAATTAAAATTGAGAGAAGTCATAGATAAACCTATGAATGTATTATTCTAAGCGAATAAATCTATGAATATCGAATATGTTATTTGGAATCTCCTTGGACCCAAGTGCCTGAACCTTCACTGGGTCCACAAAAACACCTTCCTATGATATGATGTGAACCAAGAAATATACCTGATCAATCTAAAAATAACACTTAGATAGGTTTGAATAATTTCAATGCTCTCTCAGTGAACTCTGGATGATGTCATGATGTTGGGCATGATCTTCATGAGTCTTAGAGTACACCAAGATGTCATACACAAAAACTACAACAAAATGATCTCGGTACAGATAGAATATTCTGTTCATCCTGATCATAAAAATTTTGGATTATTCTTCAACACAAAAATCATTATGATGAACTCATAGAGGTTATATCAGCTTCTAAAATTAGTCCTTAGTATAACAGAAGTTAGAAAAATCAGCTGATGATACCCCAATATCTATTCAATATAAGAAAAGATATAACATCCCCTCGACTGGTCAAATAGGCCTCTGATACATGGAAGAGGATAATTGTTCTTCATGATCATCTAGTTCAACATCCAGTAGTCAAGACACAAGTGTAATGTTCTATAATCATTATTTTCAAAAAATATCAATAACCCCAAGGTGACATACACAAGAAAATAAATCCCTTAACCTCCAACTCTTCCAGTCGAGTCTAGAGATCATAAAACTCTATCGGTGTAATTATGTAAGGTGAAATAGAGACTGTCTATACCCCATACACAATCCCAATCATAAATTACAAATCTCTCCCAAGTGGAAGATATGATAAGTCTTCAGAAAAAACTTCCTAAAAAAACTTCACTACTAGTGTAAAGACATCATGATTTTACAACAAACATGTACCCTAGTGGTACAGGCTCCTCCTTGGCATCCAAAAGACCTAAGATCAAATCCAGGATGGGACTAATTTTTGGGAACTGTAGCAGCAATGTAGCAGGGTACTGTAGCAGTACTGTAGCAGCGACGGAACTATAGCAGCGGAACTGTAGCGGCGGTGACACTATAGATGCGGAGGCACTATTGTAGGGACTGTAGTGGTGGCAGTACCGTTGCAGGTAATATAGAAGCCTAGGTAATGTTGAAGTACTATTCACCGAGGGGCCCTTTGGGCCAAAAAAATGGGATTTCAAGACTAGTATTCAGGCCACTTGGACTTGGGACTTCGGGCTATGTAATGGGTCTCCCTCTACCTAGTCTAATAAGGTATTTGCTTTAAATAAAAAAATGAGGCTTCGACCCCAACCTTAAAAAAATACATCATGCTTTACATATTCATCATCTAGAAATAGGCTTGAAACATGGGTTGTGAGATCTCTTAGTTGCTAAATAATTGGACCTACTCAGTCAGACGATATATCTTACTCTCCATGATGGATATAGTTGTTCCCTTTAAGAGGCATAAAAGTCACTCTCCTATGGTAACAATCAATGTGGTCTGGGTATTCTATTAACTTTTCCATACCTAAAATCAAGTCAAAACAAAACATATCAAGAATTAAAATATCCCATAAAAATATTACTCCCCAAAAATCAGAGAACACCCCTTGCTAAAGTAGATGTCTCTAGACTTTACTCCCAATGGTGTGTATGCCATCATCACCCCACTCTTGAACTCCACCGCCAAGGTTAAACCATTCAAATGTTGCAAAAAAATAAAGGAATGAGAGGCAACGATATCAAATAATTCACTCTTTAATATATAATATACAAGAATAATACCTCTCACCATCGATAGTCCATCATCACCATCGAAAAGTGTAGGCTTTACCCCATGTAACTATAAAACCCCACTTCAATGTGATGAAGTCGGATTACCCTATACTATACCATTCTATTGGTATGGGAAAACATTCCTAGAAGTACTTCATCTAATTTATCTAGCGCCGTGGACAATAAAAATCCAACTATCAGCCTGATATAGTGTAGAATATCCCCTTCCTGCACCCTGGTTCTATTTAGCTCAACCATCAATACACAGTTGTCGTGGGTTCTTGCATAACATTGATAGAACTCCCATATTTTACCAATATAGGCACTCTATAGGTGGATGGGGATATTGTATGCTATAGTGGTCTGGCCTAACACACACCTGGAAAATAATTTGGGTAATATCCTGAGTAATTGATCCCTTTCCAAGGACACTATTCTTTCTCCCCCTAGATAACATCCTTATAGTGACGCTTCTTATTGTTAGAATTCGTACATCCTAATCATGAATAATAAACCTCACGTCCTACACAAGAATCCTCCTTGAGCTTCCCCTCATCTATGAGAGCATGATCCATCACCTTAGTAAACTTCTTTAAATGAAAGTTGTTAAATTGGGACTTAATGTAACATTTATGGACATTATGAAAACTCCTCTACGTTGATGTCTCATCCCTTTAAAAATTTAGATAAAAGAATAGAAAATATTTAAGGCATCTGACATAGTCCATCACATACATACTCCCTTGATTCAACCTCATGAACTTAGATCTTCTCTATTTCCTTGGAATATCTGGATAGAAGTTATGTAGGAACCTCTCTAAGAAGTCCTTCCATACCATACCATACCATAATCATATACAGTACTTGAAGGATTTTACCCCCAACACATTGTTGATTCTATTATCATATTAGTGGCCAAATCGACCCTCTTCTCTTCCTGAGTCTCAATGTGGTCAAGTATTTTCTTGACAGACTCAATCAATAACTCAACTCCTTCGTGTCCACCCTCACGAATAAAAGACATAGGGCGATGTAAAATGAACCCCCTGGTAAGATTAGTCAAGGTTTTTACAACCTTCCCTTGGTGTCATTCAATAATCTACATGAAGCAAGAAAAGTTTTAATGGTAAAAATCTCTTGCTTCCTCACCCAACACCATCAGTGCCTCGGGTTCAAATACTTGTAGATCATTTCCAGCCATATCCTCTAGTTGTCCTCTCAACAAGTATCTTCATAGAGGAATATTATCTAAAATGAGAAACATATTTATAATAACAGATAACAAAAAACTGACAAAATTTTGTCAGAGTAAAAAACACAATACGACATAACAAGTCATTTCCCCAAGCCCTGGCACACTATAAAAACTGAGGGGATGTCACTAACCTAAACCATCATACATCTAGGTCATGGTTAACAAAGGGTAAAGTCATTCTCATTTCCATTTTCTTATAAGAAACCCGTTTATTTTTATCTTGAATAATTTTACAATTATCAATTCTCAATAGGACCATTTCTTACATCAATTACAGAAGCATGGGAAAATAGTTCAAGTTTAACAACATACCCAAAATCCATTTTCCATGTGTGCCTAAAATGATGCATGTCATAGAATAATCTCAAATGTCTTGAATGATTCATGGAATTTACATCTCATTCCACAGTATTCCACTAGTCAAATCATAAAAAATCTCAAAATAAAATATCACATAACACCACAATTGTGTCACCCAATGTGGAATAACATTCAATGTTAACCAAAAAAATCAATAACAAAAATCCCACACCAGGAAATTAGGTTATCACTCTTACATGGGTTAGTTACTCCCATGAAAAAGCTCACAACCATGGACCGAGCCTTCCTAGCATCCTTTTTACCATTCCCAAATATTTTGTCAAAATAAAAGAAAATAAAACTGTAACTGATGCCATTTTGAAATGTCCTGGATCAGGTGCCACGTATTGGTTTCCTGATTCTGTCTTTCACATGACCTTAGGAGCCCCTACACATATTCCATAGGTTTCCAACTAGTAGTGAGGTTCTAATATCAATCATGGGGAGACTATACCCATTTTTGAGTAGTACAATAGAAGAAATAAAAAAACCAAATGAGATGACAAAACCAAAACAACACAAATATATCATGATAACCATAGCCGAATGTATAAGGTCAAAGCTAGAAAATAAATATGTCATGACAAAGTATGTGCGGAGTTTCAAAATGAAAAACCAAAATTAAATACACTAACAACTCCCTAGAAGGTCTTGAACCACATATTATTCCCTCATCCATGCTCCATCACAATCAGTCATCGAACAATGGTAATTTTCCATTAACCGTTCCTGTAATCAAGTAATCTATTCGGGTACTGACCAGGCATACTGAGTATGGGGTGAGTATAACACTACAGGTGACAACCAATAGTGTCAAAAGTAATATACATCCTAATAGTGTATGCAATTGTATAAATAATAAATACCAGTAATAAAGTAAATGGTTTACATTTATTCAAATACTCTATATTTAACCACATAAATCCTTGGGATTCTTAGTACAACTGAACATCAATACTTACTTTGGAATGTGATGATGTTTGAACTATCCATAGTGGATTTTATACATCAAGATACCTTTTTTACCATCATTTATTTCAATTAACATTTTAGAATTATACTCTTACCATTCTTAATATCAATTTACATATTAATTACATAATTACCATTAATTATAATAATTAACAATTGAATTCCATTTTTAAAATTCTTGATTCCTACTCTCATTTGAATTTTGATGTTACCATTTAATATTTCAATTCACACATGAATTACATTGTTAGCATTCATTTCCACTATTCTCATTTGAATTCCATTGATACCATTCACTATCTGAATTCATAGATGAATTCCATTATTACCATTCACTATTTCAATTCACACATGAATTAAAATGTTACCATTAATTTTTCCAATTCACATACAATACAATTACAATATAACATATTTCACATTATCATAATTTTATATATATCACAATAGTACATTTAATTAATTCTCTAATTAATTAATCCAACTCAACAATTTATTATTCATATGATTCCATTAATTAATTCAATAATTAATCAATCATATCAATGCTTTTATAAACACAACAATATATATTAATTAATTCAACAGTTAATAAATCAACCAACCATCCAAACATTCCATAATTAATACAACAATTAATTATTCAATTCAAAATCCTGATATCTCCTAATTAATTTAGCAATTAATTATTCAATTCACAATCCAAATATTACACAATTAATTCAAAAAATATTTATTCCAGATTCCTAATCATGATATCTCAACAATTAATTGAATAATTAATTACCCCAGTTCAACAATCTCAATACCCCTTAATTAATTCAATAATTAATTATTCATGATTCAAAGTCCATGTATTAATTAATTCACTGAATCAATTAATTAAATTATAAAACCTAATTATTAAATGAACCCTAGATATTATACAATTTTATACACATAATTGAAATCATGACTATAAGATTTGAAGCATAAACCACATACCTTTATTAATTGATGAGCGATCACCTAAAGAATGTCCCTAAATTTGAACAGATTAATAATGTAGAGTAGGAGGGAATTTATAACCTAAATCCAAGATCAAAAAAGAAAATACCCCTTCAATATAAATTTAGATCCCAAACACTATATTTGAATTAAAAAATAGTTCTAAATCTTACTAGATTGGAAAGAACAATCCCTCAAGGATGGTATAAGAACATGAAAGATAAAGGATATAACACAGGATGAGATCCTCTTACCGAGAGGGGTGCATATATTTAATTTGGCCTTTGAATCGCCAATAAAAGAGTTTATAATGTCTTGGAATCTGTCCAGAAGGATCCAAAATAGTGAAAGAACATCAGGGGTCAAGCTAGGGACAATTTGGGATTAAAATGGGGGATCAATAAATTTTTTGATCACTTTTATGATTAATTTAATTATTGTGCATAGATTGATTTGAAGGGGCGCATAGTTTTCCCTAACAGTGTACCTTAACCATTTTCTAGTAATAGGGTTTAATGGTTTTTTCATTGATGGTGCATGGTTTGAAAAACCGTACACCATCCATGCAAAACCTCTCTTACTAGGGTTGTATAGTTTTCTAGGCCATGGAACATAGTTTGGGAAAACTGCACACCAACCATGAACTTATCTCTTTTTCTCCAAAATATCAAACTTCATCCCAAATCCACCACAAGGTAAAACCCAAAAAAATAATCAAAACTATTCAATAGATTACATGAAAATAATCTCAACACATCTTCTGAAAAGGTCGATGTTTTACAAATTTGATCAACCATCAAGTCCTGGGAAGGAAATTCCCACATCCCCATAATAATAATTTTTTATAAGGGTTCAAAATAGATATCCTAAGAAGAATGTCTAGGAATCCATAAATTAATCATGGACACCCAAAGGGAATTTACCAAATCTACTTGGGTGTGTTGTCTTTTAATTTTATCAAGACTACCTGATGAAATAGGACATATCAAGTATCAAAAATTTAATTTTAACCTTGAGGGGCCATATTAACAACTCATTATGTGAACCAAGGTTAGACTAACAAATGTGTGAGAAAACAAATCATATTTTTAACATGAAAAAATAATCGATCTATTTTTTTTGGTTACACCTACGATCATCAATTCCCATTCCCATATCATCCCTCTCAGTATGGTAAATTTATCATAGGGTATATAATGGGATACCATAAGAAATTACAAAAAAATCGTACCCAATAGGGGGTTTCCACACCCGTCTCATCCCTTTGAGAAAATATTATTACTCAGAGCACATAATAAATCTCTAGAACTGTCAAAATCATCTGAAGGCACTATTGGACTAATGTGGTCAATCGAACAATGACCCACTAAAGTTATTGCCTGAAGCCCCACAAATTTTCCCCACCATCTCCAAGTTATTCATCTCAACCATACTAAACACCAAGTCCTTAAAGATCCACTCACCCAATTATTCACATATCTATGGGTATAGAATCACATCCCCATAGTCATCCAACATAGCCTAAGTTTTCATGTAATCCTGACACTCATCATGTCCTATATGGAAATCCATTCTAGTTCGACACCTTCCTTCCCAAAAAAGGTTATTAGGGTACCCACTCAATGTTATGTATGTCCTACTAAGTTTAACCACCCATGTTTTTGAAATGGATGAATATCCATGTCAACTTGTAACTTTAGTGTTAATTAGAATGGCCTTTTCTTAAAACTAAGATTTAGAATGCGATTTTTAGAGTTTTGGAACCTTTGTGTATCGATTCTAGGATTTAATGCATTAGAGGTTTACCGGATGTCTCGTTGAGTTTTGAGAGTGTCAGGCCCCAAAACCCAAAGGTTTAGAGGGTCTTCACAAGTCACATTATTGGTTTGAAAATATACATACCTCAGCGGAAAAATGTGTAGTTGCAGTAGAGGAGGAAATACGCCCAACACTGGCTATGCATGGATTACCGATGCCATGTTCCTAGATCGAACAACTAGTGAAAATGGAGAGTATGCTCGCACTATCCATCATATATTTGGCATAGGAATTGGCCAATCATGTGACCCAAACCATAGAATTTGTTAATATTAATGAAATTAAATTAATTAAATAGAAATAAGAATTAATCAAATGAAAACCTAATCTACCCTCCCCCGCCTATTTCACTTTATTCACATGCAACCCACTTTCCCACCCAGTGTGAGACATCCCCTCCTCATAACCTCCTCTTTTCTATAAAATCAACCTTGGTTATTCTAAGTTTTTTATCCTGGTTACCAAGGTAAGCCTTAATCCTCACCCTTATTCCCACTTTTTGGAATTTTTTGTTTCTCCCATTTTACCTTTTATTTGGCCAAGAACTATGGTTTGGTTTATCTATTTTTTGATTTTTATTCCATTTTTATGGAGTGTGGTGGGACTCCTCATTTATCTTCGGGCCCGTTTCTATATCCTCCGCTGAAATTATCTTTGTAGGTGATTATGCCTTTTCCCAATGACACCTCCTAAATGACCCATAGTGCCTTATAAATGGAATTTTCATGTTTTGGTAAATTTAATGGGTTAAATTAAATGGGATAGATGATTCATGATGGTTTTCCATTTTTTAATGTATTATATAGATTAAATGAACAACTCATCATAGATGGTGACACCTTTCCTTTTTATTATGTCTTATTAAATGATTATGATGAATTGAATTACCTTTAATGGAATTGAATTTGAATAAAGGTACATATGGGATGTATTTACACATGTGTTGTGCTATAATAATATTTATTCCTTATTTAATATATATGTTCTAGAAAAAGGCGATGGATGGGAGGAAATTCCCCATACCAGTTATAATTATTTTACGCCTTTATAGAGGCAATATATGATTCTAAGGGGTGTTGATATACATGGGAAAGAACCCTCCCTTACACTAGGTTTGGATTATGGAATCTTACACTAGCGATACTATATGATTTTATGGGTTTATGAACCCCATTCCATGATTAGAGTGTTCCCATGGTGGCACACTCACCATCCTAGTTGTTGTTTTATGATGTCTCTCTCTCTTCTTGGAATGTTGGGAATGGACCCTATTTCATGAGATTTTAGGCTTGTTAGACTGGTTATGGATGTCTTAGCTATGCACCAGTCTAGTCTAGCACTAGTATTTCAGGTATTTGGCCCTTAGGTTTCCTCACTCACTTGCTTCATATAGGGGAATGCAATATTACTAAACTATATATATAGTTATTACTATATATATCATTAATGGACATACATATTATTACAACCATGGAACAAAGTGTTAGTCCCACTAGGTTTCCATTAGCAACCAGAATGAGTGGTTATTTAATTAATGAGAATTTTATTCCTTTCACATTATACCAAAACAATACTTAATTTATATTGAGCAGAATGGATTGGGCTAGACACTATGGGTTCCGGCCTACTGAGATTATATCTCACACCCTGATTGGGAACAATTGGAACTCGAGTAGAAAAAATTTCTATAGGTATTGATAAAGGGAAGCAAACATCATCTAATGTTTGATTTTCATTACTAGTTTAGAGTTGGGGTTGAGGACCGAGCTAGTGCTCGTGATTCTCATGAGATAATAACCATGTTTCTATTCTTTTATTACATTGTATTTATATTATAATTGTTTATCTTGAACATCTACCATTATCTTCTATACATGCACCACTATAAATTGGTATTTTAAATGTTTTATATTTAGTTTATTATTATTATTATTTTTCTACTATCTTTATATTTTATTAAACTACTTACACTATGTTATTATATTTATCATATGTTATACCACTGTTCCACTTTGATCTCAAGGGTATAGTCTCCCCACCGAACTTCCATTAGACCCTCGCTACAGGTATGTAACCTCTAGTATATGGGGAGGCACACTTTAGGCCATATGAAAACCAGTCCAGCTACCAGTTTAGTGGTAAATTAGGCCAAGATGTTACAATGTGGTATCAGAGCCAAATTTTTCATTTGTCTTACTATTTTGGGTTGGTGGATATGGGACTGGGACTGTGTCATCTCTTGGTAAATATCCCTATCTGGTAATGATAACCACACCCACAGGGAAGTGACCAAGTGTCTAGGGTTGGGATTCATGTTCATGGTGTTTTTTTATTATAATAGATTATTATTTCACCTAGAGGGAATGGTGTACATTCCACTACTTATTGATTTTATAGTTTTATGGTAATATACCCTTGGAACAGTATTCCATTGAAGTCACATGTGATGAATCATTATAGGTACATAATGAATTCACAAGCAATGCATATTCCATGCCATGTATTTGCATATGTTGGTTGAATTCTCCTTTGATTGTGTGTCATGAGTGTTATGCCATGCCGCCTATTTATTTATCATGTGTTTATTTTTTATATGAAATGATTATGTGTTTATAGAATGTTTCTCTATGTTACCTATGTTTAATGACTAGATAGTTTTATTTTTATAAATAAATGGGATAAATTTATGTGTCAAAATTTAAAGGGAGCCAATTTTCAATTTTAAGGTTAATGGGAGCCTTATAATTGTGAAAAGATAACTCATATTATTGAACCATATTTTGAGTATTTATATATATACCTACAGAACATTTTTTAAAATGTAAAGGATGTTGAAGTTAAAATTCTAAAGATAATTGGTTACTAAATGGGAGTCAAATTCCAAACTATAAATTGTATGGGTGTTTTTATAGGTTGGTAGATGACCATCCATATAAATTAACCCTTATATACGATCATGTTATATTTTGAAAATCATATAAATGAAAAATATGTGTGAGCGTAAATTTTATAGTGTATTGGGTTTGTTTAAATTGGAGCTAGATGTTAGTTTATAATGTTAATGGGCACTATATAAGCTAGGGAATGGAAACCCATATAATAAAAAAAATTTGTACGACCATGATATGATTTCGGGAATTTAAAATATAAATATTTTTTAATTTTAATCTATTTTTTTCAATGCCTTATAATAGCCTATGACCATATCACACGGGTATGGATATCGTGTGATTATTTTCTAAAATGCACAACTTGAACCAAGTAGGTCAGTTGGGCCATGTTTCAATGGGAAAACCCTTTACAATTTTTTTTAATTTAATAATTAGGAAACCTCTATTGGTTGGAATTCTGAGGAACCTAGGTTGGTTTAGCGGGACCCTCATTGGTCACCATATCTTTTAAAAAGTGATCTTGTTTTATAATTAGTATTTGATGGTCTGTTAATGATTTTTAATGTTTAAATATTGAATTTGAATTAATGTAATGGCCTCAAAATGGAACCCTAGGTCATCTCATCTATTTGAAACCCTTGAGTAATGGTAGATTGAAATTTTCATTTTGATTTTCCTTGAAAAAAAACATTAACACTTCATTCTTTTAGATATTTTTTAAATGATATGATCTTAAGACTAGTGATTGTCTATTGGTATGAACTTGTTATAGGTTAAACACTTATGCTCCCGTAAGGGGATATTCAATGGTAGGTAGGACCCATAGTGTTTAAATGCATTTCATTTTTATATGAGTTTCTGACATTTGGTGTAATTAGAGTGTCATTGTACCTACCAAGATGCTTATATTCTAAATTAAACCATAGTTCATATGGGTGTTCTTGGTATCTTTACCCTTGTTTTGGGCGTGATAATTGATTAATTCTTGGTTTCAGTAGGCAAGAAATTCCTACGGCATTGTCAGCCGACTCATATGCCTTATGAAACTATTTATTTATCATCAGGAGACTGAAGATGCTATCAGTCTGTTTCACTATCATTTTAGATAATGAGATTTTGAGCTAGTTTTTCTTTATGTGTGATCCATCAGATAGTTTAATGTATAGGGATGAAAATCCTAAGGGTAGTATCAAATATGTGTTGTTTTCTTATGAAATATATGAGTAGTGTGTGATGATATATGTGGTACCCATCATTTTCCTTAATGATGTAACAAACTAGTTGGGTTCTATGGGATCATTGATCTTTGAGATATTTAGTATGTTCATAGGTCAACTTCATAGAATAGTGACCTATATGTTAAAGTAATCAATTTCATCCCAATACTCGAGATAACATATAAGAGAATAGAGTGTTTTGAGATTTTGGATAGTTGGTTTTGGTTTACATTCCGAATCAGTGGAAATTGTGGATTTTACTTAGAGGAGTGTCACACATACATTTATGGTAAAGATAATCTAGATTTATTAGGAGTATCTTGTCAATATATTATTTGGACGAATAGAAAACTCTAATGATGGGTAGCATCACGTCAGTTTTTTTATGTACGGATCCTTATTGGTAGAAGGAACATACTTAAAGAGGACAATTCAAATTGGTTGGTCTCGATTGAATTCCTTTAAGGCTAGAATATTTTAAATTGTGTCGATACTTTTTCGGCATCATGAAGTGGTTATAGTGTGATATGTTTTAAACCATTTGAAAAACCATTGGTCATGAATGAAATTTGGTGGTTAATCTTGAATGATAAAGGGATGTCTCAGGTGGAAAAGGCTTGTGATCGGTTGGTGATGATTCATTGGTAGATGAAGCCAAGGTCCTTTCAAAAAGTCAGTCGGGAGTGGTTTTACCATTCATTATTCTTTTGGATTTCTTGTTATCCTCTCAGTGTAAGCTTATGAAAGAGATGTGCATGTCCCTTCTCTTGATGTCATCCTTGATGCACTAAGAGTGTGTTGGTCTTATGTTGTGATATAGTTTTAGAGATATTGGTCTTGAGTTTAATGTTGGTCTGATTGGATGTTAGACAAATGGTTTTATATTGAGGATTGGTTAGTATTGAATAAAACTTGTGTTTCAAAGTAGGAATTGTTGGGATATACTCTTGGACACCAGTCATTTTTCCTTTGACCTGATCGCTAGACGAATGTCTCTCTAGGCTTAGTCAATGATATTTTGTGGGCGCCTTGGCCTTATTACAAGGTCTCTTTTAAATATGGAGTATGTAATACCATTAGTTGGTACATTTTACTCTTATTTAAGGAATCTAAAGTATTCCCAAACTCATTGTATGGCATAGAGGTTGGGTTTAAAAGGGTAAAAATTCTGGTGGGATGGATCTAGGTTACCCCCACTTGTTCATGTTGGGGTAGGATAATTTAAAAAATGATTTGATGGTTTTACCAGTGAACCTCTCTAGAAGTCGGGTACGAGATTTGGTGGACGTGTTAGTGCTGAATGTAAAATTTCATAGAAGAAGGTGATGAGGTTAAATTTGCGGTACAACAGTCATCTATACAGGGTGTTTTGGGATAATATGGTCAAAGTATCTTGATTTTTTGTTCTTTATGTTCCTTATGTATGGTCTTAAAGAATCAGTTTTAACATGTCACTAGTTTAAAGAAGTAGTGGTGTGAATGTATGTTATCTATTTCAATGAAATCGTGTATGACCATTTTCGTTTTGGTTAATTGAGATTTGACTATTTCTTTCAAATGAGGCCCCTATTATGATCTCAGATGTAATCTTGTTTTCCCTATTAAATAACAAAACTACTAGTGTTTTTATAATTACTAAGTAATTATTCAAAGGGAATTATAATTGTAGAGGTACCATGTTTTTGAATTGTAACCTTTTGAAGTAAAATCCTATGGTTGAGAGAAGCTTTGGCCATATTATTAAAGACATGATTTTGTGATCAGGTCTCTAACTAAATGGGCTTGAGTAAGCTCAGTTTCAGTGTTTCATTTGGAATATGAGCATTGGATTGGATTTTTATAGCTTATGTACCATATGTTTAATTCATTCGTGAAGGTGTTCTGGGAATTTAGAAATGTAACATAACCATTTGAATAATAATTCACAACCCTCGTAGGTCAAGGGATTTTTTCTTTGTTCCCAAAGTCTTATCGGGGATGAGAAGTTCTAAGGTGGGGAGGTTGTAACGACCTGTTTTTTTGAACAGGATCAAAATTCAAGGGAATTTTGAACCTTTTCATTTAATATATGGTCCATTTTTAAAATTTTGCTTCGGAACATGAATCTGAGTTTTGGAACTCCTTTATTGTTGTTTTTATGCTTGGGTAAAGTTAGGAGCAGTTCTATAGAAGTCTCATTGAGTTTTGGGAGCATCAATCCCCAGAAACCAAAAGTTTAGAGGGTATGTACAGGGCACACAATTTGGGTAAAACCATGCAGACATTAGTAGAAAACCATGCGGTTGCAGCAAAGGAGAATAAATTCCCCACATGGGCTATGCATGGTTTTCCAAAATTGCACACCTAGACCACATAGTTAGTTCCAAATGGATAGTATGCTCTCACTATTAATCACACAGTTGGCACATAGTTTGGATAACCATCTGACACAAATTGTTCCTTGTGTTAACTTTAATGAAATTAAATTAATTAAATTAAAATAAAAAAACAAATGAAATCATAATCTACCCTCCCTCTCTTATTTCATATGATGGACACCCAACCCCCTATCCCTTTCAGTGAGCGGACACCCATCCCAACATCCTCCTCCAGTGTGGAAAATCATCCCCAATTCATTCTGTTTTTTCTCTAATTCCATCACCCCTTTTGTTCGGCTGAACCCTAGGGATAAGTTTGATCCCATTTTCGGTTTTTCATTATTTTTTAGGGCATGCAGTGGGACTCTCAGGTCATCTTAGGGCATGTTTTAATATCTACCAATGAATGTGTTGTGTATTGGACTTCTTGTTATCGATTTTGTCCAAATTTTCCTAATTTTTTTTTATTTCTCAATTTCTAATTGTATATTTCATATTTTTTGAGTTTCTGGAAATTTTCCTTAATGTGTTGGACCTTTTTTAGTGGTTTTATGTTGCATTTGTAAAAAATTATTGGAATGTGTATTCATAGGTAGTAAAGGACCTATATAAGTTACACCTTTATATATATTCACCCATGGCACGATGAATATATATAGGGACTATGTGTTCTTATATGGGTATATGAAAATCCATGCATGTGTAAATAAAAAGGGGTATATGCACACATAAGCATATATGTAAGGATCCCCTTGTACATATTTGGCCATTAAAATATGTACATAGGGTATATGTGTCCTTGTATATAAACAAAGGTTCATATGCATGAAAAGGAAAATAGAAGGTTCAAGCTGCTGATGACAAATTCATTGAGTGTCAAGATGTTTTGTCTTGGTCTTGTTCTTCTTGAAGTGGGTTCCTTTTCCATTTCCATTTAAATTTAAGAATTCATTAATTTCTTTCATTAGCACCATCCTCAGGTATTAATTAGTGTGTTATGATTTTTTGAATAAATTTATCTTTAATGTGAATTTATTATGACTCTTGAAATGATGTTTAATTTTTCTAAATGAATTGTTTCACAAAAAATATCATGCTTTTATAATAAAACACTTTGACTGAGGTGTACATTATTATATGGTAAAATCTAATGATTAGTTGTTTATATCATGCATGGTTTATGGCTTGTTGTTTTTGTATGCATTCATGTTAGGGTTTAATAATTGGAATGTTGATCATGGCCTCTCTTATTATTTTAGAAAGATGTTTCCTCCTTTGTATATAAATGTTAAATAAACTAGGGCACCGCCTAATTGTTGGATGAAACATTTAATTACAATTACCCATGTGGGTGATTGACCCTTTTTCCAATGACATCACCTTAGTGACCCATAGAGCCTTATAAATTGAATTGTCACGTTTTTGTAAATTTAATTGGTTGAATTAAATGAAATGGATAATGAATGATGGGTTTACTTTATTGTAATTAATTAAATGGATTAAATGATTAACTTTTCAATGATTGTGAGACCATGTATTTTTAATTATGTCTCATTGAATGCTTATGATGAATTTAATTTCTATGAATGGAATTGAATTTGACTAAAGGAACATATATGGGAGGTATTTCCTCATGTGTTATGTAATAAAAATGTATATTCCTTTATTTATATATATGTGCTAGAAAAAAGTGATGGATGGGAGGTAATTCCCCATCCTATTTATAGTTACAATATGTCTTTATAGAGGTTGTGTGCGATGATAATGGGTGTTATTCTAGGAGGTAAATCTCACTCACTTACATCGGGTGAGGACAATGGAATATCACACTAGTGATATTATATGGGTGTGGGGATTTATGTAATATATTCCATGATTAGAGTGTTTCCATGGGGTATCACTCACTATCCGGAGTATTGTTTCATGATGTCTCTCATTCTTCTTGGGATGTAGGTAATATCCCTAATTTCATGATCTTTTAGGCTCGTTAGACTTATTATGGATGTCTGAGTTATACACCAGTCTAGTCCCACACTAGTATTCCATGTAGATAGCCCTAAGGAATATGCACAAACATTAATCATATCGGTGTATGAAATATATAAAAAAACTATATATATATATATATATATATTACTATATAGATAGTTACTGTTCATACACTTTATTTCAGCTATCAGATGAAGCAGGTAGACCTGTCAGGTGTCCTTTAGGAACTTAAGTGGGAAGTTATTTATTTAATGAGTATTTCTCTACTTTATGAATATACCTTCAAAATAATCTATTTATATTACATGGAATGGATTTTTCTAGACAATGTGGGTGCCAACCTATTGATATTTTATCTCACACCTTCTTCAGGAAGCATTGGTACCTGAGTAGACTTTATGTTTGTAGGTATATATAAAGGGAACCAACCATCTTCCGATGTTTGATTTACATTAAAAGGATGGAGATGGGGTAGAGGACCAATCTAGTTCTCAAGATGCTCATGGGTTAGTCATTGGGATATTATTCATTTACTACATTCTATTTCTATTTATTTCATACTTCTTGGACTTGTAACATCATCTTCCAAACATAAATTATTGTAAATTGGTGTTCTCCATATTGTATATACAGTTGAATATTATTATTATTCTGTTGTTATATGTATTTCCTTTATTATACTACTTTCGTTTTTGTCTTCTATTTAACATATGATATACTATCGTGTCACTTTGGTCTCAAGGTTATAGTCTCCCAACCAAACCACTATTAGAACTTCGATGCTGGTCGACAACGTATGGAATATGAGGAGGTGCACTTGAGGCCATGTGTCGACTGATACAGATACACGTTTTGTGGTATGTCGGGTCAGGACATTACACTAGGCCAAAAACTAATTCCAATGAACACTTTTATAGGGATGTGTGTGAGGGATCCTATGATTGGGACCCTATGTCGCCTTCATTTTACATTATTTACATTTCACACCTCAATGGGTTAATATGCCTCAAAGAATACATCTGTTTTCACGTCCCAAAACATCATTAGTTGAGGAAATACTTCTACTAGATTATTTACACCATGGCCTCAACACTTTCTGCAAATTCTTTCTGTTAATTTTATTTAAATTACTACAATTCAATTATTTTTAAAATATTTGTTCACCATCAGTGGGGAGACCACATATCATAGATAGAAATATATGTAAATAATATGAAATAGTTTGTATTATAGAATTCCAACCTTATTATGATTTGAATACTTTTTAAGGAATATCAAATATATTTTCCCAAGGCTAAACAATTCCTAAAGAACCTCCCAAAACCTACCTCACACTATTTTAACAAATAAGTTATTAAAAATAATTTATAATTAATGAAATAAGTCATCTTTAATTTAATTTTAATTATATTAAATTAATTAAACTTTTAATAAACCATAACTAATCACCACAAAATCCAACCATTCATTAACGAAAAACAATGTCATGCTAGAGGCCCAAAGAATTTCCCCACCTAAAACTGGGAGAAAATCATTATGCATGTTGTGAAAACCAAAATCAGTTCAATTAAATTAAATCCAAAAGGCTTATAAATATTAATCCACCACAAACCTCACCAAAGCAGTACAAGACTATAGGAAAATGTCACCCCAAGATGCCCCCTTAATAATAAGTTCAAACCCCCAATTTGGAGATAATATTTCAATAAAAAAATTAATTTAATTTGAAACAAAATTGTAATAAAAAGAAAATTCATGGCTTATATATATAAAAATGATGTCTTGTGGTGGGTAAATATTTTCATATGATCCCCTATTGGAGTGGTAAACTGAATCCCAATGATAAATGGAATATTCTACCATTCATCATCATAATCAGAATAGAATCCATAAATTGGGAAGTTCAAAATTAAAGAAGAATAGAATATATGAGTAATGAAGCTTTATGGATGTAAAGACATACCTTAAATAATAGAAAAATGGTTAAAAGATCACCCCATGATCATCGGGGATGATAAAGATGAAGGGGGTTTTCCATTATTCAACTTGAGTAAGAGGGAGTGAAAATTCAACACACACTTAAAAAACCAAGGGTAAAAAGTACAAACTTTTACACCATTAAAGCCACCAAATACATAGTAAAGGGCCATCACCTTATTGGTAGGACCCGTAGGTGAGAGGATCCATTGGACAAGACACAAACCCGTCAGAAACCTATCATTGGTTTACCGGTGGTTTTGGACTATAACACTGACCATCTATACCACCTTAGGTGTTCTCCAACTGCTCACACCCACCTTTTAAGCTTCATTTATCTTCCAAAATTACTCTAATTTGGGGTTCCCAATTCTGGAATTCCATTTATAATATCGGTTTAAAATATTTCCACTATAAAATTATATATATTTAAATAAACTTAAAATTTCATCACTCTTATGGATATAGGATCCCACACATCTACTATAGTCAAAGAGTCCACACCATGAACTATTATAACAAATCTATGCAACGAAAGGCTAGAGTAAGCATGTTAGAACAAAAAATGGAATTCATAAATGATATAGAAAAGGATTGGATTGGTTAGTGAGACCCTTAATGAATTATTTGAGAGGATTACCAAGAAGGTTAATTAGAAGGATGATAATAAGGTTTGTGGAAGATGCAATAGGATCGTACATGCACCAAATAAATGTGTGGCCTGATTGCATAGTTAAAAAGAGAAAAATAGTGATAATAAGGAAAAAAATTCTTTAGTTCTAAAGATATTTTTAAAAAATGTATGTACAACTAGAATTAGAAGGTAGATCATGATCCTAATAATATACAGAACATATGGCTAGAATAGTAGGAAAATTGTAGTTGATTATATCAGGTTAAAAATAATAAAACTACTTTTTCTTCCAAGGCGAGGAACCCCATTCCAATTAAGAATCCTAATAACATGAAGCAAATCATGTTGCCTAAATGGGAAATAGTTTTGAATCCTAAATTGGATACATTTATGAAAAATAAAATACACATTAGATAATCTATGGGAAATGAAAATGGGTCAATTTTTTTTTCTCATCCCCAGTTCCATAGGTCAAGAGATAATGAAGTCCATCTAATTCATAAATATATAGTGTTTGGGTTTCAATGGTTGGGGTTGAAGGTGAATTATAAAGGTGTGGTTTGATTCTCATACAAATTTTATGTAATGACACCATGGAATAAATTGTAATTTTTATTTTTTATTAATCATGTGTTGATTAGAACATTTCATGACCTTGTTTTTGGTTTTGATGCTCACAAACACCCAAATTTATATTACTAATGAATTTTATTTTAAGAGAATTTTAGGAAATTATAATTAATGGAATTATTTATTCTATAATTACATTAAAAGACATTGACCCATGGTAAATATTTTATAAAGTGTTGAAATGTGTTTGAAACATATTTTGGAAGCACTGTTCATACTCTATGTTTGTAAGTATAATGTATGGAATGAACTTTACATTTGGAACTGCACATATTGAGAATGTACCATGCATTTGGGTGGAACCTTACATTTTTTAGAAGAAAAAGTATAGTTCAACAACCCTATATTCTAAATAAACCCTATGTTTGAGGAAGCAAACATATGGCACATAAACCCTACTTTTGTGATCAACCCTACATTGCCAACCCTGGGTTTGTTTTTTTTTCATCACGTGAAAGAACCCTATGTATGACTATTCAAAGATGGATTTTTAAAACTACGATATTATCCATGATTTATGAAATGGTATTGAGGTAAATTAATAAATATTCAATGAACATTCATGATCGATTAAAATGCTCATTATATTTTTCATAAAAGATCATATTCTAAGGTGTAAATCATTACTATTATTATGGAAAGTTATGACTCCATGAAATTTTTTGAATTAAAATATTCATGATTCATTTATAGATAATTCATGAGTTGGTTTGACCTAGGGAAATTCTACAATAATATAAATATCGATATGCTATTCATCAAAAAGAGATATGAATATATAGAAAAAGTGATATATATATATAAAGTTGTGTGTTGTTTCTTTAAGAGATACATTTTAGAGACATATGTGTTTTGATCTATTATATCATTCATAAAATTGTTTCTATTGTTGTTATCACTTCTATTTCACTTAATCATTAAATCATAATTTTCATGAACAATGAAGAATTTTATAGAGATATAATTTGGAGACATACATGTTTAAACATATGTATGGTTTTTTTCTATCACTATTTGAAGAAATATTACGTGGTGTTGAGGTTATTTTTGCTACTTTGATTTATTGATGATCTGATTACATCTGTCAGTTGTTATAAAAAATGTAATGTTTAATGAATTACCTCCAAAATAATCTTTCTCTATTGATTTTCTAGAATATTGACTACTCAGACTCAGTCATGGTTAAGTGTCAAATTCTTGAAATAATTTTTGGATTTAAAGTTCCCTATAAAAGATCCATAAGCCTATATAAATCCTTTTTTAAAGGTATAAAATTATGTCAATTAGTTTTTTATTAAAGATATTATGAAAAGAGGACCTAGTGAAAATCATTATGCTCGTGGAGTTGAGCGTTGGTTGAGTAGACTAAAGGATCTTTGGGTTCTGAACCATTATGCATCGCTGTGTTCATTTCCATTATTAATTTTCACTTCTTTCTTACCATGGAGATAAAATTAAAGGTTAAATGATAAACAAGAAATGTTTTTTTGAAAAATAAATGTTTTTTAAAGTATACAATTCAACCCCCACTTGTGTCTTTATCTTAATCTTCACCATTGCAACCTAATAAATGGCATACAAGGTAGGACTCTAATATTATATTTTGATTCTGAAACTTTTAATTATGATATCATCTATTGACATCACATGAAGTTATATTTTTCAATTATTATATGTTTGGGTATCATTGAATATTTTTTTGATATGACATGTTCTATCAAATGATATAATTATTATGGAATATTCTGTTTGATTAGTTTATCATCAACATGTTTTATAGGAAGGTTCTTCTAAATATTTACTAGCTATAATATGCCTGACATAACGATTTAGACAATGATATATGAAAATGGATGAATCTAGATAAGTTATGTCTATGATTCATGATTCATATTTTAATGATGATAACTACAGATTTTGGAAAGATTGTATGATCATATATTTTAAAAAACAAGGACTAAGGGTTTAATTAAAGGTAGGTAAACCTTATAAAATACCTAAGGAAGATCTGGGAAATTAGATTAGTGATAAAGAAGGGGAAATTGATGTAAATTCAAATGCTATAAATTCTATTGATTGTGTTTTAGGAACTAATGAATTCAATAGAGTATCCCAACATCTTACTACATATGATATGTGACAAATTTTTTTTCCCATGTGAAGGAAATGATTACTTCATAAAATTAAGATATGATACTATGAAATTAATGATGAAACCATCAACTAGATTAATGGAAGGCTAACTAAAATAGTCAATGCTGTTGCTGATTTTGTAAACCAATTTTCACAATCATAATAAGAATTAATAGTACTAAAATTACTACCGTCAAAGTGGAATGGAATATATATAGTTATAGGAAAATCAACACCTGTAAAAAAATTAGTTAAGAAGGTGTTGATTGGCCATATAATGATGTATGAAGCTTAGTTGTAGGAGTTAGTTGAAAATCATGTGAAGCATGAAAAATATTCTCTCAAAAAAATATCAATAAATTATCTGATTCAAATGATCCAGAACTGGTTAATGATCTATCATACCTTTCCAAGAAGTTTGAACATCAATACATAAAGAAGAATAAATGGAGTGATGGAAACAGATGTTGTGAAAAAAGAAAAAGGTTAAAAAAAATTAAAACTATAATTTACTAAAATAAAAAAGGAATGATAACTAAAAAAGAAAAGTGAATAATGTTTTGAAGGCTACCTGGATTAATTTTTTTTGGTATTCATAATGGAACTTCTTAATCTATTGATTCTAAGCATAAAATGCAACTGCTTTGTCTAATGGAACATACAGAACATGATGTAGAATTTTCTTAATCTCAAAACTCTAATTGCTTGAAATTAACTTATTGTGAATTGAACAAATATTTTTTATACTAAAAGAAACTTATGAATCATTATATAAATTACATGGAAAAATTAAAACATATTATTATACTGTTCTTTTAGATAAGTATTTTTAAAAAAAATTGATTTAAAAAATTACTCTTCAAAATCCATTGATCTAAATGATATTAAAATTAATGAATTATTGGATGAAATTTATGATTTAAAACAATCCTCTAGTATGATGATAAAAGGATAAATATAAATTAATCAAATCATTATAAAAAATAAAATACCAAAAGAAAATTTTGGAATAGGAATCAATTGTGAAAGACCAAAAATATATATGAATTATTTCATTCATTGTTTATATAGAAAAAAAAATTATACTATTTAATGTTTTTATTATGGTATTAATGGTCATTATGAATGTTATTTCTATTTTAGAAAACAAAAAAATTTTGGTGGTAAAAATGTTTATAGTTCAGAAGTGTTGATTACCATGAATAGTATAATTATTACTCAAAATAAATTTTTTTGTTACCAATATATTTAATTGCTAACACTATTGGACCCAAAAGTATATGGATAAAAATAATTTTTATTTGATTTTTTATATGATTACACAAAAACACTATATCGTCAAATCATTAAGTGTTTGATTGATGAATATATATTAAAAAATCTACAAAATGAGAGAATAAATCTGAAGTAGTTGGTTATAAAAAATAATTCATACCAAAGACAGTTATTCAAGTTGTATATCATTTTAAAAGATTTATATAATTTGGATTCATTGAATTTTCTATATAAATCTCTAATAAAATTTTGATTAAATCTATTTTTATCAAATTATTTAAAAAAATATATTTCTATCTAAAAACATTATTGTATTTTTTATAAAATATTATTATATTATAATTATGAAATTTTATATTTGATGTCAAAAAATTCATTAATTTTTAATGAAAACTAGAAGAATATTCTTAATTAATATGTACAAATTGTTATTTATATTTTTTGGATAAAGAAAATGAAAATTCATCTTCAATGTTAGAACCTACTATTTCATATTATTCTTTATACTTTTAAATAAAGAAATCATCATATTTGAATTATCTTATTACTTTTTTTGGAAAACTGGACACAACAAGATGAAGCAATCAAGCTCTTCATGTTCATAAGAAAATCATTCTTACAAAATAATGAAAGGTAATCCTTCTGGTTTGTCTCTTTATTTTTTTGAAGATTCAATTGGAACGTCTTCTGTAATAAATAAGTAAGTTCAATTTCATGAAGAATAGGAAGTATCCACTTCTCAATTATCTTATAAAGATATTCTGTTCAATGTTGACACATTGAATGGAGAAAAGGTGAAGCTACACGCTGAGTTCCATACGTCTAAAAAGTTTTACGATGATATATAAAACTAAACTATAATGAAAATGGTTTATTATTTTTTTGAAAAGGACTATCAGAATATTAGAAATAGTTCTATCTTGAAAGCATATTTAGAAACTTCTAATGTAGAAATTAATATTCAAATGGAATTTATTAGAAAATAATCTCCTATATGGATATATCTGGACAATTTGAAGCTGTTTCTAGTTTAATAGTGTTAATTTTATTTATATCACTGAATATAAGAGGTTTAATGTTGATTAGAAGGAAAAATAAGATACATACATGCTTTAAGAAAGATACATTGAATTTTTGAATGTTCGGATGAACCGTTCACTTCTTTCAAATGCTTCATATTTTCTTTTTATTTAAGGTCATTTTATTATATTAACAATATAATGTTTAGTAAAATTATGTGCTATCAGTAAGATCATAGCTTCCCTTTTTTAATCATCATACATAAACATGTATTTAATATTTAATTTATTACCAAATAAATATTAAAAAAATAGATTTATGGAATAATGTTTTAAATATTAATAATAAAAAATTAGTCAAAGTTTTCCAATTTCATTAAATATATAATATGCTAAGATTTTGGGGGATTTTAAAGCAAGTAATAAATTTATTATACTATTTAATTTATTATATATGTTTTTAGCATGATTTTAGGGGGATTTTATTTTAATCAATCTTTATTGTTACCCACTTCCTTTCATTTTAGCACTCTCGATTTCTATTAAGTAACCTTTTTATTATGATTTTTACGTATATGAAGTATATGGGTGTAGTTTGGAATAGTTTGGAGAATGTTTCAAATGATTTGGGAGATTTTATATAGGTGCATAATTTTTGAAAACCATGCAACACTTACTTGAAACTATGAATTGTGATATAGTGTAATGAGGGAACACGCATGGGTGCACACAATTTTCCCAAACCGAGCATCCACTAAGGAGAATTCGTGCAATTTGAAAACTGGAATTGGTAATTTTAATGTTATGGATTTGGAATGGTTGGTGCATGGTATGGAGATTGTATGAGAAGACCAGGTGAGGCTCATCCTTGAGGCAATGACTAATGCACGTTTAGCACACCTTTTTCCAAAACGTAATATTAAAATGTGTGTGAAAAGAAAATACTTCCTTAAAAAGCGTGTCCTACTCATATTACCCTCTAACTCATTTGTTTTTTCTATTATTCATTCATAAATCAGTATTTTAATCTCTCAATGATCATGAAAGGTTCTTCCATTTATCTAGAGGAGATATGAAATATTAACTTGGTGATTAGAAGCTGATTCATCATGGTAAGTGCTTGTTCGTGGTCAATTTTGATGTTTCTCATAGATCTACTTCATCATCTATATCAGTTTCATAGATCCACACCCTTTAAGGGTATATATAAGGTGGTGGATTCCAGATATGATAATATTGGGTTTCTATTATGTAGGGGAATATATCTATGGCAGGATTATGAAGATTCAACCCAGTTTTGTGATGTTTTTCATGCTGTTTTTTGTTTTCACCAAAACTCTTGAGGTAGAAGGATTCAATCTGAAATCCTATTTCTAGAATATATTTTATTAGTTTCAAATTGATTTTATTTCATGATATTTGTTGTGAAATTGTGGTGCAAGAAATGTAATAAATCTTCTTTTGTGATTATAAATGGTTTTTGGTGAGATTGATGAATTGTGATATTTTTTGGGCAATGTTCTTTGATGAATGATTTTAAAATGAAGACTTTAAAAAAATTAATTGATTTGGTTTGCAGGAAAAATGTTTTCAATAAAATTGTTTTTTATTGAAATGATTTTGGCATTAAAATAGTTTTATGGAAAAATGTTTTCAATAAAAAGGTTGTTTTATTGAAATGGTTTTGGCATGGTTTTTTGGCATACATGGTGTGTGTTCATATTTCCTTTATGAGGCATGGTAGAAATATAACCTTGTGATTAGTGAAAAAGGTGTAATGTAACATGGGATATAATTACCTTATGATCACCTGGTAGGTTTATGAGATACCTCTCATGAGTATAGAACTTTAATAGTGATGCTTTCATGGTTTGTGGTGTGGTAATTTAGAATTGAATGGTTATGCCAAAGGAAACTTGTGAAATGGTTTTAAGGAATTGTTTGGTTTTTTTCATTGAAAAAGGTAATTTTTTGGAATATTGCTTGACATAGTACTTGTTTATATTTAATTATAAATTGTTTTAGAAATTTTTTTATGTAAATTTTTTTATATAAATGTTTATAACTTTTCTATCCAAGTGTCTTGAGTGGGGATATAACTGGTGAAAACCTACTAAGTTTTAGTACTCACCCTTTATTTGGAACTTTTGTTCCTTTGTAGAAGTCATCTACCTATATCTGATAAAAGGTAAATAATCACACATTTTTAGCACTACCTCAAGATACTTTGGTTGTTTGGTGATATTGGATCATAAATCTTGGGGCGATTTGGAGTAATATTTTTCCTCATGTCGTTTTAGTTTTATATTCTTCTACTGTGTACTTTGATTTTTTGTTCTTCCATCGTAGAACTTGGTTTTAGTTTGGAATTAAATTAAATGTAATTTTTGAGTTTTGTTCCATTGTTTCATGAATCATATAGCATTTTTTGGGCAATATCATTTTGTGTTGTTGTTTTATTATTTAATGTAGAATCATCCCCCATTAGTTTCATGAGCCCTTGGAATTTATTTCTAGACCTTGGTGCCTTGGGGATATCTCATAAAGCCAAGTAGAATCTCTGCCTTATCTCAGGACAATGATAAGGGACATTATGTTACAAATGGTATCAGTTTTGTTCGTTCCAATACTTGGTTTGAGACATGTTGTATCCACTTGGTCCTTTCTTAGTAGAACATGTAGTCATCAGTTATTTCCATCTTAGAGTTGAAGTTAATTGTTGTATATCCTTAGGTTGGGGTCATAAAAATGAGTAGAAATGTCAGTAATTGAAATTTATAGTATAAAAGTTCATATCTAACCTTTTTATTCTGAAATTCAAGTTACCAAGGTGTTGGATACATATGTGTTTTGGATACACTTATAGGATTTGAAATCTCATTGTCATGGGTTTAGACAATTATATGATCATGACATGCATTAGAAAATTGACTTCCCACTTGGAATGTATATTTCATTTTTATTAATGATTTATGATTTGGTACAGAAGTGCAGGTTTTTGTAAAAATGTTAATTTTTCTGTCAAATGAATGATTTCAAAAAAGATAATGATTATGACATTTTTTAAAAAAAATTGATTTTTGAAAGCCTGTAGAGTTTTTTTTAAAAATGGTTAAACATGGAAAATGTTGATTTTGGAAATAAATTTTGTGATAATTTATGAGAGAGAATTTTAAATTCTAATACTTTAGTTTATAGAGAGTGAGACATATGACATTTTTGGTTTGTTTAGAAAATGTCACCTAGTAGGATTTGTAGAATCCAATAGGAAGAAGATATAGAGAATTTTGTTGCACCTGAGCCACAGGTGAACCGAAAGCTGGTTTAGTATATCATCCAATTGTTTCAAGCTGTGGATTGAGGGAACTGGAGGTATGATCAATGATTAGTGGATCATTTAGTTGAGATCTAGAAGAATAATCCACCCTTATTATGGGGTGATTTGGAAATAGAAAAGGCAGCGATGGGGATGACTAGAATGAATCGTATATTTGATTTCACCAGCTCATCAGTTAAGTTGAAGGTTAAGCTGGTGATGTATATTCTAGAGGATCTTTAAACTCTATGGTGGGACTTAGTATTGTATTCTATAGTTTATTAAGGCCTTGGAAGGGATGATTTTATGGAATAGTTCAACAACTAATTCAATGATCACACGTTCATGATTTAGGGAACAATATAATTCTTCATCCTAATGTAAGAAAATATCAATGTCATCTAGAATGCAGCTAAATTCATTCATTTAGTCCACTTTTCAATGATTATTCTATTTTTCCATTCTTTAAGGCACACATATTTAAACCATGGATGAGACTTGATATCCATTTCAAGATTGTTGTTCTATGTATTGCGGACTATAAAAAGTTGGTAAATAGAGAAATAGAGGATAAAAGGGACATATATGAAGAAATGGGAGGAAGAAGTATGTTGATACCCATGAGAACTGGTGGGAACACTAATGCTGGGAGAAAGTGTAAGAGGGACACCTACTTCCAAGGTGGGAATGTGAATCAGAACCAAATGGGTGGACCAGTGATTCTTCATCCAAGACCCATGACAATAGTGGGATATTTCCAATGGGGTTACTTTGACCACATGAAGAATTATTGTAAAAAAACACCTAGTGCATGATATAAATTCAATAAAACGGGATATCTCTTGTTATATTTCCATATATCTCTGAAGTTATGTGCTCGAGAAACATCTCAGGTATCCAAGGCATCATATGATTTGAGGGGGCGAGGGTAGCGAAATCAACATCATCATTAGAACAGAGCTTGTCAGGGTGATTATATAAATACCAGGACTCCTCAACAAGGGAAAATTTAGTAGGTAAATGAATAAAACAATGAAATGATGAAGCAATTATATGGATCTATGTAGGTTTTTCTAGATGATTAATCTGGACCATCTTCGATGATAGGTATGATTATTTTGAATTATACCCTTATGAAAGTGTTTTTTGATAATGGTTCATCACATTTATTTATTTCTTCTCATGATTTTGATTTTATAAGTTCAAAAATTGTGATGATTCACTTTGGGATAAAAATTCAAATTTTTCTTGTTCATAGGGTATGTTTATCCTTTGGGTGTAGAGCATGTTCTATAACCATTGGTGGAGTTGAGCTGAATGTAATTTCTTTGTACTCGATATAGATTTATATGATGTAATCCTAGGTATGGATCGGTTGAAATAGTCAAGGCTCGCATAAACCATTATACAACAATGGTCAGTTTCATAACTGAAGATGGCATCGTCCATCTCTTTCAAGGATACTGTAGTGTAAAGGCAGGTGAAATGAGATTTTTGGCACTAGAAGATGGAATGTTCTCATACTAGTGGGTATCATTGGCCTTGGAATTGATAGAAGAATTGAAATTGAGAGTAACATTTTTCCAGTAGTGGTTGATCAGTTTTCAGATGTTTTCCCTGACAATTTCTTAGGGTTTCCACCTATAAGGGAAGTAGAGTTTATAATTGATCTACTCCTAGGGGATAATACCATGTTCAATAATTTATCTAAAGACATATTTATTGAAGTTCCTCTTGGGATTTGTTATGGGAAAATGTGACACCCAAGCCACAATTATAGTAAGTGAACATTATATTTTATTAAAAATGTCACAAAATGAAAATTTAAAAAATAATGGAAAAGTATTGTTATTTGAAAGGATGAATATAAATTTTGGACTTACATTGTGGAAATAATCCAAAAATGAATATTTGAAATTTTCCCCTAGAAATAAGATATTATAAATAATTAAAACTTTATAATTAAAATATTAAACATTTTATTTATAATAAATTATTATATTTTTTTATTAAAAAATTATGAACTATTAATTTGATAGAGATAAAGATAATATCATTTAGATGTAAAAGGGTTATTTTTTAGAAACCTATTTTTAAAAGGCATAAAGTATTTTCATCTTAATTTATAAAAATAATTACTAATGATGTATGTTTTAATATAAATTTATATATTCATATATCTAAATATATGAATATAAATACATAAAATTATTATTACTAATCATCTAGTTAATATAAGATCATATTATTCATGGAAAATTAATTCCTAGAAAAACCATATCTCGACACAATTTGAGGGTTTCTTTTTAAATAAATTTATAACAATTATATGAATTAAATTTAATAGAATGGAATCCATATTTCAAATAAACATAAATAATAATAGTAAATATGGTCAATACATTTTTTTTGGGGTAATACCTCGGTCAAGGACTGAAGAACCATTTATTAATTAAAGAAGAAAAAGTTTACATGAGACGAAAGGACGAGATCTTATTACAATCTCTTTCAAAGAGGTGAAATAAATCAGCTGGCAGCACATCCAGCCAAGTCATGCTCTGGTGAACACCTTTGTTGGAAAGGGAATCAGCAACAGAATTCGCTTCCCGGAAGGCATGTGTGGCAATGTATTCAATTTCCTGTAGCGAATTTAGGCAATTCATCCAAAGCGTAGTGAGCGGCCAGGCGAGATGAATGACTCCATTCCAAATGGCTTGAACAATGGTGGTAGAATCAATTTCAATCCAAAGTTTTCTCCATCCTATTTGTAGTGAAAAATCAACAACATGTATGACTCCTAGCATCTCTACTTCTAGGGATGAGGCAGTCCCACACCCACTGTAAAAGCAACCCTGGCACTGGTCAGCAGAATCTCTAAAAATGTCCCCACAGCGGCAGGTCCAGGATTGCCTTTTGAGGCAGCATCAATGTTCACTTTAATCCAACCTGGCATTAGAGGTTGCCAGAAAACTTCAAAGAGGTTCCTGGTCTTCGGAAAAATACCCTGGACACGGATACGTCTGAGGACCTCGAAGTCACCAATATAATTGCTGCATCAGTCTTTTTGAATTGAGGCGGCTTCATGAATCTCAATGAGAATTCTAGATTTTCCTGCATTGAGACTGAATGAGTTCTTATTATGAATAAGGTCGTTTCTTATATAGCAGATTTCATGTAGGAGTTCCGCCACTGCCGCAAGAAAAATGTTTTTAACTTGCTGAGAGGCATCATGATTAGTACATTTCTTCAAAAGAAAACAAATCGGGTCTGATAAGGACCATGATAAATTAAATAGCTCAAAAATGTAGTTCCATAAATCCGAGGCCATATCACAAGAAAAAAAAGATGATCAGAATACTCCCTGTGCTGATTACACAAATGGAATTTAGAGCATAGTTGAATGACAAAGGCTTGAAGACAAGTTTTAGTGGGCAATATATTGTGAGCAATGCGCCAAATAAGGGTGAACCTAGAGGGTCTGATCCAAGTCTTATTGAAGGTGCTCACCCATTTATAATTAGGTTCATTTCTAGAGAAATTATGCATGTAGAAGTTTTTTGAGTCAAGGATGCCATTAGGAGCAGGTTCCCAAACAAGGAAGTCCCCAGAATTAGAGAAAGTGTAATTCTCAATGATATGAGCAATGTTGTTAGGGATATCGTGCCTATAAAGTTGCATAACTTCTTTAATGGTATGGCTAGTGTCTTCAGGAGTGTTATTAGGAGGCAGCAAGGATATCAATGCATTACCCATCCAGTTTTCACACTAGAAATTAATGTTGGAGTCAGTGCTGACCATCCATCTAGAATTAGCCAGAATCTTCTGATACGAGTTTCTAATGGAGGGATAGATTGAGGAGTTAATGAAATTAAATTTTCTTTTTAATAGTTTATTTAGGAATCTATGTTTTAAAAAATCAGAGGCTTTGGAGTTGTCATTAATGATACGCCAAGTGAATCTCTCTTGCAAGGCATCATTAAACAATTTTAAGTTTTTGATGCCAATGCCTCCGTTATCAAGAAGTTTACAGAAGGTCTTCCACGGGATGGTGACGAGTTTCCTTTCAAAGATACTTCCTGTCCAAATAATTTTTTTTATATAGGTATTAATTTTCTTGAAAGTACCTATGGGCCATTTAATTTTAAAAATATATTTTTACCCTTGTATGGTTATCCATTTTTAGTTATATTTCATTGAATATGACCTAGTTTTATTTAAAAAACTTTGAAAAATTACAAGTGTTCCGCTCAACTCAATTATAAAAGGGCACCCCTCCACTAACTTATCTACACATCTCAATTCATTTTTCATGACCAATAAATTAAAAAATATCTCACCAAAATCCTTATTGAAATTATATTTTTTTTTTCAATAGTACAACACCAGGGTCCTTAATATGAGATCCAGATGAGGTTATTCTAATTGATGTTAATTGTCTTCGCTAAGCATGTTATTTTATAAATATTATTTTCCCTTTATAAATTATGTCTTGAAAATTCTAATATGATTACACCATTACATCCCATATACTGATATTTTATGATGTTAATGTCATAATATATATTAATCTCCTTCCACATCAAATGGGAAACAAAACCACCACTCATGTGTACGGCATACAACTACCTCATGAACTGATGCAATTGTTTTCCATCATCTGCTAACACGGATAGTCATAATGATGGAACCAATGAATATATATGATACATATGAAATATTATGGATCCTATAAATTTAATATATCATCTGCATACATACCATTTAATCCTTTAATGAATTGAAAAAATCGGTCATGCATAAGTACATCCTTCAATCTCCACTAAGTGATGCGATTCATTTTCCTTGTTCAAATTTTATGAAAGATTATAAAAATTTATATAATTTATATTATTATATTTATAAAATTAATATATTTATGGATATGATGGAACTATATCGTCTTCAAAAGAACTAAAACATCCATGAAAGAAATCCATAATAAAATGAATCAGTTTTCAAATAAAACAATTGTAACAATGAAATATTATTAATGATTGGGTGGAAAGATGATATAATTAGAACATATATGATATTATAAATATGAATATGGTTCTATTATAAATTAATAATATGGTTATTTCCATTAAATAGGAGGTAAATCATGTTCCACTAAAGTTAAGTGTGAGGTAAGGTATTTCATTTCAATTAACATTATATTCAGAGATATTTGTTATTATGAACCAATTCAACATTATGGGGTGTACATACTACCCCATTGATTTATTAAACATGAATAAATATTTATTAATTATGATTAATGTTTCAATTATTTATATTCCTTCATGGGGTTTATATTTAAAATATAACAATGCTAATAATGTTTTATACAATTTCAATTTTTTGGATTTCTCTTATTTTATTTGAAGGAAAATTATCACATATCCTTCGTAAAATCAATTTTTTTTTAAAATATATAAATTTATTGTTTTTTGATACATTATTAAAAAATTACATCGAATTGGTTGTTGAATTAGGAAAAGAAAATTATATAAAAACTAATTTTATTTCTCATTTAATTTGATATATTTTTCTATCATGTTCATATTTTTCAAAATCGTTTCACAAAGATGATTTTATTTTCCCACTTGATTAATTAATAAAATTTTAATTCATAATTGACCTTATAAAAATGTTTTAAACTAGTATATATTATGTTTCCCCAATGAGATATTTTCTAAATTCTATAAAAAAATATAAGAAACACCTTTTTAATGTATATTGCAATAACAGATTTCCCAACCATCGTAACCATTTTACAATATTTAGCATCTTATATATATTTTTATTCATTTTTGGAGGAAATATATTTTATGAAATATTATGTTAATATTTCAATTCCATCCAATTTATTCTTCCAAAGGACAAGATTTTATTATAAAACCTATATTCTCGATGAGTTGAAGGCCATATCTTATATCATTATAATATTATGTTTGTTAAATGTATCATGAAAATGTAAAACTCATATAATAATTATAAATTAAATTTATCTTAAATAACTATATTATCTATAATGTATATTCTTATTTCTTAAACCATAAATCATTTCTACATATCATATTTTACTTTGGATTTTATTTTATTGACTGAGGAAATATTGATATTTTTTATTCTGTATTCAATACATACATTTATTGATAAGGAATATTTTTTATGAATTTAATTTATCATTATATATCTGAGGAATGAATTGTACATGTACCAATGGGTGGGACTTGATTTTAGATATCCCCTCAATGCATTAACATGTATAAGATGAAAAATTAGTCATCCAAATTAATGGGTCTTTACCCATGGATTTAAACTATTTTGGAATAAGGTCTGTACAATATAAAATATCATTATTTTGAGATCATTATTTATAATATTATTATTTTCATTCATTTATTAATATTTTTTTAAAACTATCCATCTCTTTTTGATTTGTTATTCTCCATGGAGACATTCCATGATCATGTTATTGATTAAATTGAATATGTCTTAAATTATTTACCTTTATATATTGGTTATTAATTATCTAGACATAGAATATTCTTCTATAGATAAACCTTATAGAGAATTTTAGACCCCCTTTGTTTTTTCCTTTCCCCAGGATATGAAGAAGATTAGTTCATTAAGTTCAAGGATGCTGCATGTTGTCCATTACAAATATTTATATTATATTCGAAGTAAAAAATGGGTATTGTTTATATTTATGGTTCCCAAGAATACTTAAATTAAACATCCTTTAGGATTATAACCCTTGTATCTATGATAATGTAATAATTTTTTCACCAGTTTTGGGTTACTAGAGTCAGGTTTGTTAGAGTTGGTACTGGAGGAAGTTTATATAGGAAAACATGGATTAGGGAACAAGAACCTAAGATAGAATTTGAGGAAATTACTAATTATGGAATAACATCCAACTGTTTTTTGTAAGTTTTATATTATATACTATTTCCTAGAAAAACACAACTTTCTAGATACTACTATTTTATGTGGTTTTAGTATAGATGCCTCTAGTGGTAATAACCCCCAAAAGTGTTTTTAGGTATATATTGTCTATCATTATGCTGCAGGGTGGATGTTACCTAATTGTGCACATTTTTTGACACTCATGTTGTGTATTCTTTGGATATTTTAAATTTTCTTCAAAAACCATTATGAAGGAATTGATGTTTTTTCAATTTATTGATATTCCCTACAAAACCAAGTTTATGATTATGAGTTTGAGAATGAATAAATTTTCAATTTTTTTTCAAGTGTTGCACCAGATTTAAATTATACAATGTAATTTAAAATTCAATATTTTATGAGATAATAAAGTATATTCCATTGTTAATAAATATTTCTTGAAAGAAACACTGGTATAAATTTTAATGGTTAATGTAGAAATTTCTGTAATAATCAAGACAATATGTATATTATTAGAACTGATAAGATCATTAAAATATTATGGAAGCCAAATCATGTTATGATGAATACCATTTATCTAATAGAGAGAAGTGATGTTCTAAAGTGTGATTCTTATATACTAGATCACATCATGCAACATAATCCCCCATCATTAGTGGGACTACTAAACTAATGGTAGTTGAGAAATATATTAATTCCCATGAAAATATACTTATGTACTTAGGATATGATTAAAATTAAAAGTTAATGCAAGATGTAAATTTTCTACAAGGGTATACTGATCAATAGTGTTCAATTATCCAGAATAAAATACAGGAAGAGGAAATTGAACATATGTAATGTATTTATTTTAATGAAAAATTCATAAATAAATATTTCCGTAGTGAGAAATGACCTAAAATAAAGGGGAAGTTACTCACCTTAAAGAAAAATGATGAATAAGTTGTTGCAGGCTATGACTCCACCTTTACAAGAATATCC
The DNA here is from genome assembly GCA_963277665.1 of Viscum album. Classification (NCBI taxonomy): domain Eukaryota; kingdom Viridiplantae; phylum Streptophyta; class Magnoliopsida; order Santalales; family Viscaceae; genus Viscum; species Viscum album. The sequence continues at coordinate 224,833,549 of OY728167.1, forward strand.
ATGTATTCTACAGATTATCTATGAAATATTTTTATGGTCCATCAAAGAAATATTATATTTTTGAGATCCAATATATATAAGGCGAATCATGAGAAGAAGAGGTAATATAAAAATTAGGGAAAAGAGAATGTTCCAATAAATAATAAGAAAATGAATCAATTTCAAACATAAGAATTTTTTTGAATGAAACAACCAAAAGGGGAATTATGTAAATGGGAGTGTGTTACAAGTATGTAGAAAAGGTAAATATACCTCACTAATAATAGGGAAAGAAATAGATCACTATTATCAATGGATTCAAATGTAATGAAATGAGGAATTATTCAAACTAGTGTTCCCATCGTCAATAGAATAAATTGAAGAAAAGGCCTTAAGGGAGGAGGAAAAGATTTTATGTATGAAAAATTTGAGGATGAAGTTCTCAATGATATATAGGAAGGTACTTTAATGATAAATTAAAATTTAGAGAATTATTTATTTGATGTTGGATCTTTACACAATTTTATATCTCCCATGTATTCGATGAAAATTATATATTTTTCTATCAACTAATAAGGGAGTTGTTAGTAAAAACATATAGTTGAAATGTCAGTATTATAAAGATATATTAGGATGTTCCAGTTATAAGAAATAAACATTACCTATTATTGCACATTATTATCATACTTAAGGTCAACTTTGATATACTCCGTGGTGTGGACGAAATTTCAAAATATTATTTAAAACTTTATTAAAAATAGATGTAAATTATGACAAATGAGGAATGTGTAGAGTTCCTTATCATTAGATTGGAAACATTATCATCTAATTCATGTAATTGTATACCCACAATAGGAATTCTAAATGAGATTCATGGAGAGGAAGAGAAAACAAAATATATACATGGAAAGGTTAATCAACGAACAAATAATGTACCTAATTTATAAGAATTCATTTATGTATTTCTTAAATAATTACCTAGAAATCTACCATAGTATTATGTTATGTTTTACATTGATTTAATCCTTCATGGAAGACCTATATCAAAGACACTCTATAGAATGAAAACTTTGTATGTAGTGTATTTGAATAAATTGCTAGATGAGTTTTATGTTAAGGGATTTATTCACCATAGTCTTTCACCATAGGAATCCCATGTTTTTCTCATTAAAAATTATAATGGATCCATGTGGTTGTGCATTTATTATAGGAAAATCAATGTTATTAAAATAAATACAAAGAATTATCTACATTGTGTTGATGAAATATTTGATAAACATCACATAGATTAACATTTTTTAATGATTGACCTTCAATTTTGGTGTTATAAATTGTAACTGAAATAATATAATATTATGAAGAAATAATTTTCAATATGCTATGGACATTATGAGTTTACAATAATTCAATTTTTATTGACTCTAATTCACCCTCTATATTCTGGGATATAACAAACATTTTGATAATTTTATTGTACTATTCATTGATGATATCCTGTAGATTTCAAAAATCTATAAGGACCATGATAATCACTTGTAGATCATTATTGAGACGCTTAGGGAAAAAGGATAAATTTGAAATTTTGGAAGTTCCAATTATGGTTTTTGAATGTTTATTTCTATACCCATATTTTCTACAAGGATTAAATCTTAGTTGATCATTTGATGAGAATGGCAGTCAAAGAATGTCTTACACCAATGAACATAACCAAGATATAAAGTTTCATTGGTTTTATAGTTTAATATTGACTATTTTTTAATAGATATTCTGATTTTATAATCCATTATCCATGAATACATGTAAAGGGGTTATGTTCTTAGGGACAATGGACCATCTAGAATGTTTTTATGAAATAAATTGATGATTGGAAAATAATGTGATTTTGAAAATAATATTATGAATCATTTGGTTTGTGATATATTGTGATTCATTGAAGATGGGAATCTGTTGTGTACATTTTGAGAATGAAAATGTTATTTCTTATGAATCAAGGAAGTAAAAGACTAATGAAAAGAACTATCCAACACAATACATTTACTTGGAAACCAAAATCTTTAATTTCATGATATGAAAACATTATCTATATAGTGAAATTTATGAGATATACACATATAATAATAACATAAAATACATATTTTAAATAAATGTGCTCAATATGAGGAAAAGTGGATGGATATAATTACTCATGTATTATGATTTCTAAATATACTACCAGCCATAGAGGGAAAATAAGGTAATGTATGTATTCAACATGAAAGATCATGGAGTTCTGACTAAAAGAAGGATTGATAGGGATCATATATTCATAGATATAGTAATAATGGATATGGTAATTATTAGGGAAATAGAGAAATCAATCAGTTATCGAATTAATTTTAAACCATTTTCACTAGAAAAAATAAAATCTTTTGAATATTATAATAAAAAATTTTAGAAGATAAATAATTTCATGAATTATGGGAATTTGGTAGAATATTTTTATGACGTTGACATTCTAAAATGTGGAAGGAGACTAAGTTTTATAAATATACAAAAGCTATAAATTTAATTATTAAATGATTCTCTGAACTTTATTTTTTTGTACACCCTAGAAGCACTACGATGTATATGGATCCGTGGAAACAATTTTTGTGGGATGACATGAAGTGGGAAACTAAAAATTATTTATCAATATTTTTATTATTTATCAATTGGGGAAGGATGAGAGATAGCCTCCTAGATTAGTGACACATTCACAACCGGTTATATTCTATAAATGGGATGAAATTACGATAAACATAGTAATAGGGATACTAATGACTCCTAAAAAGAATGAGGTAATATGTGATATTAGTGATCACCTTACTGAAGAAACAAATTTATTTTCTATAATATAAGATTTACTACTCGAGTTATTTTCAAAACTATTTATTAATGATTTTTAAGTTCTTATTTTCTACTTATTTAAATTTTGAATGATACTGATCCCTAATTTAAATTAAAATTATGTAAGAATTTTTAGAATGATCTTCATACTGAGGTTATTTTGAGTATCACCTACCATCCTCATACTGATGTACAATATGAAATGACTATTTAGACATTAGAATAAATGTTTAGGTCATTCTCACTAGAATTTAATGGGTATTAAAATTATTATTTAACTTTGGTATAGTTTTCCTATATCAATAGTTTGAATTCAAGTATTCAATTTGAAATTTATGAAGAATTATATCAAAATATATGTGATTCTCCAACTTTATGGGATGATTTTGGTGAAAGGAATGTTTTGGGTTTTAATATTTTTGATGGGTTAATGACAATAGTAAAGACTCTTCATGCTCATATCAAATTATATCAATGTATGGAAAACAAGTATGCCAACAACTAGAGCAAATATTTTGAATTTAAAATCAAAAATATAGTTTTTCTTGAATGTATCTCCAGGGAAGGGTATTATAAGGTTCCGCATGAAATAGAAACTAAGCCCCAGATAAAGTAGACCTTACGAAATTCTACAATGAGTTGGTGATATGTATTACTATTTTGAGGTGTCCGCAAGACTTTATAAATTGTATGATCTATTCCATATATCATTGCTAAGGAATTACATGCCATACCCAACACATGTTCCAACCTATAATGAAATGGAAATGGAACATGGTATATCTTACTATGAAGATACTATAAAAATTAATGGAACTATAGGGAAATTATTAAGAAATATAATGAATCTAAAAGTAATGTTACTATGTAGTCATCATAAAATGGAGGAATAAATGTTGGAACTAGAGGGTGATATAAAGAAGAAACACCCTCAATTGTTTAGATGACAGTATCCTTGAAAATTTCAAGGATGAACTTTTTATAGGAGTAAATAAGGTAACAACTGAGCCTTATTTTTAATAATTGAACATTCTATTTTTATAAAACTATAATAAAAAACACATTTTAAATTTCATTTCAATAAAATTCTAATTTTTTAGGATGAATATAGAATTTCAACTTACATGGACACATTAAGCCTATAATGAATTTTTAAAATTCATCCTTTGAAAAAATATTTTAGGAATAATTAAACTTTTCATATTAAAATATTACAACATTTATTTATAATAATGTATTATAATGTTTTGAATTAACAATTTTTTGAATATTAATTTGACAGAGACAAAGATAAGACCATTTAGAGGTAAAAAAGAGACATTTTTCATATTTTTTTTTAAATTCATAATGTATTTCTATTTTAATTAAATAAAATTATTTTTAATTATTAATGATTCTAATTAAATTTATATATTATATATTTATAATATTAATTTAAATCTATATAATGATGAATATGAGTCATATAGTTAATATAAGATCATCTTATGCTGAAAATATGTGTTCCTTGAAAACTTAATTTTTGACACCTTTTGAGGGTTTATTTTTAAATTTAATTATATCACATCTATAGATTAATTTTAATAAAATGGATACCATATTTGGAAGGAAAATAATTTATATTATGTAATATTTTAAAATTATTTTTTTGTGATAAATAATAGTACAAATAGTAGAAATTAATTTTCATGGTTAAGGTTAAAATGGGTTTATCGAGGGTTAATATATAAATATAAGGGTAAAAATGACCTAATAAATCTGAATTAACCTCATTAGTTTTTGTGATTTTGACCTTATCCTTGTCCCCAAATTATATGAGACATTTTGGATCCATATACACAATAATCTGACAGTGATATAATTGTTTTTTTTAAAAATTACAAGTGTGCTAGTCACCAAATTATTAAAGGGAACCCACTCCTCTCACATATATACATATATCAAACCATTTATCTCAACAAAAACCTAAAAATGTATCACCCTAAAATCATTATAAAAATTATAGATGTGTTTTTCATTCCAAAAGGCCAACCTCAGGGTCCTTCATAAGTGATCCGAAGGCTATTGTTTTGAGTGAAGTAAATTTTCTTCACCAAGCTCATTATTTCTTTACTTATTATTTTACCAAAAAAAATTATTTATTAATACATAAACTATGATAAAACAAATATCTATCATATAATGATATATTATTATGTTTATGGAAAAATATTTATATATTGTTTTTTCATGAAATGGGAAACAAAACCATCGCTCCTGTGTATAGTGAACTATCGCCTTTTGAAGTTATATAATTTTTTTACATCATCGGCTCACATGGAAAATCATAATTATGGAACCAATGAATATATATGATACATAAATTTTTTTAACGATTCTTTAAATTTGATATATCATATATTACATTACCCTTTAACCCATTAAGTAAAATAAAACATTTCTCATGCATATATATGACCTAACATCTCCATGAAGCATTATGATTCATTTCCCATGATGAAATTTTATGAATTATCATAAAAATATATTTAATGAAAAAAATATTATATTTATAAATTTAATATCGTTTTGGGGATTATGGAACTATATCCTATTCACAACAATTAAAACATCCACGAAAAAACATGCATAATAAAATGAAACATATAGCACCAAAAACAATGGAAATAATAAAATATTATTAAGTATCGAGTGAAAATACTATATAATATGATCATATATGATATTATAAATATGAATATGGTTATATTATAAATTATAAAAAAATTAAAACCATTATATAATAGGTTAAAACTGGTTCAACTTAATCATAAGGTAATGGATTTCATCTTAATTTACCTTCCCCTGAGAGTAATAGAGACTTTAATATAAACCAATTAGACAAGAATTTGATTTTTCATCAATGAAAAGGCCTGATAAAATAAATCAATCTCTTTAGACTTCTCTAATCAATTATTAGAGTGTTGATAATTTCTTATTTCTTTTCATGGCATAACTTCTAATCTGGTCAACATGGTTCTTAGAATATTGGAGTTTTCATTATAATGTATCACTTTCTTATCTTTTTTCACTAGGTATTAAATCATTTTCATACTTCATTTCACTCTTTTTTTCTTCTAGAATTATATATTTCATTATATTAAGACCATTATTCAGTCCCAAAAAAGTTGGGATACTTTGTATGATAATCATTTATTGTGGTACTTTATATTGTAGACTCTCAAACAGTTAAAATTTAACTACATCCTAATCTAGTGGGGGGGGGGCTCCAAAATTTTTATTTATTTTATTATTAATCCTACCTTTTTTCAGTTCTCTACCTCATACATAACCTTCAAATCCTAACCCAATTGAGAAAAAATATTCTATAATTTTACTATAAGGGAAATCTCATCCCATGAAATCTCATTATCTATAAAACAAAATATTGAATAGGTTTACCAATTATTCTTGTAGAAGTATCCATTCCAATTAGATGTGCATAGACCCCCTAAAGAAAACAAGGTTTAATTAATTACTTCAAACTTTGTGGACTTTCAGAATAAATATAATCCAATGAAGGGTTCCCCATTGACTAGGTTCTCTTGCATATCTCATACCATATATGATTGAACCTAGTAAATCAATCATATCCCAAGCTCATTTTCTATGAAAGCTTATATAACATTAAAGCTCATATATCTTACCAAATATGATTTACTAAGTTTTATTGCATTACATACAACACTTTGTTTTAGCAAAACCATAATATGTTATTAATATAGTTATTTTAAACGTGACCATTATAACCATGATATTAAACACAAATAGATGAAAATTAACAATTAATGTTCAAATATTATTTATAATTGTTTTATATAAAGAAATTAAATTGATAAAGAAGTACATATTTTTTTTTAAAATCATTATATATTTGAAATATATTATTTTATAATTTTTTTCATTTTTGTAAAAAATAAATTAATAATTTTTGAAAATTTTAGAAAAAGAATAATAAAATGAACTCTAATTTTGTAAATATAATTCCAAAATTATATTAAGTTGATTTTTTTTTATTTTTCAATAAATTATATTTGTACATTTATATTGTCTATTAATTTTTTTTTAAAAAAATTTCTATATTTTAAATCCATTAAACTAATTTAGGCCATTTGAGTTAATTTCATATTTAATGTTGATATAAAAACATTTCAGGATTTCGGACATTTTCCCTTTAAGAAACCTACATTCTCTTTGCGTCCATAGGATTAATTTTAAATTAAAAGTTTCTTCATATGTGAATTGAATTTTGAAAAATGTATTCAGTATTTTAAATTATAATTATATATATTATCTAATAATTACAACTAAATTTCCCATCAAAATGAATAGTAAAAACATTTAAAATTATTTACCATGGTTAAGGTGAAAATGGATTTATCAGGGTGTTAAATTGAAATTATATGGTTTACAATAGACTAGAAGCATGAATAAAATCTATTTTGTGAAAAAATTTGTAATTTATCATGTATTTGGTTCAATGGTGTTCCATTTTGGACCCTTATTGAATGTGAAAAATGTGGATACACATTTTCTTTTAAAACAATCACAAGTGTGCCACTCACCTCACTTATAAAAGGAAACCCACTCTCCTCATTTTTCACACCATAAAACCCTTTTTGATTGGCCAATAGATAAATTAAATAACTTCCCAACATCCCTTATCTCATCATATAATACTTATTTTGGACAGAAATCCATCTTATGAAGGCTTTTGTTTCAATCCTAAGGAGAAGACCCAAAGAAGAGGTAACATTCATCGATAAGAATTTTTATTTTATTTCTTCATCCACCTACTTCAAATCTTATTACACCATGATGATATAATAAAAAAATTATCTCACATATACTGAGATTTTTTAATGTTAAGGTAATGACCAAAAAAAATCCCGACTTCCATTAAATGGGTTATGAAATCATCTCTCATGTGTACGAAGGACTCACACCTCATGAACCTATGTCATACATTTTTCTAATAACTCCTCTCACAATTGTAGATAATGATGTATTTATTTTTTATATATTATATTAGTGATATTATTATTCTTATATAATTTTTTATATCATAAATACCTTCATGATTCCCATTTTTTGACATATGATGGCGTCACTCATGTGAATGGTGGGATACCACCTCGCGATGCGATATGATACGTTCACAAATCACATATATGGTAATAAGTATGGTTTTAATTAACATGTGATATATATATGAAATTAAAAATATTCAAAAATAATAATATATAATTTAATTTTTTCTCATTCAATATGTATAGAAAATTGAAGGAGTGGTCATTTTTATGTGTGGCCTAACATCTCCATGAAAGGTTTATTTAATTTTATCCCTATATTTTTATATATTATAATAAATACATATGTACTTAATATATATAATATTTATATTATGTTTACAAATATGAAAATTATTAAACCATGATCAAAGTATCATAACATAAAATAATAAATCAAAACATATATGAAAAACAAAGTTCTTATTACCCAAAACATAACATTAACATAGAGTTGTTAATAAATGGGTAATATAAGTTATTAAAAAAATCATAAATAGTATGATATATATAAATATTGTTTTGTAATATATTTATAATGAAATTATATTTATTCTACTTGAGTTTTGAACTTGTACTATGGAAGTTAAGACTTAAGATAAGGGATTTTGGTCTCACTTTTCCTTCTTTGAGACTTATGTCATGTTATAAACTGGTCTTATTTTATGAGGTACATATACATACCATTTAAAATATAATATCATGATTCTATCTATATACAATATATTTTATGTTTAATATGATTATATTCTTTAATTTTTCTTATGAATCGATGTTACTAAAGTGTTAATGGTTTTATAATACAATATCATCGTTTATCAAGATGTCTTATGTTTGTGCTTCTGATGATGGAATATTTTAATAAATATCTTAATAAATTAATGAGATTTATTATCCTCTATTTATGTCTTGAGAATGAATTTTTTACATTCCTTATCCTCTCTCTATATACCCATGAGTGTAAAATAATGTTTTCAAGAAAAATCATCTTTATCTCTCTCTTCAGTAGAAAACAATTTTTATTCGAATCCCATGATTTATAAAAAAGTTTTGATTTTTTTAACAGTATTAAAATTATTAATTAAATACATTTTAACCCATTTTTCAGTTTTTACAAAAAAAATGAATCATCATGTAATTTTTTAACAGTGCAAGTTTATATTTTACTGAAAATGTGAATGGAATCATTATTTTAACATATACTGCATGAATGAATTTTACCATCGTGTAAAAAATTATTTGATTTGAGAAATAATTTAAAAAAAATTCTGGGTTATTTTCAATGAAAAATATTTTAATGTACTTTTTTATTTTAAAATGTGGGTATCAAATTAGAAAGGATATTTAACTCAATAAAATTTTTCATTGTTAAATCAAAATAATTTTCAATCTATGATGACATCTGTTTTTGATTCTTATGCCTAAATGCGGATAATATCCAATGACTAAAAATTATTCATTCACTTAATAGTTTGTGTTAATGATGGAATGATGATCATGAAACCTGTTTCTCTTGCATGGGTTATGACACGATAACATTAATATGAATCCCACTTCTTTTTTCACCGATTATAATATGAATAAATGATGAAATTATTATGAAACCCTTCCTAGCATATCTAAGGGGAAACACCATTGGGATTCATGGGGTAGTATGGAAAGAACTATTCAAGAAGGTGGTATTGGAGATAGAAGCCTAGTTAATACCATTAACTGTATGCATGCAAAACTTTCTTGGGAAGTGTTGGAGGAGCGTACTCTGTGGGGGAAGATTATGTCCTATAAAGGGATGTTTATGAGGAAAATGTTGTTTCAAATAGGTCTCCTATTTTGGTCCTTAATCCTGGTGATTATTCTAGTCATTCAGAAACATTCATGGTGGATTGTAGTGAAGGGGGAGTGGTCTTTTTGGTTTCAAAACTAGGATGGTCCAATCATGGGTTATCTAAGATGCCCTGGTTTTTTATTTCCTTCAAGGAGGCTAGTGAAAATCCTAGGTTCATAAATAACGTTCTGGATGAGGGTCAAAGGGAGTCTTTTGATGAAATTATTTTAAAATATGAAATGGATAGTTGTTTGTTTTCTATATCTACTCCATGTGAATTTTCTAAAAAGAACTTTAAACAGATGTCAACTCCTCAAGGGTATCATGGAACATGGAATAAAGAGGTATGGTGTAGTTGTATTCCTACCATGTTTAACTTTCTTGTATAGAGGATAAAAAACTAGGCTATTCCTACATATTAGAATTTGAGGAAGATAGGAATTATCCTAGTATGTAAATGTCAATCTAGAATGTTACAAAGGGAGGAAGATTCTAATTATCTATTCATTGAGAGTGACTAGGACATATTAGTATGGAGACCTTTTGGAGAGTTTACTAGTATATTTTACCTTTAAATTTCTGAAAAATTATTTCTTGAAATATGGTTCCATGGTATTAAATGTGAGGGAATGAAAAAAATGGCCAGATATGTAATCTTATGTGCACGTTGTTGGTGCATCTGGCGGGAAAGTAACAAGGCCAAGTTTGAAGTAATATTTCCACAGAATGATCCATTATTATGAGGAAGAAATCACTACTTATTGATCTTGTTAATTGTTTTAATAATTATTATGATTCTCCTCCCTTGAGTTCTATCCAGGTGAATGGATTAATGATTCCACAACCTATCCGTGCGCTAAGAGGGAACTGGGTTCAATGGGTGGCGATAGGCACATGTTTGAAACTGAATTTTGATGGTTTAAGAATGCTAGGTTTTATGCATGGAGGAGGGGTGGGTTGTGATGCTTAGGTGAGTTTCCTTCTTGCCTATTCTGCAAACTTTGGGAGGGGGAATTCAATTCAAGTAGGGGGGAAATCCATGCAGATGGGTCATGACTTGTGCACCCAGAAAAATATTATGCTTAGTCAGATTGAAACTAATTAATTGATTGTTTATGATGAAATGAAAGGTAAAATTCCATCTTCTGGTTCGATAACCTATTCTATTGGGAAGTGAAAATCAAGTATAAAAGACACCAACATTCGACTTATTCATGTATGGAGTGAGGGAAACAAAGTGGTTGATCATCTTGCGTCAATGGCGGTGGCTGATCAAGGTAATCATGTCAATTGTTTTTCAAATTCTCATTAGTTGGATTCGTTGGGGGTTAATTTGATTAGGGGGATCAACTGGTTCTTCATTATATTAGCCCCCTACATGGTTTTCTTTGAATTCATTTTTCTAGTTTCTTCCTCTTTAATAAAAATTCAATGTTGATGATGATTATGAAACTGTCCACTTTTATAAAGTTTATGATATGATGAAATATTTGTAAAAACAAATTTCATTTAATATGAAAATACATGAGGAATGTTTTGTGATCTTGTGACACACATATCTATTATTTTCATTATGTGATGGGTGAGACCAATATCACCATCTAATTCATTGTGTAATGACTTATATCTAATGAGATAGAAAAAACTAGAATGGGGAGTGAACCCAGTTTAGAAAGGGAATTCATATGATATAGTGACCATTAGATTGGAACTTGATTAAAATGATGGTTTCCAGAGTAATCCCATTCCACTATGATAGACTTGGTAGTGACCATTGACTACTTTGGAAATTATTTTCTTTACATTTGTGTATTCCACAAGTTTATGTCTTATTCCAATGTTATGCTATCATGGATCATGTTCTTTGATTCCCTTATGATTCACGTCTTATGAATGGACAATATTTATTCAATTACTCAATATTATGATCTTTGATATGAAATTTATTTTTTTAAAATGTTATTTTAGTGTTCTCATTCCATTATGTTCATGTTATGGTTACATATCTCTCTTGTTTACCCGTACTAAGAATCTGATATCACCATTTCTTATGCTTCCCTTACCCATTTATGAAGAAATGTATTGTGTGTGATATGTCTAATAAGGGTCCTAGTTTTGAATATCATAGCAGGAGATAATTATTTTACCTATTGACTTGTTTTTTTTGTTTTTCAATGTTTCCAAATACACAAAACTATTACAATCTTCAGGTGTGTGGTTTTGAAATGTAATGGATATTAATTAAAAATTATGTAACATCTCTTTATGATAAGCATGGGTTTTTATAGTTGATATCAGATGATAGGTTTAGTAACCATTGGAAACTAAGATGATAAAACCACAGTGATATCCCCTAGGACTTGTATAAGGATAAATACGACTATGAGTTCATGTATATGAAAATTTTCAAGAATTTATATGAAGGGATGAGTTAGTGGATACCTTTTAATTACAAACCCTTTTAGATACTACATGTGGATGTTGCTCAGTCATATAGGTACTTAGGGATAATAACTCTACAAAGGGTGCATTGAGATGGACTTGATCCTTACTCTGTGCACGACAATGGACTTTTCTTCACACCTGGTTTGAAACTCTCAGGGGATATGCTTTAATAATTCACAAAATATTTATGAACCATAATTATGGATTTAAATAGACGATGAACATGAATAAGAAGGGATAAAATTATAGTGGAATGTATTAATGAGTGTTTCATGAATTATACATCATATATATGATTTTCATGATTATGTGGTTCCCTATCAGGATTATATTTCATGACATTATGATTTTTGTTTTTATTTATTTGATATAACATGAATAATCCATTTTAACACTATGTGTGATGTAAAATGTAATTATTTTTCTCTTGGGTATCCAAATGTTATGGAATCATAAATGAAAAAAAAAATCCATTTCTATGATCACACGACATTATCAAGATATAAATCTTTCTGGACATCCAAATGAAAAAAGGGGGGAATAAAATTATATTGAGTCTTTCATAAGGAACTTTCCACCTTATTTTAATGGATCTTCTGATCCACTACTTATTGAGAAATGGATCAAAAACACTAAAAATGGTATTCTTCACTTTCTAGTTTTTAGAATGTGAGGATATCTTTTTGGATGTCTGCTATTTGGAAGGTTAAGTTGATCAATGGTGGACTCTTTACAATAAAATGAGGCACCATAATGAAATTGACTCCATGGATTGTTTTGAGTTCATCAAAATATTTTTCAATAATTATTTTCATCATATTCCTTTTACAAATATTGCTAAGGAGTTCCTTGAACTAAAGAAAATTATTATGAATTTGTTGGTACCTATGAGGAAAATTTAGGACTTATGAGGTATGATTTGGGTATTATCATCCAAACTAAAAGTAAGGTTGATTGATTCTTCAGTTTCTTAAAAACATCTCTCTGATGGTAATTATCCATAAGAGACATCGTTATCTTTGATTATATTGTTAGATGTTCTATCATGGTTAATATGGAAGTTGGATCTATGTATCAAACTCATTGTTTTTATATGAATATGAAAATATAATTCAAAAGAAAATATGAGGCATATAAATAGAATACAATGAGATTTCCATTATGTTCAAAGTGCTTGAAGAATCATAGAAGAAATTTTATTAATTAAAAAACAAAATAATTAAATATTTATATGTAAAGCCATTAGGAAAATGAATTATAAGGTTATTGGTAATAGTTTTATAATGATGATAATACAGAGAATGTTGTACAGAATGAAACACCCACACTATAGTGTTTCATATGGAAGGAGTATGGGAATTATCATAACCGAATAACAAATATGAATGTTAATAATGATTGTCAATGTTAGAAACCTCTTAAGATGATATATAGAGAAAAATATCAGGTGATCACTATTTCTAATAAGGGGAGAAATAACAACGCGGTAAAAGGTATAAGAACCATCAACTTTAGAACTGTTAATGTTTTATTTGACTCAAGATCTTCCAGTTCATTCATATATAAGTAATTTTATAAGGGAATAAATATTCCAAAAAATGATTATATAATGAATTAGAAATGAAATCATCTAATGATATGATGATCATATCTTAATTATACGATTCATCTCGGGGTAAAGTCGGTGGGAATATGCTTCTTACAAATCTTTCCATTCTTCCTCTGGTTAAATTTTATGTTATCATGGGAATGAAATACATTTCTCTATATAAAGGAAAAATAAATTCTCAAGGAAGGGAAGTCAAATTTTATATTCTAAAACAACATATTATTATCTATAAATTAGATTATTTTAATGAAATTTTTATGGAGACCACATTCATTGAATTGGTCCTAATTCTCATTCAGAAGGGGTGTTTTTATCATATCTTTGGGGAGAAACGTGACATCAATGATATTGCTATTGTGTGGGAATTTTTTATGTATTTGTATAGGATTACCCTATCCTTCTACCAAAATGACATCTTGAGTTCTCAATAGGACTTAAACATATCACCACACCAATTCCAAAGAATATCTCTAGAATGAACCAAATTGTTTTATAAAGTTTGAAGAAGAAACTACAAGAAAACCAGGATAATGGATTCATTATTCAGTGTGAATCACATTGGAGTGTAGATGAATATTTTTTCAAAAATAGTGATTGATCAATGTGACTCTGCATTGATTATTAGGAGCTGAACAAGATCACAATTATAAGCAATTTTTTGTCTTCCCTATATTGATGACATGATTGATAAACTTCACGAAGGTAAATAATTTTATAATACTAAAAATCATTATAGATATCTTCAATTGAGGCCCATTAAGGAAAACATACCCAATACAACATTCTATACATGAAATGGAAACTATGAGTATATAGTGATTCCATTTGGTCTTACTAAGTCTGATGCTATCTTTATGGATATAATTTATGAAGTCTTTAATTACAACGTAGATAAAATTTTGGTAGTCTTTATAGATGATACTATTCTCCAATAAATGATAAAGTAAGAGAATTAATATCACATGAGAATGTTAATAAAGACCATAAAGAAAAGAAACTATTTGAAAAAAATTTGAAGTGTGAATTTTGGCTGAAAAGGTTTCATTTTTGGGTCACATAATCATAAGAGTGAGTATATCGATAGATCAATAAAACAAAGAGGATATTAAATATTGGACCAGACCAACCATAGTGAACGAGATCTATAGTTTTCATTGATTATATGGATATCATCCAAATTTTGTGGAGAATTTATCATTATTATCTAATTCTATAACCAAGATAACTCGGAAGGGATCAATGTTCCTCTGGATAGATAAATGTGAGTAAAATATCATGGAAGAAAAGAGATGATTAATCAGCGTACCTATGATTACATTATCCTAGAGAGGATATAGTTTTTTAATCGATAGTGATGCATCCAACAAGGTATTGAGACATTTTATTATATATAATGACATGTTTATAGTATTCATCCATAAAATTTAAGATGCTTGAGAAATATTATCCACTTCATGATTTGGAGTAATCTATGGTACATTTTTCATTAATAATATGGATTAATTAACTCCATGGATAAATATGTGATATATATACTTATCATAAAAGGTTGAAGTATATATTCACATTGAAGGAGTTAAATATTCACCAAATAATATGGTTAGGGATGATTAATTATTATTTCTACTTAATACATTACCACCATGGGAATGTGAAGAAGATGGATGATCTTTTGAGTCAAAATTATCATGATATATTATAAATGATAAAAATTAGAAAGGATCCAATTTTTATGGATTTCAAATTGATAGATCTGGATATCTTGAAGGAAGGGGTAATATTGTATCATTTTCAATTAAATGTCCAACCACCTATCTATGTAATGACTAAGGTTGAAAATAAGGTGGATGTGGAGATGAAAATGAATGTTAGAAATGTAGTTGAGTTTAATATTTTTCATGACGGAATGATAAGGCAAATGAACCGTGTATAAATTTTGACCATACCAGATTTGAAGGAGTTTTCAGAGGAATCTCACAGTTATTCATTCACTATTCATCTAGGATTTATGAAGATGTATATAGATGTCATTGAGATTTTTTGGTGGTATGGAATGATCAGAGGTATCACATAGTTTGTATCTTGGTTCATGGTATGTTTTAAAATTTGGAATGAATGCAAAAAGTCTAATGAGATGTTACATCCACACGCCATACCAGAATGGAAATGGAAAAATAATACCATGGATTTTTTTGTTGGAATCACTAAAATGTATGAAGGGAATAATGATATATGTGTTATAATTTATAACCATAATAATTCATCACACTTCATAACTATGATAGAAGGATTATTTGCAAATCATATTTCCATGATATATATTATGTGTGAAGGTTTTTTGGAGTACCAAATTCTATTGTGTCTGATTAGGACCCATAGAATACCTCAATATCCTGGATAAGTCTTTCGCAATATCTTGATATGGAGGTGAGTTTGAGTGTTTTGTATCATCCTCAGATAGATGGTAATTCTATAAGAATAATGTAAACCCTATGGGTCATTTTTAGATCATATTTTTAAAATTTAAAAGGTGGTTTGGATCAGCACCTTCCTCTAGTTGAGTTTTATTACAACAATAGCGTTCACTCAATCATTCAGATGGATCCTTATGATGGCCTATATGGAATGAAATGTAGAGCTCCAATGTTATGGAATAAAATTTTGGAATGAATTTTTTTAGGACATGATATAGTTTTGAAATGACAGAGAAGGTTAGACTCATTCATCAATACATCATAGGTCCTCAAATTTGGTATAAAAGTTATCCAGCTAATCATTGGAGTGATCTTGAATTTGAAGTTGGTGAAAAGGTATTTCTAATACTTTCTCCATGGATGAATGTTAATAGATTTGGAAATTATGGAAAACTATAACCTATTTATATTGGTACCATTGATACTATTGATCATATCAGGACAACAAATTATGTCTTGGATCTTCCACCAATCCTCTCTCAAGTCCATGATATGTTTCTTGAACCTCTAACTAGGATGTACCAACCTGCCCCATCACATGTATTGAGCTAAGAGGCCATACCACTATAAAAATATTTTTCTTGTGAGGAACAAATAATATAGATTATTGATTGTACAGATAATGTTTTATGAAACAATATCACACACCTAGAAAATGTTTTGTTCCAAAACCATTAGTTTGAGGATGGTGCGTGGGAACATTGGGGATATTTTGAGGTAGAATGATCCTCAAATGTTTGTATCTAGGTGATAAATTTTGAGGGAAAAATTCATTTTTATGGGGAAACAATGTAACACCCTTGGTTTTTTATGAATTATTATTTTTTGAAGAAATTAAAATTTTATGATATCTTTTGTTACTTTTAAAACCATGTTTTACATATGCTGTATGCAACATTGGGTTATCTTATGTTACACAGGATGTTGAATTTTAACAAAACCAAAATATAAAATTAATATAGTCTTTTTTTCATCACCGTGATAACCTATATATATTTATTTTAGTGAGATGAATAATAATAAATACTTTTTAATTATTATTTACAATGATTTATATAGATAGAACTTATTGATTAAAAAATTAATTAATTATTTTTAAAATCGATATACGTTTTGAAAATACTATTTTATCAAAAAATGATTTTTAATCCTTAAAAAAAATAAAAAAATAAATTATTAGAATTTTATAATATTATTTTGATAAAATAATATTCATTTATTAAATCATCATGTAAAAATTCTATTAGGGTGTATTTTTTATATTTTTTTAAAAATGATCATTTTTTATGAATAGTGAAAGATACTGAATTTTAATTGAAAACCGCCCTTTATTAATTTATTTAAAACGTTAAATTATATTTTAATTTATTTATAATGTAACATAAGTTCAATTATATACCCATAAATCCAATATAGTTCATTTGGATAACTTTTATATTGAATTTTTAAATATAAACATTTTAAACATTCAGATATTTTCTCTTTAAAAGCCATCTTTTTCATCATGTTTGTGAGATTTATTTTAAATAATTTTTTTCTTTATGTGAATTTAATTTGGAAAATTGGATTCAATATTTTTTAATTAGAGTATTATATATATTATCTAATGTGGAAAAAGTAATTTTTCAACAAAATTAATAGTAAAATAGTAAAAATTAATTATCACAGTTAAGGTAAAATTAGGTTTTCCATGGTGTTAAACTAAATTGAGAAGAGTTAAAATGAACTATAAACAAGTATAAAATATATTTTATCATTAAATTTTGAACATATAATTTCTATTGTTTGATTATAATCCATTTCTGAACCTTGTGGATTCTAAAAAATGTGGGTTCACTTTTTCTTTAAAAACGAATACAAGTGTGCATGCACCTCACTTATAAAAGGCCACCACCTCTCCACACAATATTAAAACCTTAAAAGCCTATTTATATTATCCATAAGTTTCCCAAATAACTGACCAAATTCACTCCAATCACCATAAAAGTCTATCCTAGGAATTTATTTGGTGAATAATTATGGAGGATACCTGAAGAAGAGGAAACGTTCATCAACGAGCGTTTTAATTTTATATCTTCCTCCACCTACTTCAATTATTATTCTACCATAGTGATATAAATTCCACAGTTTCTTATAGAAACATATATTTTTTAAATTAATGTAATGACCTAAATCAATCTCCACCTCTATTAAATGGGTTAAAAAATCATCATTCATGTGTACAGTGGACTACCGTTTCATGACCGATGTCCATTGTTTTTACATTACCATATCTTATGGTTGGACACAATGATAGAATTATTATTTAAATATAATATTATTATGATATTATTAGGATTCGTTAATTTTTATATAACACATAGCTTCATTTTATACTTTTTTGGGAATGGGATAATGTCACTCGTGTGTATAGAGGGCTTCCACCTCGTGAATATAACAACCTAACTCTTTATTACATAGTTAAACCTGATTTATTACATAAAATTGAACATAATAAAACCTTGAGGTTTGAGAGGTCTAGTGTCTTGGAAAATTAGGAAAATTACATGATAACTTAAGACATAAAATTAAACATCTTTATTGAAAACTTCTTTTACATGAACATAACATTCCTTCGTACTTAGCATTACATGAGATAATCTGAGTACATACAAAAGAAAGGGGATAGCTATAAATCCCAGTAAGGGAGTAAAAGAGGTATAACTTGAAGAATACACTACATTTTAATAAATAAGAATATCAATAGTTAATAAGGGAAACATGAACATAATGGAATGATATAGCATGATTATCATAACGTGTAAATGTGTTAATGACAAACAACATGATATTAGCATGATTCAAGGCTCATTGTACATGGATTAGCATGAGTAAACCCTCATTGCACATGAATAATCATCAGTAAAACCTCATAGAACATGAATTAGCATGATTAAACCCTCATTTCACTTGAATTATCATGATTAAACCCTCATTTCACTTAGAGTATCATGATACTAAAAATTACCCAATGCATTGGAGTGCTATTAGGGTGTACCCTTCATGAACATTTTATTTCATGCATAAGTGTTTCACATGGATCATATAATGTGGAATCATTTGAAATTATAAGTTATTCCATTATTATGAAATGTGGAATACATACATGTATGTAACATTAAATATGTATATTTGCATAAAGGTGAATTCATTTGATAGAGAAATGGGTATGGTATTCACTACACAATAATTTTGGTTTGGAAAATCACAGTGCAATTTCAGTAGCATAACGACGTGACAAAAAATTCATAAAAATTGATTGATGAGAGAGAAAGTGTTACATCATCATATTTACATGAAATTTACAGTACGGGGGTCAAATAGATACATCTACCATCACATGGAATTTGGAAATAGAAGGCATAACATAATAAAGAAATTCGAAGAAAGAGGAGAAATGTAATAAATATGAAAAATTTTTGACATGGTAACATGTGTACATGGGAGGAATTAATGAGATATAAAGAGTTATCTCATCCTTAAAACATAATAAGAGTAGTATGGGGGAGGTTATAAATCATACCCTAACATTTTTACCTAAAAAACAGGTATAACAACATAAAGAAATTTGGAAAAAAATGAGAAAGGATGAAATCCCTTACATTGAAGTGTAATCCTTAAGGCTTGGGAGAGTCTTTAAAGAGGATTATTGTGAGATTAGGGTAATTTTTGAGGATTCTATAGAGTTTATTCCAGAGGTTAGTCAAGCTCAGAATGATTTTAGTGAATAGTAATGGGATATTGAGTGGGTTTATAAAGAAAATGAGAGGGAATTCTTGATAATATACGTTTTCGACACTACACATTAAACTAATTAAAACAAAAAACCGTCCCATGGGGTTTTCCCATTTTTATTAAAATATTGTTCATGATTATGTGTAGGTGAGTCATAGTCTCTAGGAAATCATTTTAAAAAGTTAAAATATTTTATAAGTCTTGGAGGGTAAACTATGGACCATAAAATTAATAAAAAAATAAAATCCCATTATTTTCAAGATAAAACATATATTGGATGAAGATTGTTTTTATATTATTTTATTACATCAAAATTAAGTAATTATGATGTCATAAAACATATTTTATATTTAAATGGAATTTAATTTTTACACAAAAATTCAATTGTCTCAGAAAATTATTAAAAGTTCATCATTAGATAATTTCGATGTGATGAATCCCAAAATAATACTCATTTTAGCTAAATAATTTTTCAAATATATGCATTACTACTTTTAAAACAAAAACGAACAATTATCTAAAATTAATGGGTTTTGATAAAAACATATTTGAAACCATAATAAAATTTGCAATTTTAATAATAAAAATTATACGATCATTTATATTTATTAAAAAGTAATTTTTAATAATATTTTATTAAAATATTATTTAATCCAAAAATCCATTAAATCATCAAAATAGATTTCTTAATTGAATATTAACTAAAATTACTATTTGTTATTTTAAAAACCATTTACAAAGTAACAAAAAAATGAATTTATATTTTTATTCTATACAGAAATAATGCACATAATCATAGTTCTAGGGTCTTGTTACATAATCCCTTATAACACTATCATAAGACCTATGATTATGGTTTGCAATGATGATAGACTCTTGGGGAAGCTTGGATAACATCACTCGAGTGGTAATCTTTATTAACTTCTACTTCTCCCATAGGTGGTTCCATTCAAGTATTAAAATTTTGAAGCTCGGCTTTGGAATGGTCAAGAGAGAAGACAATTGACACTACATTCTTTTCGATCTCTGAAAAATGGGCTTCATATAGAGAAATTCTACTGGATGAGGCCATCACATCCTTTGTCTGAGTAAATTGTATTTTTTAAAAGCCCTATATTTATACTAACCATGTGATCACTGTTCAATGACTATAGTAGAAATGGTAACAATTATTAACAATATTTTAAAAATCCTAAAACATAAATCTAAGGAAGTTCATATGTTTTATATATCCATTTTACATAATAACATATTTAATTAGATCAAGATGAATTTTCATTAATAAAAGTTTGGGTTGTTACAATCTTCCCCCCATAAAAAAATTTTCCGTCAAAATATCCTTTAACCACACTAAAACAGATGAGAGTAACCCTACTTCATCACTGCCTCTGATTCCCATGTTACTTCTTCAAACATGTGGTTTCACCACAACACCTTGACGCGGGGAATTTTCTTATTTCGTATAACTTTTTCCCTACGATCTAAAATCTTCATTGGATTCTCTTTATAGGAGAGGTCATTCTCCAATGGTACCACCTATGGATTTAGTATGTGTGATGGGTCAGGTATGTACTTCCTCAAGAGTGATACATGGAATAAATCATGTACTTGAGATAGGTTTGGTGGGAGTGCTAGTCGATAGGCCACTGCTCCAATGTGATCAAGGATCTCTAAAGGGACGATGTACCTTATAATAACCTTTACCTTCTTCCCAAATCTAATAAATTTCTTCAACGGTTCTATGAGGAGGAATACCCTGTCTCCAACATCAAACTCTAGGTCTCGTGGATGATTATTAGCATTTATCTTTTATCCACTCTAAGAATCATTAATGTGCTACAAGATGGTCTTAATCTTATCCACCATTTCTTCAACCATTCCTAGACCTATGAATTTTCACTCCACAAATTCATCCCAACATGTCAGTGTTCTGCACCTCTTCCCATAAAGGGTTTCATAAGGAGACATTTGTATGCTTGAGTGGAAAACATTTTTGTAAGATAAATCAACTAGAGGAAGATATTGATCACATCCTCCTTTTAAGTCTATTGAGCATGCTCTCAACATGTATTCAAGTGTTTAGATAGTCCACTCAGATTGGCCATCAGTTTGAGGATGATAGGTCGTAATGATGTTCAGCTCTATATTCAGAGCATGATGGAGAGTCTTCTAGAACATATAAGAGAATATTGGATCTCGATTAGATACAATAGATAGTAGAACTCCATGCAGCCTTACCACTTCTCTGATGTATATCTATGCTTGTTAATCATATGAGAAATCCTCTTTAATTGTAATGAAGTGTGCAGTCTTTGTAAGACGACCCACAATAACCCAGATTGTATTATTTCCTTTGGATGTCTTCGAAAGGATAGTGACAATGTCCATAGTGATGTTCTCCCATTTCCACATAGGTATGGGTAATGGTTGTATCATCCCCTTAGAATTATTCCTCTCAGCCTTAACATGATCACGTACTAGGAACTTTGATGTATAATCAGTGATCCCCTTCTTCATGTTATCCCACCAATAATGATCTCGAAGATCTCAATATATCATTGTTTTTCCTAGGTTAATGGAGAAATTCAAACTATGTGCATCATCCAAGAGGTCATTCTTCTACTCTGGATTCGATGGAATAGATAGTGTTGTCCCAAATCTCACAATTCCTTCTTCATTAACATTAAACTCCCAAGATTCCCCTTTTCGGATAGTTTTGATTTTCTTCTGAATTCCCACATCATCATTTTTATCATCCTTTATCCTTTACAAAAAATATGATTGAGAAATCATTTGGGAAAGGATTTATGATGTTCCCTTTTTTTATTCCCTTTTCTATCTTCATCAAATATAAAAAGATTGAATCCATTTAAATTATCATAAATGATGGAATCGTTGGTTCCATTCTTCTTAGAGCATACGCTGCCTTGTTCGATTTCCCAGCATGGTAATGGATTGAGCAGTCATAGTATTTGATCAGCTCTAACCTTCTTCGTTGTCGCATATTCAACTCTTATTGTGTTAATATATACTTGAGTCTTTTGTGATCTGTATATATTTCACACTTATCCAAAAATAGGTAATGTTTCCATAATTTTAAAATGAATATTACTACATCCAAATCCAGATCATTTTTTGGATAGCTTTTCTCATGAACATTCAATAGCCTTAAAGCACAATCAATGAATTTATCATTTTTCATCAACAGATAGCCTAGGTCCATCTTCATAGGATCATTCAATACCAAAAAGAGTTCTCCACTTGTGGGTAGTGCGAGCACATGCACAGTGATAAACCTCTTTTTCAACTCCTTGAAGCTATCTTCGCATTAATCACTCAAAGCAATATTGAATATCTTCTGAGTTATCTTGGTGTGAGTGTTTGATAATTGTGGGAAATTTCTCACAAATCAGTGATAATATCCAGATAACCCAAGGAAGATATGGATATCCATCACATATGTTGGAATAATCCATCCCTTAATTTCATTTGTCTTGGAGGGATCCCCTGATATCCCATTTCATATAATGATATGACCTATGAATGAAACCTCCTTCAACCAGAAATCACACATGTTTTACTTTGCATAGTGCTTCTCCTTTCATAAGGTCTCTAGTACATTTTGTAGATTCTCCCCATGCTCCTCCTTGGTTTTGGAGTATATTACATTATCATATATAAATACTACCACAATTTTTTTGAGATATTCTCTAAATACTCTATTAATATTGTCTAATAAGATTTGTAGAGAATTAGTGAGTCTGAAAGGCATTAAAATGAATTTAAATTGCCCATGCCTTGTATGAAAAGCGGTCATGGGGATACCCTCCTTCTTCTCCCTTACTTGGTAATATCCAAACCAAAGATCCACCTTGGAGAAGTATTGTGCTCCACATAGTTGATCAAATAACTCATCAATTCGTGGAAGAGAATACTTGTTCTTTATGGATATTTTTTTGAGTTCACTATAATCAATGCAAAGGTGCATTGACCAATCCTACTTCTTGATGAAGAGGAACAGTGAAGCCTATGTTGAAGCACTTTGGAATATAAAACCTTTACCCAGATTATCCTGTAGTTGTTTATTTATAAATTCAATATCCACAACAACTATTCTATATGGAGCCTTGGATATTTGAAATTCCTCAGGCATAAGATCAATTGAGAAATCGACATATCTTCTAGGATGAAGACCAGGAAATTCCTCGAGAAACACATCCAGGAAGTCCCTCACAATAGGAATGTCTTAAAGGATGGTTGCTTCCTTAGACTAAATCATCAGAGCAAGATATTAATGCTCATAGGGAAGTAATATCCACCCTTGAGATGATGGTTCTAAAGAATATTCATCCTCTTCTTTGCACTTGTACAGAATCATGGGTCGATTCCCCATATGGTGGGTGATGTTCCTCTCATAGAAATTGATGTTGGCTCTATATAGGGAAAGAAAATACATTCTAAGAATTGCATAAAATTAAACTATAGGGAGTATGACAAGATTCATTTGGATGTTCAATATTCAAATTGTGATAGGGGAGGAGTTATATTCTTGGGATGCAATAATTTCCCCATTTTCCGTTCTCACTAACATCTCTACTTCCATGATTTGTGGTGGTGTTAGGATTATTCTACTAAACTTTAGAGATATAAATAAATGCATAGAACCATCATAAAAAATTCATTTCTCTATTCATGAAATAATAACTAGAATACCTTTCAACACTTTATTGTTGGGATTTTATTCAGTGGTAGTGATGGAAAAAGCTCTCCCTTTCTGCCCTTGATGTTTTTTGTTGCCTCTGAAATCGCTTATCTTAAGGAAATGGTTTGAAAAGTGCCCTGGTTATTTGCAGTTGATGTAATGAACAGTGTGTTGAGAGTATAATAGAGTGTTCCTATCCTCTATCGCAACAACTGGTTTTTCTTGCTGACAATTAATGGACCGATTCCCTTCACTTCCACACCTAAAGAATTGTCTCATCCCCTTCAGAAAATTTATGGTGATATTCTTTCCGCACCTTTGGCAAGTGGGGTGATGGAATTTTTTAGCACTGTTGGATTTAACCATCAGACCCCAATAATTATGGTCCACTTTCCACTTCTTATCCCCATGATACCCTGGAGATTCATCGTACTGCATTTTGACTTTGTGGGATCATCAGACAATTTCCTCATAGCTATCAAAGTCACGAATCACTAGGGATTTCCATAGGCTAGGTTTCCCCCCCCCCCAAATAAGTTGTCAACCATGGATTCGAGGTAACGACAAAGCCAAAGGAATATCATGAAGGCCTTGTGATATTTTCCCAATATGCTCTAATGGATTCATCGTCTGTTTTCTTAAGGAGAAGGAAGTACATTTCCATCTTAAGTCAGAGGGTGCGTGGAAAGTATTCATCGAAAAACATTTTTCAGAAATCCTTCCATTCCAATACCTCGATCTATTCCTCATGAATTTTATTTTTGATAAATGTCAACCATTGATCAGATTCACCCTCCATATAATAAGCATCTATAAGAATCTTCTCTTTTTCAGAACATTGACGGATGAATAAGAACTTTTCAATGGAGTTGATACATTATTTGATGATTTAGGGATCAGATGATCGATTAAACTTAGGAGGACTTTGTCTCATGAATCTATCGATTTCATATTATTATTTATTAGGGGGTATTAACCATTCTTCTTGACCCATGATTCTATTCCAAACATGAGTTAAAAAAGAGAGTATCATGAAAATGTTTTCAATTCCCACTCCCATCGGATTGAGAATATTATTAGAATAGTCGTCACATTGATATTCGAATCAGTTGTATGCCTGAGTCCTCCTATTACCAGCCATTGACTAGAATAAAAAGGAATGTTATGGGTAACACATAAAGGGTAATCCAATGAAAAAAACTGATAACTTATATATCTTATGAATTTATAGTCTTTAAACTATGTTATCCATGATCTACTTCCCAACATATATTCTTAGGGGGATTTTTTCCTTAATAATGGTTCATAATATGATTATGAATTTACCAAAGAATATACCATGGGAGTTTCGTAAACAAGAGTCCAGTAAGGCCCATTTTCATGAACCAGTTCCTATTCGAGTCCAACTTAAAGCGGTGTTTTTAGGTTTCAACCCAAGATATATATGTTCCAGAGACACCTCTACTTGTTCGTATCCATAAAGGGATGTATTTGGTTGATAAACCACTTACTCTATACTCACTAAAATTTAGGAAGGTTTTATTATAAATAGCCTTGTACCTAAGTCTTTCACTAGGGTTTTCTAATCCTAATCCAAAAAATATCTAAACCTATCCTCTGATACTAACTATAACAACCCATCTCTTTATTACACACTTAAACATGATTTATTACATAAACATTCACTTAAGACAACTCTATTGATCAAGAGGTCTAGTGTCTTGGGAAATTAAGAATATTGAATGATAAATTAGGACATAAAATACAATATCATAATTAAAATTTATTTTATATGACCAAAATATTCCTTCATACTTAGCATTTCCTGGGATAACCTGAGGACATACATAAGAATGGGGTGAGCTATAAAGCCTAGTAAGGGAGTAAATGATTTCATAACATGAAGAATACACTACATGTTAGGAAATAGGAATATAAATAGAGAATAAGAGAAACTTGAACATAAAGTCATGATATTGAATGATTATTGTAACAAGGAAATGTGGAAACGACAAACAACATTATATTAGCATGATGCAAGGCTCATTCTACATGGATTAGCATGAGTAAACCCTCATTTCACTTGAATTATCATGAGTAAACCCTCACAGAACATGAATTAGCATGAGTAATTCCTAATTTCACTTTAATTATCATTATTAAAACCTCATTTCACATGGTGTATCATGATTCTAAACATTACACAATTCAATGGAGTGCTATTAGGGCACACACTTTATAAACATTTCACTTCATGCATAAGTGTGCCACATGGATCATATAACATGGAATCATTAAACATTATAAGTTATTCCATGATTAAGGAATTTGAAATACATAAATGTAAGTAACATTCAATATCTATATGTGCATAAAGTTGAGTTCCTTTGATAGTGAAATGGGTATGGTATTCACTACATAATGATTTTGGCTTGAAAACCGTGGTGTAATTTCATCAGCATAACAACGTGACATAAAAATTCATAAAAATTTGTTAATGAGAGAGAAAGTAGTATCTCATTATATGTACACGAAATGTACAGTAAGGGGTTCATATAGATACATGTCCCAACACATGTAATTTAGAAATAAAAGGCACAATATAATAAAGAAACTTGATGAAAGAGAAGAAATGGAAAACTCTTACGAAATTTCTGCATGGTAGTGGGTGTACACTGGAGAGATTAATGAGAGAGAAATAGGTATCACATCATTCAAACATAAGGACGGAAGTATGGGGGAGGTTTTAAATCATACCCCAACATTTGTAACTGAAAATAAAATGGTATAACAACAAAAATAAATTTGGACAAAAATGAGAAAGGAATAAATCCCACACTTTGAAGTGTTATCCCAAAGGCTTGGGAGATGGTTGAGAGAGGATTCTCAGCAGACAAGGTTGCTTTGGGAGGATTCTAAATAGAGTAAATCAGAGGTTTTTTGGGGTAAATATGGTTTGAGTGAAGAGTAATGGGAGATTTAGTGGGTTTATATAGGAAAGGAGAGGGAATTCATTGTTATTTAGGTTTTTAAACTCTAGACATTAAATCAATCAAAACAAAAAATCATTACATGGTTTTTTTCAATGGTTTTTTCCAAATTGGAGTGGAGAAATTATTTTATAATTTTGATGGAAAAAATTATTAAAATATTAGTCTAGATTATGTGGAGGTGAGTCACACTCTCAAGGAAATCATTTTAAAAAGATAATGAGTTTTATAAGTCTTAGAGGGTCCACTAAGGCACCAAAAAATTAATCAAAAAATTATAAAATTGCATTATTTTAAATATAAAACTGATATTGTA
The DNA here is from genome assembly GCA_963277665.1 of Viscum album. Taxonomy (NCBI): domain Eukaryota; kingdom Viridiplantae; phylum Streptophyta; class Magnoliopsida; order Santalales; family Viscaceae; genus Viscum; species Viscum album. Next base: position 224,861,636 of record OY728167.1, read on the forward strand.
CGAACACCCTATTTATAATATTTTATTACATCGCTGTTAGGTCATTATGATGTCATAAAACACACTATATATTTAAAAGATATTTATGTTTTACCCAAAAATTCAACTGCCTCATAAAATTATGAAAAAATCACCATTATATAATTTTGACATCTTGAATCCAAAAATAATATTCATTTTTTCTAAATAATTTTATAAATATGCGAATTTTTACTTTCAAAATAATAACTGACATTTATCGAAAATTCAGAGGTTTTGTCAAAAACTTCTTTTAAAACTTAATAAAAATTACAATTTTATTCATAAAAATTATATGATCATTCATATATAATAAAAAGTGATTTATTAATAATATTTTAATAAAATATTATTTAATTAAAAATTTCATTAATTCATCATAATAGATTTTTTAATTGAATATTAACTAAAAACATACTATTTGTGCTCTTTTAAAACCATATAAAAAGTAATAATAATTAAATTAATGTATATTATTTATTCTAAACAAAAATAATGCTCATAGTCTTAGTGGTATTGTCTTGTTACATAACCCCATATAACACCCCTATAATACCTAATGGTATGGTGTGCATTGGTGACAGACTCTTGGGGTGGCTCAGATAACATCGCTCAAGTGGTAATCTCTATTAACTTCCACTTCTCCTATAGGCGGTTCCATTCAAGTTTAATGTGTTGAATATCAGCTTGTTCTTGGTAAAGAGAGAATCCCAGTGACGCTACCTCCTTTCCGATCTCCAAAAAATGGGCTTCATGTGGAGCAATTCTACTGGATTAGGTCATTGGTTCCTTTGTCTGAGTAAATTGGATTTGTTAAACCCATATATTTATACTAATCATGTGATCAATGTTCAATGACTATATTGGAAATGGAAACAATTTATAACGGTATTTTAAAATTCCAAAATCATATAACCAAGGAAGTTCGTATGTTTTATATATCTATTTTATATAATAAGAAATTTAATTTGATCAAGAGGAATTTTCATTAATAAATATTCGGGTCAATACAGTGAAGCGATTGATCTGTTCATGTTTTACATAGAAGGTAATAAGGATGAGTTTAATGAATATATGAGAACTATATTACATAAAATGATTTTGGAAATATAATATATCATTTTATTTTATTAATTTCAATGCGTCAGTAAAATTGAAACAAAGTTAACACGTACATAATATTTAACCATGATCAAAATATCATAACAAAAAATAATAAATCATACCATATATGATATGATATATTATCAATGATTTATCTAATTTTTACCCTATATAATTTATAGATTACTATAATTACATTTATAATTAATATATATTATTTTTTTATCTTTTTTAACATTTTTATATTATTGTACCATGAAATAATTAAAAAAAATAAAAAATCAAAAAATATATGAAAAACAGAGTGGTTATTTCCCAAAACAAAACATTGACATGGATTTGTTAATAAAAAGGAAATCAAAGGTATTAAGAAAATAATATGTGGTATGATATATATAAATATTGTTATGTAATGGATTTTAAAAAAAAAATCATTATTTAGAAATATTAAAAATGTACTGTGGAAGTCAAGACATTAGGTAGGTGTTTTTTGTCTCACTTTTTCTTCTTTGAGATTTATGTCATGTTATACAGTAATATAATTTTATGAGGTGGATATAATGCCACGTTGACATATAATATCATGATTTTATCTACATACATTATATTTTATGTTAACATTAATTTTATTCTTCAGGGGTCTTATGAATCGATGTTACTAATGTGTTAATGATTTTATTATAAAATATCATCATTTTTCAATATTGTTTATGTTTGTGCTTCAGATGATGGAATGATATGATCCATTGTTCAAAAAATTAAAAAAATTTATTATCCTATTTTTATTTCCTATGAATACATGTTTCCCATTCATTCTCATCTATCTACATACCCAAGAGTTCAAAAAAAAATTTATATGAAAAATCATATTTATTTCTTTCTTCCAAAGAAAAACCTTTTCCTTCCAAAACCATGTTTTATAAAAATATTTTCTAATATGTTATATCATTATTAAAATGATTTAGTAAATTCATTTTAACCTAGGTATTAAATTTAATAAATAAAATAAAATTAATCGTTATGTTATTTTTCCGACAATGCCTCTCAGGATTTCACCTAAAATGTGAAATGAAATTTTGTTTTTGATGAATATTAAATAAATGAAAGTTCCCATATTCATAAAAATTATTTTATTTTTGAAATATTTTATAACTTTTTATGGTTATTTTCAATGAAACATATTTTAATTTTTTTTTATATTTTAAGAAGAGTTTTTCAAAGAAGAAAGGTTATTTTACTCAATAATGTTTTTAAATATAAAATCAAAATCATGTTCAATATAAGATGAAATCCGTTAATGTTTCCTATACCTTAATGGTGATGTGATCCAAGGAAAAATTATTATTATTTAGCTGAATTATTTATCTTTATAATGGAATTATTTTCATGAAACTAGTTTCTCTTCAACATGTTATAACATGAAAAAATTATTATGAATCCCGCTTCTTTATCCACCGTTTATACTATGTTGAAATGATGAAAAGATTATGAAACATGCATATTTTATGCTATTTATGATATGATTATGTGTTTATAAATCCCATTCCATTTAACAGGCTATGATATGTTGAAAGTTTTATGATCCTGTTTCACATGGACATATGATTTTCATTATATGAAGGGTAGGACCTATATCACCATATAATGAATTGGGAAAATATTTATATAAAACAAGATTGAAAAAATAGAACGAAGAGAGAAAATGGATCAATAAGTTAATTCATATGATACGATGATATTTGGAGTGAACATTAAAGACTATGATGGTTTGCATAGTGAACCCATTCCACTATGATAGGCTTGGAAGTGATCCTTGAGAACTTTGGAAATGATTTTCTTTACTTATTTGTATGCCACAAATCTATGACTCATACAAATGTTATGCTATCATGTATTATGTTATTTGATTATATTTTGATTCATGTATTATTAACAAGCAATATTCATTCTATGGATCAAGATTATGATCTTTTATATGCAGGGTAGGGTTTTAAAATGTTGATTTCATGTTCTCATACCATTATGTTCATGTTGTCCTTACGTATCTCCCTAGTTTACCCATACTGATCATCCAATCTCACCATTTCTTATGTTTCCCTTCCCTAAGTAATAATGAAATGTATTGTGCATGATATTTCTAGGAAGGATGATAGTTAAGAAGATAACAGTGGGAGATGGTTTATTTTACCTATGGACTAGTTTTTGTTTCAATGTTTCCTAATATGGTAAACTATTACAGTACTCAAGAATGTGTTTTTATAATGTAATGAATATAAATAAAAAATATTTTATATCCTTGTATGATAAGCTTGAGTTTCAATATTTGATATTATTGGATATGTTAAGTTAACAATTGTAATATAGGTTGAGAAAACCTTAGTGAGATCTTAAAGGACATGTCTAAGTATAAGTATAAGGATAAGTTCATGTATAGGTAAATGTCATGGAATTTATATAATGGAAATATTTTGTGATTTCCAAGTAATTACATCCCTATTTGGATAATACAATTGGATGTTTCTCATACATAGATGTATGTAGGTGTAATAACTCTAAAATGGGTGCATTGAGAAGGACGTTGTCCTCACCTTATGGACTACAATGGGCCTTTCTTCGCACCCGATTGGAAAATCCTTTGAGATATGCTTTGGAAATTCAAAAAATCATTATGAACCATTGAACGAGGCTGGAGGTCGTCACGACCCTTAAAATTGTGTTTATTACTCCTACACTAGTATAGTAGTGCAAGGTCGATCCACATGGAAGGAAGATGAGAATTCTAGGTTCTATTCAAAAGTAACTCCACTTTTGTCAGCAGTGAAGCGAGTGTGCATCTTTTTAGTTGTTTTTATTTTCCTTTTTTTTATTTACATGATGAAGTTAAAACAGGACGAGGAAACAAGATTTTCTAAAAAAACTAAAATTTAAACTAAGTACTACAAAGAAACTAGAGAAATATAGTATACTAATATTAAGCAGCAAGACAAAGAAGCAAGATCAACAAAGTACTCGGGGATTTTAAACTACTGGTTACGATTGAATGTTATCTTCACAACTTACAATCAGATCACAAATCTAGAAAAACTGAAAAATTCCCTCACCAGGAAACTCAATAGGTAGAGGATTAGGATTTGGAGTTCGCCACACCAAAACATAATCAAACTGCATCAATGTTTTTAAGAGATAACATTTGGAAATGAACTCGCCATAAATTTCCAAAGTTTAAGTTGTTAAATATTTGAAAGAAAATTATTCAAGATCAACCTCGCCAGTCGATATTGATGTTTGAAATTTAAAACATTGAAGTGTGAACGATCAAAATATTAGAAACAGAATCAGTCTCGCCAACTGATTCTAATTTCTTAAAAAGATAAGCTAATTAAGGTTTAAAGAACATAACCATAAGGTTTTAAAATTCCTTAGATAAGAAGATTCAACCTATGATAATATTGATTTATGCTGTGAAAACAACCAAGAAACAGAGTACAAGAGTCATGGACAGAGGTAAGTAGAACTCCCCTAGCTCAGCTTTGCCTCCTAGATCCTTCATCTCCTACTCTGCTCTCTCTCGGGAGTCTCCGCTCTCGTCTAAAATGAGAGTCCTTGGATCTGCCCTCCAATGTGTGTTCGTGGAATGAGAATGATAGTCCCCTCAAATTCTGCTGCTGCCCTACTTAAAATACCATCTGTCATCTGCTACACCTCACTGCATCCTTCCACATACATTAAAAAGTCCTTCACTTTAGCACCAACACACTTGCATTTTATGCACAACTGGCATGTCTCACTAGTTTTTCCCTTGTAACTAACTTCCGTTGATTTAGTTGCATGAACCTCAATGGGGTTTCAGCTAATGAATGAACCTACAAAGTTAGATAAGAAAAATAAATAAAAACGAACAAAAATAATGAAAAATGGTCATTTTTTAAAGTTAAGAGTTATCATTACTCTTTAATAGTTAACTAAAATTAATTGATATTTATTTGCTTTTATATTATTTTTACAATTATTAACTATGGTAGAACATAAATCTATTAAAAAGTTATTAATTTAAATTAAGTTTATAGATATAATTATTAAGTTACTAATTTTAACACTTTAAACTAAGTTATTAAAATTAAAATATAAATAAAGAAGTAATTAAAAATTTATAACTTAGAATGTAATAGTTATTTTCATTTACTACATTAATTATAATTATTGCAATTACTATTTAAGAAATAAAATTATTCCATTAATCTATTAATTAGTTTAATTTAATTTAGTAATTAAAATTAATACTTAAGTGTTAAATATGTTTAAATTAATAAGTATAAGCTATAGTTTATTTATAATTATTCTTAATTAAATAATTATACTATTAATAGTAAATTAATTAATTGTTAACACTTATTATTAATTTAGTTTTATATATTAGTTTATGATTTATCAATATATAAAAATTTTAATTGTTTTAAAACTTTTATAAATTCTACTTTATACTTTTGACTTATTAAAGTTAACCCTAACTTAAACCATAATTTTTTTTGTCTTCTTCTTTTTAATTTACTTTATTATACTTATATTATTATATTTTTTTTATTGATTTATTATTATTATTATGTTTATCTATCTTCTTATTCCTCCCCCATTTACAGCGCACAGGGGGAGAGTTCCTCCTGGAAACCAGCGGGTGCGGCGGGCAGCTCCTCCTCCTAAACTGGTGGTATGCTGGTCTTCAGCGGCTGGACAGCTTCAATCAAACATAAGCAATGCACACAGCAGGTGCAGAGCCCTCTTCCCACGTGGTGCGGCTTCAACAGTGAAAACCCATGGCGGCGTGCTCCTCCTCCAATGTGGCGGTCCTCAGCTACCCAGCAGAAGAAACTCGGCACGACTCCTCTTCTACAAGCAATGCAGCGGGGGTTGCGGACGACAGGTCCTCGACCGATCCTGTGACTCCCACACCGGTGACAGCTTGGCTTCTCAGCAACAGAAAAACGGTTCTCTTGTTCGGCTCCCATGGTGGCACAAATTTCGCTCAGCTGGCGGTAGAAGGGCTTATCTGTGATGGTCAATCTGTGGAAGGGATGAGCTCGACCATGGATCCATCGCGACATAACAATAGATGGGCATGGGAATGGAGCACCATCCGTTAGAAAAAAGAACCAGTGAGGAAAATAGAGAATGTCTATCCGTGAGGTTGAGGAACCAGTGAGGTAAATGAAAAAATAAAATGTGTCGGTGAGGGAGCTACTGATAGAGTGAAAGTGGGCGTGGGGTCACCAATACATTAAAAAAAATAGAAGAAGCTATCGGTCACCGGTATACAATTAAGAGTAAAAGAAACTAATAGAAGGAAATAAAGAGCATCAGCAAAAGTCAAGTTCACCGATATGATAAAATAAAAATGAGCACCCATGCGGGGTCACTGATAGATCAAAGAAAGGGCTACCGGTAGGCAGCAGGGTAACAGTTAGGATTAAGGTGAGAGAAGTCCACCGATAGAAAAGAGTCACCATTGAATTAAAAAACAAAGGTCACCATTACGCAAGAGTGAAATTTTAAAAATAACACACAAATAAAACATAAAATTAAAACTAAAATACACTAAATAATAAAAAAAACTTAAAATAATTAATTAAAAAGATGCTAGATACCATTATGTCACGACCCGTCCTCAGGGCCCGTGCCGTGACTACCCCAAGCCTGCCTTCCATAGGCTAGGGGCTGGCGACTAGCACCAAGGCGTGATTCCCGATAAAAAGGGAAGACATTGCCTTTGTAAAGTGAACAAACACACAGAGTAAGAAAGAGGAAGTAAACACTATGTAAAAACTGGGCACAACAGTAAGTGCGGAAAAGTAAATGGGCCAGAATACAAACCCAAACCAAAAGTAAAGTACTACTGAAAAAGTGAGTATAGCAACTGAAAAGTAAAGCCGTAGTGTCGAGATATCCACTGGTAGTCCCACCTGAAGGGTGAGTACAGATAGCCTCCACAGCTCCTCGGGTCCAGCCGTCCGCTCCGAGTACACCCCGCAAAGTGGTCCACCTCTGGGTACCGACCTGCTCCTCATGCCTCAACCACGATCAGCGATATCCTTCGTCTGCAACCAACACAACGTAGTGCGGGCATAGCCCCGTGCAGGGTTGAGTATAAGCAACTTAGTAGGGACCCCAAGACCCCCGAAGGTCTCCCAGAATCCACAAAGGATAATCCACAAAGGAAAGATACAATCACGAAGTAACATTCGACACCACTTATGTATATACCCATACATATACCTAAGTCATCAATTGCAGTTCGGCTCCAACATCCGAGCCCAAGTTCGATCACGTCCACATAGGATAGCACAACACAATACACATAGGAAAGCAAGTCAATCATATTGAAGAAAATGATTGAAAGTCAAGATTCAGCTCACACAGATATACTTCTTCGTAAGACGATAGAGATGATCAGATGTAGCCACTGATTCATCTAAGCCATTGGACCCACACAGGATCGATAGGTACTAACCCCCACAATGACCCACACAGGATCGATAGGTAACTAACCCCCGCAATGACCCACACAGGATCGATAGGTAACTAACCCCCGCAATGACCCACACAGGATCAGACCCACACAAGATCGGTAGCACTGATCCATGTAGGATCGCTGAGTGCTGTAGTCATCGCCGTCGAATCCACGGAGGATTCCTGCACAGTCGTCATCGTCTTCGCAGCCGCAGCCAGCTCTAGGGTTCCCGCACACAGCAAGCTCATTCGGGAGGGTCCGCTCCACGAGCCGAGGGTCTGATACATCAACTGACATGTAGTCTGGAGCTGATGTATCGAAAAGTTCCGTATCGTCAACAGGAACTCAACGTCACAGACGGCGCGTCAATCGGACGCCCGGTCTGAGAGTTATTGGTTTTTTCGTCCCAGGGGCCCGGTTGGTTTTTAAGTCAAAACCAACCGGACCGTACTCCATCTGCATCCAAACCTCCAGCGGAGTAAGAAAAAAGGTCCGTCTCACTAAGAGGAAATCCATCAAAGTCGACGACACGTCAATCGGACGTTCGAAGCTCAAGTTATAAGCTTTTCCGCTCTGAGGTCCCGGTTGGTTTCATGCACGAATCAACCTGTCCGAACCCAAAGTTCTCCGAAACCTTGAGTGTAATATACTGAAACGACCGTCTCGATCCAAGGATCGCATCGCAGCTGATGGTGAATTGATCGGAGGTCTGCAACCCATGTTATAGGCAAAAAGACCGAAAGAGGTCCGGAAGTGGGGGTTTCGAGCCCAGACCGATTCAGCCCGAGACCCCCTGGGTCAGCCCGACCCGGTTCCGGGTCCGGCCCGCTTGGGCATGGCCCGGCCTGGCGGCTCGGCCCGACGTGCTAGGGTTGGCCAGGTGGCTCGGACGAAACGGCCGAGCGTTGAGGGGGGGGGGGGGGGGGGGCGCCCCCCCGCGTTGTGAAACCGCGGACCCCATGTGTGTGTGTGTGGGGGGGGGGGGGGTTCCAGCTGGACAGTCGGGGGTTTCGACCCTCGGCGCTTCCCCCTGACCGGCCGGCCCGCTCCGGCCGGCCGGCTGCTGCCGCCACGGGACCGGGGCGGTCCCGTCCCCCTGCTTCGACTCCGGCGGCCGGAAACCGGCCTCCGTTCCATGCTCCACCGCGGCCTTGGTCCGTCTGGCGCGACGCAATGGCGCCACACCCCTCCGTCGCGGCCCCGCTCTGGTCGCAGTGCTTTTGCGGTTCTCCGGCGCGGTGCGACGACGCCGCTTCATTGGTTCGTCTTCAACGGCGCGACGCGACGGCGCTGCGCTTCTCCCCCTTTCTTTAATATTTCTCGTGTGGTGCTTCGGCACCGTGTTGCCTTGCTCGTGTCGTAAACAATATCAAACAACAAAAGGGGAGAGGAGGGTCGGCCATGTTCGTGCGGTCCGACCTCCTCCCATTATTGCAATAACATGCGGCCCCAAAAGGACGATAAGTCAACGATGAAAGTAATCAGGAACAAATGAAATAATAATCCCCTACGTCGAGCGTAGTCGTCGAACGAGGTTGTTGCGGAAAGGAACATCGCAGAATTGATCGTCGCGGAAGAAGGCGTCGTGAAAGGAGGATCGCCGCATCGCGGAGAAAAGATTCATTGGCGTCGCATCGTCGATCTCCGAGGATCCGGCATTCTTGTCGACCTTCGTCGGAGGTCGGCGTTCTTCGCGTTCTTCGCGTTCTTCGTCGAGGAGGACAAACTTCAAGAACTTGAGCAAATTCTCCCAGGCCACTCACAACCCAACCACTCTAATAAAATAAGAGTTTGTCTTATTTTATTTCTCAAGCCATGCATTTTAAAAATAAAAAATGAATCAAACAATTAAATGAATTAATTGCAATGTTTAAACCACCCAAATTAATTAAGGCGTTTCATAAATAGAAAAACGCAAGGGTTGACTTCCACTTAAGGGGATGTGGGTGCGTTACCTTATTAAAGGAGGGGTTTTAGGAAGAAAAGAAACGGTGGGGCTCTTGTGGGCCCCACCTCACAAATATCCTAACTAGTGGGTAGGATATTGTGGGTCCCACATCATCCACTTAGTTTAGGTTAAAAAAAATAAAATAAAATTGGTTGCACCACTTTTATTATATTTCTTCACTTAACCCAAAAATTTAAAAACCACACCCGAGTAAATGCAACTCCAGAAAAGGTGTTTCTAAGCAATTACTAGCGCTGCGATTCCATTGGTGCCCTCGGAATTCGATTCTGATCATCGGTTCAAAAGTTAGAAAACCCCGCTCATTCGTTCACTGAACGTACCCGAGCTAAACTTCAGAAAATGACGCTGGGCACACCGGGCCTCGGAATCAGGTGCCATCAGAAACTGCGTTCTTGTAAAATACCAAAAAAAATTAAGAAAAAAATTACCCTTGAATTTTATGGGTCTTTAAATTACTCCCACCTCAGGGATTTACGTCCCTGTAAAGATATATAAAAAACTAGGGAAACAAATGTGGGTACTGAGCACGCATCTGAGCCTCCCGCTCCCAAGTGCTCTCCTAGAGTTTCCCGTGCTGCCATATGATGCGCACTAGAGGAATCGACCATCCACGCCGGACCCGCTTCTGTCAATCCTCGATCTCCACTGAGACCTCCACAAAAGTCGCCCCATCATCAATGTCCAGCTCCCCGTGGTCAATGATATGCATCGGGTCGTGCACGTATCTCCTCTGCTGAGATATGTGAAAGACGTCATGCACCCGGTGCAACTGAGGTGGTAGAGCCAGGCGATAAGCCACCTCGTCAATCCTGCTGAGGACCTGGAATGGTCCGATGAAGCGTGGAGACAACTTTCTGCCTCGGCCAAATCTCCGTAATCCACGTCGAGGTGAGACCCGCAAGAAGACATGGTCGCCATCCTCGAACTCCAGTGGCCTCCGCCTCCTGTCAGCATAAGACTTCTGCCGGCTCTAAGCTGTCCTCATCCGCTCTTGGATGACCTGGACCATCTCTATCATGGCCTGGACCATCTCCGGTCCCACAAGTGCTGACTCCCCAGGGTCTGTCTAGCACAACGGTGATCTGTAAGGTCGGTCGTACAACACCTCGTATGGTACCATCCCGATGGTGGAGTGGTAGCTTTTGTTGTACGCGAACTCCACCAAGGGTAGGTGATCCTCCCAGCTACGACCAAAGTCGAGGAAACATGTGCGGAGCATGTCCTTGAGAGTCTGAATGGTCCTCTCCATCTGACCATCTGTCTGGGGGTGAAAGGCGGTGCTCAGACGTAGCTGCATCCCGAACGCCTCCTGCAACCCCTTCCATAGCCGGGAAGTAAAGTGAGCATCTCGATCGGAGACGACAGATGATGGCACACCATGAAGCCATACAATCTCCTGAATGTAGAGACGTCCCAAGCTCTCCACTGAGCCCTGCTCTCTGATGGGTAAGAAGTGATCCGACTTGGTGAGTCAGTCGACAATCACCAAAATGGAGTCGTGACCTTTGTAAGTGCATGGAGGTCCAGTCACGAAGTCCATAGATAAGCCGTCCCACTTCCACTCCAGGACCTGCAAGGGCTGTACCAAGCCTGTGGGTACCTGGTGCTCTACCTTCACCTACTGGTAGGTGAGGCATCGAGAAACGAACTCTGCCACAACCTTCTTCATGCCCGGCCACCAATGCTGTCATCTAAGATCCTGGTACATCTTCTCCACTCCAGGATGTACCGCCAAAGGGGAAGTGTGAAAATCTCTCAACACCTCCTCCCGTAAAGCAACTGGTACCACTGTACATCCTCTAAAAAGGACGTCGTGCTCTCCTCCTAAAGAGAAACCATCAGGTGCCTATCTTGAGGATATCTGCGCACGCCACGTCTCACAGTCGGCGTCCCCACGCTGTGCCTCTCTAACCCGCTGCAGTAGCGGAGGAGTGACTGTGAGTGAATGAAGAATGGTTGCTCCATCTCTATCCACGAAGGATATCTGCAAAGCGGCTAGCTACTCTGTCGCCTCCCCAAGTAGCTGAATGCCCATCCTCCTGCTGAGAGCATCGGCTACTACGTTCCCCTTTTCAGCAGTATAGACTATCTCAAAGTCATAGTCCTGGAGGAACTCGAGCCATCGCCGCTGTCTCAGGTTCAGTTCCTTTTGCGAGAAGATATACCTGAGACTCTGATGGTCAGAATAGACTGTAAAGCGCTCGCCCATCAGATAGTGTCTCCACATCTTCAGAGCGAAGACCACTTCTGCTAACTCCAGGTCATGGGTAGTGTAGTTCTGCTCATGCTGCCTCAACTGACGTGATCCATAGGCGATCATGGCCCGCTCCTGCATCAGGACACATCCGAGTCCGGTCCCTGATGCATCGCAGTAAACTACGTACCCAACTCCCTCCTCTGGTAGCCTCAAGATAGGCGCACTGGTCAATCTCTGTCTCAGCTTCTGGAAGCTCTGCTGATATCTATCTGACCACACGAAGGGTTTCCCCTTCTTCATCAAAGATGAAAGTGGTGCCTCAACTCTGGAGAATTTTGGCACAAATCTTCGATAGTACCCAGCTAGACCCAAGAAACTCTGCACCTCCGTCACGCTCCTGGGTGGCTCTCAAGCTAGCACTGCCTTGATCTTCGCAGGATCCACCACAACTCCCACCTCAGAGATGACGTGTCCCATGAAGTGGACCTCGCGTATCCAGAACTGACACTTCGAGATCTTACCATAAAACTGGTGCTCTCGGAGTGTGTCCAGTAAAACTGCAAGTGGTAGGCATGTTCCTCCTCAGTCGTCGAGTAAATCAAAATGTCATCGATGAAGACCACGACAAATCGATCGAGGTATGTCTGAAAGATCCTATTCATGAGGCCCATGAACACTGCTGGAGCATTGGTTACGCCGAATGGCATAATCAAGATCTCATAGTGGCCATACCGACATCTGAAGGTCGTCTTCTGCACGTCCTCATCCCGAACTCTAAGCTGATGATAGCCTGATCTAAGGTCTATATTTGAGAACCACCATGCTCCCTTGAGCTGATCAAAGAGGTCATCAATCCTCAGTAGCGGATACATGTTCCGCACTATCACCTGGTTCAGGCGATGATAGTCAACACAAAGTCGCAAGCTCCCATCCACCTTCTTGGTGAACAATATTGGGGAAGCCCAGGGTGAAACATTGGGTCGGATAAATCCCTTGCCCTGCAAGCCTTCCAACTATACCCGTAGCTCTTGAAGCTCGTTGGGAGCCATCCGATATGCTGGGGTGGATATCGGGGTTGTCCCGGGGTACATATCAATATAAAAGTCTACCTCTCTGCGAGGAGGTAGTCCTGGAAGGTCGTCGGGGAAAACGTCTGCATACTGATCCACCACTGCAGGAAAACCAGGACTCCGCACATCAACTGCTCCTAGGATGAGGCTAGGCAAATGATGAGTGATGGGCTGTCCTCTCCTCTGAGAGAGTCCATCCTGTGCTGCGTAGGCTCCCTTCTTGCCGGTGAAGGTGAAAATGATCCCGTCAGTGTGTACACACCGCACCTTGCGCCTAATACAGTCAACCTGAGTATGGAATGTAGATAACCAATCCATGCCCATGATGACGTTGTAAGGCCTCGACGCCGCTACAAGAAGATCCCAAATGAAGCTCTCGCCTACTAGAGTAAGCTCACACTGCCGGAACCAGTGCGTAATCGTCGAGTCTGCTCCCGTAGGATTCTCTAGCCGTAAGGATCGAGCCAACGGCTCTGTCGGAATCTCTGAGATCCGAACAAGGGCAGCAGCTATGAAAGAATGACTCGCTCCTGTGTCTATAAGAACTACAGCAAGGGTTGAATAGACACTGATAGTACCTCGAATCATCTCTGGTATGCCGTGGTCATAGGCCTCCGCTGCCTGGAGCTATGCCTATCTCTGCCTGCCAGCTCCCTGTGGTCGGGGTGGAACTCCTGGGGGTGGTGGTGGTAGAGCCTCAAAGAGTCTCCCACCACCTTCTGCTCGGCCAGCTCCTCTGCCTCGTCCGCCTGCTCCCTGTGGACCACCACGGTCAACCCTCTGCCTCTGCCTGGGTGGTCCCTCAACCATCTGCTACTCCTCCGCACGATGGGTCGGGCAATCACGATCCATGTGACCCTGCCCGCCGCATGCATAACACTGTCTGCCTCTCGAAAGACTGGCTCTGCGCTGTGTTCCCCGTACCACTGAGCCAGTGTCCTGAGGTCATATGCCTGAGGGTCTAGTCTGCCTGGACCCATGAGTCATCCGTCGACTATCTGCTATAGAAGACTCTGCTACGTGCTGCCCTGCGGTAGGTCTCGCCGTTGGTGTAGACTCAGCAAGAAATCTCTCGATGAGAAGGGCTTGCTCCAATGCCCCAGCCTGAGTCGGAATGCTGAGGGAGATCAGCGATGCCCTGATATCATGCCTCAATCCCTTATCAAAGGTCCGGGCCTGGAAGAATGGGTCCCATACCATGTCCGTCGAATAGCCTGAGAGATCGGTAAATCTCGCCGAGTACTGGGCGACCGTCAAGCTGCCCTGCCGCAGCTGTAGAAGCTCCTGGATGCGCACCGCACAGAGGGTGGCTGGGATGAAGTCCGACTGGAAGAGGCTCTCAAAGTCCATCTAGAGGAGAGATGCCCAGTCGTGCACCTGGAGCATCAAGCTCCACCCTCTGCCTGCTGTCGCGTGTAGGAGGCTCACTGCGAGGATCACCATGAGGTCTGCTGGTGACCTCAGTAACCTGAAAACTCGTACAACTGCCTCCAGCCAATCCTCGGCTGCCTGAGGGTCCATCTCCCCGTAGAACCTGGGCGGTCGCTGATGCTGAAACTCATGCAGTGAACTAAGACGACGTGCATCGTCAGCGGCTGGGGTTGGTATCATCGGTGGCTCGGCGGGTAGAGGTACCGCTGGTGCCTCTGCTGTCAAAGGGCCCTGTACCGAGAACTCGTCGCTCGGTGGGCTGTCGCCATGCACAACGCTCGGAACCTTAGATGGCTGCCGTCGTGGGGCCATCCTGAAAAGAAACAGGTGCGCCACATTCAAACAGTATACCTGGTGAGCTGACACAAAGTAATCATGCTTTTAAAACACACATGCAATCAATGTTTTCATGTACTAAGTCGTAAATCAGAAGTCAGGGTCCTGGTGTATGGATACGTCGTCTGCCGCACCAACACTGGACTCCCTAGATTGATAACCACACTCAATACTCTTAACATTATTGCTTCACATAGAAAAAGATCAGAGTCCTGAGTTCTGCGGTAGAACCGAGCTCCTCTGATACCAATTTGTCACGACCCGTCCTCGGGGCCCGTGCCGTGACTACCCCAAGCCCGCCTTCCATAGGCCAGGGGCTGGTGACTAGCACCAAGGCGTGATTACCATTAAAAAGGCAAGACATTGCCTTTGTAAAGTGAACAAACACACAGAGTAAGCAAGCAGAAGTAAACACTAAGTAAAAACTGGGTACAACAGTAAGTGCGGAAAAGTAAATGGGCCAGAATACAAACCCAAACTGAAAGTAAAGTACGACTGAAAAAGGGAGTACAACAACTGAAAAGTAAAGACGCAGTGTCGAGGTGTCCACTGGTAGTCCCACCTGATGGGTGGGTACAGATAGCCTCCACAACTCCTTGGGTCCAGCCGTCCGCTCTGAGTACGCCCCGCCCACTGGTCCACCTCCGGGTACTGACATGCTCCTCGTGCCTTAACCACGATCAGCGCTGTCTGTCGTCTGCAACCAACACAATGTAGTGCGGTCATAGCCCGTGCAGGGGTGAGTATAAGCTACTCAGTAGGGACCCCGAGACCTCCGAAGGTCTTCTAGAATCCACAAAGGATAATCCAGAAAGGAAAGATACAATCACGAAGTAACATCCGACACCACTTAGGTATATACCCATACATATAACTAAGTCATCAATTCCAGTTCGGCTCCAACATCCGAGCCTAAGTTCGATCACGTCCACACAGGATAGCACAACAAAATCCACACAGGAAAGCAAGTCAATCATATCAAAGAAAATGATTGAAATTCAAGATTCAGCTCACATAGGTATACTTCTTTGTAATACGATAGAGATGATCAGATGTAGCCACTGATTCATCTAAGACTTCGGACCCACACAGGATCGATAGGTACTAACCCCCGCAATGACCCACACAGGATCAATAGGTAACTAACCCCCGCAATGACCCACACAGGATCAGACCCACACAGGATCTGTAGGCGCTGCCCCACACAAGACCGCTGAGCGCTGACCCACACAGGATCAGAACCATACAGGATCGGTAACACTGATCCACGTAGGATTTCTGAGTGTTGTAGTCGTCATGGTCGAATCCATGGAGGATTCCGGAATAGTCATCATCGTCGTCGCAGTCGCAACCAGCTCTAGGGTTCCCCCACACAGCAAGCTTATTCAGGAGGGTCCGCTCCACGAGCCGAGGGGATGATACATCAACTGACACGTAGTCCGGAGTTGATGTATCCAAAAGTTCCGTATCGTCATCAGGAACTCAACGTCACAGACGGCGCGTCAATCGGACGCCCGTTCTGAGAGTTATTGGCCTTTTCGTCCCAGGGGCCCAGTTGGTTTTTAAGTCAAAACCAACCCGACCATACTCCATCTGCATCCAAACCCCGAGCAGAGTAAGCCAAAAGGTCTGTCTCACTAAGAGTAAATCCATCAAAGTCGATGGCACGTTAATCGGACGTCCGAATCTCAAGTTATAAGCGTTTCCGCTCCGAGGGCCCGGTTGGTTTCGTGCACGAACCAACCCGGCTGAACCCAAAGTTCTCTAAAACCTTGAGTGTAATATACTGAAACGACCGTATCGATCCAATGATCGCATCGCTGCTGATGGTACGTCGATCGAAGGTCCACAACTCAAGTTATGGGCAAAAGAACGAAAGAGGTCCGGAAGTGGGGGTGTCGGGCCCGGACCGATCCGGCCTGAGACCCCCTGGGTCGGCCTGGCCTGGGCGCGGCCCGGCATGGCGATCTGGCCTGGCGGCTCGGCCCGGCGCGCTGGCGCTGGCCAGGTGGCTCGGCCGAAACGGCCGAGCGTTGAAGGGGGGGGGGGGGGGGGCTGCCCCCCGCGTTGTGAAACCGCGACCCCCATGTGTGGGGGGGGGGGCTCCAGCTGGCCATCCGGGGGTTTCGACCCCCAGCGCTTCCCCCTGACCGGCCGGCCCACTCCGGCCGGCCGACTGCTGCCGCCACGGGACCGAGGCGGTCCCTTCCCCCTACTCCGATTCCGGCGGCCGGAAACCGGCCGCCGTTCCTTGTTCCGCTACGGCCTATGGCCGCGGCCTTGGTCCATCTGGCGCGGCACGATGGAGCTGCGCCCCTTTGTCGCGGCCCCGCTCCGGCCGCGGTGCTTTTGCAGTTCTCCGGCATAGCGCGACGGCGCCGCATCTTTGGTTCGTCTTCAATGGCGCTGCGCTTCTCCCCCTTTCTTTAATATTTCCCGCGCGGTGCTTCAGCACCGCGTTGCCTTGCTCGTGCCGCAAACGATATCAAACATCAAAAGGGGAGAGGAGGGTCGGCCGTGTTCGTGCAGTCCGACCTCCTCCCGTTATTTTGATAAAAGGCGGCCCAAAAAAGACGATAAGTCAATGATGAAAGTAATCAGGAACAAATGAAATAATAATCCCCCTACCTCGAGCGTAGTCGTCGAACGAGGTTTTCGCGGAAAGGAACGTCGTGGAATTGATCGTCGCGGAAGAAGGCGACACGGGAGGGGGATCTTCGCGTCGTAGAGAAAATATTCATCGGCGTTGCATCGTCGATCTCCGATGATCCGACATTCTTGTCGACCTTCATCGGAGGTTGGCGTTCTTCGCGTTCTTCGTGTTCTTCGTTGAGGAGGAAGAACTTCATGAACTTGAGAAAATTCTCCCAAGCCTCTCACAACCCAACCACTCTAATAAAATAAGAGTTTGTCTTATTTTATTTCTCATTCCATGCGTTTTTGAAATAAAAAAGAATCAAACAATTAAATGAATTAATTGCAATGTTTAAACCGCCTAAATTAATTGAGGCATTTCATAAACAGAAAAATGCAAGGGTTGACTTCCACTTAAGGGGGTGCGGGTGCGTTACCTTATTAAAGGAGGGGTTTTAGGAAGAAAAGAAACAGTGGGGCTCATGTGGGACCCACCTCAAAAATATCCTACCTAGTGAGTAGGATATTGTGGGTCCCACTTCATCCACTTAGTTCAGGTTAAACAAAATAAAATAAAATTGGTTGCACCACTTTTATTTTATTCCTTCACATAACCCAAAAATTTAAAAACCACACCCGAGAAAATGAAACTCCGGAAAAGGTGTTTCTAAGCAATTACCAGCGCTGTGATTCCATCGGTGACCTCAGAATTCGATTCCGAGCACTGGTTCCAAAGTTAGAAAAACTCGCTCGTTCGTTCACTGAACGTACCTGAGCTAAACTTCGGAAAATGATGCCGGGTACACCGGGCTTCGGAATCAGGTGCCGTCAGAAACTGTGTTCTTGTAAAATCCTAAATAAAATTAAGAAAAAAATTTCCCTTAAATTTTACGGGTCTTTACACATTAATTAAGAACATGATATTTATTAACCTTTAAAATATTAAATTTATTAATTAAAAATTACTGATTGAAAACAATTAAATTAATAAACTCTATAACTGTTAAACTAAATTAATAAGAGAAATAAATTTAAAAGAAAACTAAAAAAATTAAATAAAGAATAGTAGGGGAATTAGCCTAATGTTGAGGGTGAGCTACCAGTGAGGTAGAGGGCATCGATGAGGCAGTGCGGCGTAGGTTCACTGATACGGAAATTTAAATAGGTCACCAGTACTAATAAATTAACAGGTTTCCGGTGGGTAAACAGCTATCGATGAAAATAAAGGTCACCGTTAGAACAAAGAGTAGCAGCGAATAACATCGTTGACCCAAATAAATCACCGCAAACTCTTAATTACCTCACTGGTAGACTAAATCAACTACAAAATAAATTAAAAATCAATCTTCATACATAAAATAATACAATTAATGTTTAAATACTCTTAACTAATTAATTAATTAACTAATTGAACTAATAAAATTAAATAAGAACTAATTAATTAAACTTAAAACACTAATTATTTACTTAACTTATTAACAGGATGATAATACACATAATTTAACAATTATACCATATTCTAATGTAACTTAATTAAAAGAAAAAAAATATTAACATGAAGACTAAATTAATTAAATATAATTTCAATAATTAATAATTGTTTAAAATAGCTATTAACTTATTAAAAATTCAAGCAGATTAAAATTAACCAAACTGAATAAAACATAATTAAAGTAGAATAAGTTAGTAAAATTAAAATTGTTATTTGGATGACTAAAAAAATACAATTAACTATAAAAAATGATTAATTAACAAATTTAGCTATAAAATTACAAAAGTACAATTATTTAGTATAAAGTAGTTAAATAATTAATTAAATAATTCAAAATTTAGTAAGAAGATGTGGCAAAACTATGTAAAAATAGAGGCACATCAAATTCCCCCACACTTAAACATTGTTTTTCCTAAAAAAATCTCATGTTTTATTTTCTTTGAAAAACAAAAGTATGGTGTTAATGAATTTGTTCAAAATTCAACATGTCCAACATTTAAAACAAAGGACAATACATAACAGCAGGCTTTAAGAAAATGTACTCATATTAATCTTGCCTAAACCAAATACTCAAGGGTAATTAAGAACACAAAGACCATCCATCAAAGAAGGTTTCATGCCTCATATGTGATACAACTTAGTGATTAACTTCAATCCAAGCTGAAGTTCTAAATCCAAGAATGAAAGGAGGTAACTTATCAATGGACTTAAGATCTTAACCAAGGAACTCTTCACTTTGACTTTTTCACCTAGGTTCCAAAAATAAATAATTTTTTTGTGAATCACCTCAATGATACAACCTAAATGATTTCCATATAAACCAATTGACCCCTTCTTCATTTGGTGTTCATCATTCCCTCACCTAAATGAGCTCATTTTTGACCCTAGACACTTTATTTTATTTTTCCCAAGCCATGTATCATTGTGCTAAGCACTGTGAAATGCACTTATTCAGGGTGAACATAGGGATTATAGTAAACAGAAACACACCCAACATCTAGGGTCTCAGAGATTCACCGTGGGATCCCAGATGCCCAAATTACTCCAGTTTCAAAAGATTTATATAAAATTAATTTACATTGGCTCATTAAAGCAATTAATTTTAATAAATAAAATAAAATGAATGAGGATCCTAGAATCAGAATCAAATTTCCAGTTCCAAAGGGTATGATCATAATTCCACAAACATGTAACACATATCACCTTCAGAAGTATATCCTAAACTGAATTTCCATTAAATCACTAAGCAAGACCACTCAACAATCATCCATTATCATCAATTTCATACTTTAAGTAGTTCTTAACTTCTATTAAGGTACTTTTCCTAAGGCAAGACACAATTTAGTACAGTGTAAAACCTAAAATTATGTAAGAATTTTGAAAAATTTTAACCTTTTTTAAGAGAAATTTGAAGTTTCAGTGGGAATTGATGGGATTACATTAAAGCACAGTTAAGCAAAGTCAATAATTGACCCCCTCCCCCACACTTAAAACCCAAATTTGTCCCCAAAGTTGAATTCTAAATATGGAGAAGAAAAATTAATCAATTAAGGTTAAAAATATATTTTCAATTTGGTAGATATATTACATGTATAAAGGGTCACAATGGAGTTAAAAAATATTTTTTTTCCACAATAAATAAATAATCAGCAGGTTCATTATCAAATACATGCATTATCATTTAAATCCAGTGAAAAATTTTCAATATAGCTCAAAAGTATCATGTGATGTGTAAGTGCAATGTGATTTGGGTGCTAGAATTTTAAAGGAATGAGTTCAATAAAATGTTCAATACAGTGGACAAAGTTCATGCTAAACACCTCAAAGATACAATAAGATTCAAAAAAAGATTTTTCAGACAACATGAACCCCCCCCCACACTTAAGTTCAAGCAGTGAGAAGATTAATTCATTTTTTTAGCAAAGAGGCACATACAGAATTTTTAAATTCAACTTAGTGACATGCAGCAGAATTTTATTCCAATATATGCTACAGATTTTCAGCAAAGAATTAAGGAGCAGAATGAAGAAACAGAATTTAACAGTAAGGTACATCCCTGACTAGATTTCCATTACTCCTTCATCATGGTAATTCCACTCCCTTTATTGACACAAGCAGCAACTTTTTAAAAACACCGAGCATGAGAACCAAGAATAGATAACTAGAATAGACAATGAAAATAGAAGGGATCGCAATAGACCTTTATTCAAAGTAAAACCATAACAGAAATAAAAACAAAGAAAGAGCGTAGGATGACTCCCATGAAGCACTGATTTTTAAGTCTTTAGTTAGACATTATTTAATTACAATTTTTTTATTTATTAACAAAACAAAGACCATGGGTTGCCTCCCATGAAGCGCTAGGTTTATAGTACCCAGCCGAACTCACCTAGCAACTAACCGTAGTCACTAGGTGGATGTGGTTTCCTTAATAGGAACTACCACATATGTTTGGCCCATTTGTTTCTAATAGAAAATTGAATTATGTGGGAAAAAATACTCAGGTAGAAAAATATTGAATTCTCATAGCCTAAAATAACCCCTAAGTAGCACCGTTTAACAATTGTGGGCATAGTGTTGTGCACTTCCAAAATAAGTTCTGGCATTTCAAGATTTGAAAACACATGAAGGGGAATCATAGATCTAGGTTCTTCAAAGGGTGTATCATTATTCTCAAACCTATCTCTCTTAAACTCAAAACTAATGGATTCACATTCAAGGGTGTAAAAGGGTAAATTTTTATTAGCATGTTCAAGAGGGAATTCAATAGAGTGATGAGCAGAGTTATGAGCAATGGAACTCAAGACTGATTCTCCCTCTAGACTACTATCAGTATCACAAGAAGGCTCAGCACCCTTCATAGGTGAGGATGAAAGTAACAGACAAGGAAGAGAATTTATTTTATCACAAATAGGTTCAGGTCTAACAATATTGTAAATCTCTTCCAAAATATCCTCATCTGTTAAATCACACTAAACATCTACTGCTTCTATCAAATCAGTTCTTCCTAATTCAATTGTGTGTCCAACCTCTACTTTATGTTCATGTTGAAAAGACTCACACTCCAAAACAATGTCTATAGTGTGTACTAGAATGTTCAATTCAGGGGAAGAAATGTTTAATTCAGCTTCAATAAAGTCATGTTCAAGATTAATCATATTCAAATAGTTTTCCCTAGGAAGGAAAACACTACTTTCCATTTTAGTACACAAAGTCTCAGAAAAATGATCACTATGAGAATAGGGAAATGAAAACTCATCAGTTAATTTTTCTTCAAATACCATCCCCTCATCCTCATCATCCAACAACATTTCAGAAATTATTAGGTTTGGAGTTTCAAAACATGGAATAGTGTTTATTAGCTTAGGTTCAAAGATTTGAGTTTCTGTGATTTCCAGCTTAAGGTTCTCTTCCAAAGTGTACCCAATATCAAGTTCAGGCTCACTGTTTAGAATTCCAGAAATTTTGGTTGAAGGATTATTAATAATAAAACTTTCATTCCCAAGTTTCTCTTCTACCCGAGTGACTTCATTTTCAAAATTTCTAAAACATTGATTTTTCTCCAATGTAGGAACGATGAAAATAATTGGGAAATCATTTTCAATCAGTTTTAATTCAGTTTCAAAATTGACCAACTCAACTCCATTAAAACTCTTTATTGGATTCTCAATGATGAGTTCTTTATTTAATGAGTTGGTTATTTCTAAATTTGGTTCAATAGTTTCAGATTCTTCAAATTGAATGTTTTGTAGTCCAGTTTCACAATCATTATCATCTTTAACTTGATTTTCAAATCTTTTATACACATTTTCTTTTCCTTTTTCTTAAAATTCTTCTTGTTCATTATCCATTTGTTTTAATTCCTAGAGAATAATTTCCAATCTTTTCAGTCTTTGATCTTGCTATTGAGAATCTCTAAGTTGTATTTTATGGGTTTTAGTTAACCAATTATTCCAATTATTCTCCCTAGCATCTAGTTTGGTTTCTATTAATTCTAGTTTAGCTAGGAATTCAGGATAAGATTCAAAATTTTCATTTTCTTAAATAAGAGCATCCTGTTGTGGCTGGTTATAGACACACTGCCAGGCAGTGTGCCCAAAATAGCCACAACGCACACAATGTGTCCCCTGTTGATTCCAGTTTTCAAGAACGTCCATTTTTAAACAAAAACAAGGTGATATTAAACACACAATAGTTCACTGTGAATCATATTTCTCAAAATTAAATCTAACAGTATGTTCCAGTTCAAAACAAATTTTTAAATAGATTTTTTTAAATTATTTTTTTAGTCTTTTTTTTATTGGTTTTTTTATTTTTTTAAACCCTAGACTCTCAGTTCATGCCTTCCCCGACAACGGTGCCAAATTTTGAACGAGGCCAGAGGTTGTCACGGCCCTGAAAATTACATTTATTACTCCAACACTAGTGTAGTAGTGCAGGGTCGATCCACATGGAAGGAAGATGAGAATTATAGGTTCTATTCAAAAGTAACTCCACTGCTGTCAGTAGTAAAGCGAGTGGGAATCTTTTTACTTGTTTTTATTTTCCATTTTTTTATTTACATGATGAAGTTGAAACAGGATGAAGAAACAAGATTTTCAAAAAAACTAAAATTTAAACTAAGTACTACAAAGAAACTAGAAAATATAGTATACTAATATTAAGCAGCAAGACAAAGAAGCAAGATCAACAAAGTACTCAGGGATTTTAAACTACTAGTTACAATTGAATGTTCTCTCCACAGCTTACAATTGGATCACACATCAAGAAAAACTAATGAATTTCCCTCACTAGGAAACTCAATAGTCAGAGGATTAAGATTTGGAGTTCGCCACACCAAAACTTAGTCAAACTGCATCAAAGTTTTTAAAAGATAACATTTGGAAATGAACTCTCCATAAATTTCCAATGTTTAAGTTGTTAAATATTTGAAAGAACAGTTTTCGTGATCGTCCTCACCAGTCGATATTGAAGTTTTAAATTTAAAACATTGAAGTGTGAACGATCAAAATATTAGAAACAGAATCAGTCTCGCCAACTGATTCTAATTTCGTAAAAAGATAAGATAATAAAGGTTAAATAACATAACCAGAAAGTTTTAAAATTCCCGAGATAAGAAGATTCAACCTACGATCATATTGATTTATGTAGTGAAAACAACCAAGAAACATAGTACAAGAGTTATGGACAGAGGGAAGTAGAACTCCCCTAGCTCAGCTCTGCCTCCTGGATCCTTCATCTCCTACTCTACTATCTCCCGGGAGTCTCTGCTCTCGTCTAAAATGAGAGTCCTTGGATCTCCTCTCCAATGTGTGTTCGTGGAATGAGAATGAGAGTCCCCTCAAATTCTGCTGCTGCCTTGCCTAAAATACCATCTTTCATTTGCTACACCTCACTACATCCTTCCATAGACTTCAAAAAGTCCTTCACTTTAGCACCGAACACATGCGTTTTATCCGCGATAGGCACATCGCGCTAGTTATTCCCTCGTAAATAACTTCTATTGAGTTATATGCATGAACCTAGACGGAGTTTCAGCTAATGAATGAACCTGCAAAGTTAGATAAGAAAAATAAATAAAAACGATAAAAAAGAATGAAAAATGGTTATTTTTGAAAGTTAAGAGTTATCTTTACTTGTTAATATTTAACTAAAATTAATTGATATTTATTTAATTTTATATTATTTATACAATTATTAACTATGATAAAAAATAAATCTATTAAAAAGTTATCAATTTAAATTACATTTATAGATATAATTATTAAGTTACTAATTTTAACCCTTTAAACTAAGTTATTAAAATTACAATATAAATCAAGAAGTAATTAAAAATTTATAACTAAGTATGTAATAGTTATTTTCATTAACTACATTAATTATAATTATTAAAATTACTATTTAAGAAATAAAATTATTCCATTAATCTTTTAATTAGTTTAATTTAATTCAGTAATTAAAATTAATACATAAGTTTCAAATATTTTTAAATTATTAAGTATAACTTATAGTTTATTTATAATAATTCTTAATTAAATAATTATACAATTAATAGTTAATTAATTAATTTTTAACACTTATTATTAATTTAGTTTTATATTTTAGTTTACGATTTATCTATATATTAAAATTTTAATTGTTTTAAAACTTTTATAAATTCCACTTTATACTTTTGACTTATTAAAGTTAACCATAACTTAAACCATACTTTATGTTTTTGTCTTCTTCTTTTTACTTTACTTTATTATACTTTTCTTATTATATTTTTATTTATTTATTTATTATTATTAATTTTTTATCTATCTTCTTCTTCCCCCCCATTTACGGTGCACAGGGGGAGAGTTCCTCCTAGAAACCGGTGGGTGCGGCGGACAGCTCCTCCTCCTAATCCGGTGGTATGCAACGGCTGGACAACATCCATCAAACATAAGTAGCGTGCATAGCAGGTGTCGTGCCCTCTTCCCACGCGGTGCGGCTTCAACAAAAAAAACCCACAGTGGCATGCTCCTCCTCCAATGCAGCAATCCTCGGCTACCCATGAGAAGAAACTCAGCTCGTCTCCTCTTCTACAAGAAATGCAGCGAGGGTTACTAGAGACAGGTCCTCAACGGATCCTGTGACTCCCACATCGGTGGCATCTTGGCTTCTTGGCAATAACAAAATGGTTCTCCTCTGGTTCTTCTCCCATGGTGGCACGGCTTTCCCTTGGCTGGCGGTAGAAGGGTTTATCTGTGACAGTAAATCTGTGGAAGGGATGAGCTCGACCATGGATCCATCGCGGCGAAAAAGTAGATGGGAATGGGAATAGAGCACCATCAGTGAGAAAAAATAACCAGTGAGGAAAACAGAGAAAGTATATCGGTGAGGTTGAGGAACCAGTGGGGTAAATGAAAAAAGAAAATGTATCGGTGAGGGAGCTACCGATAGAGTGAAAGTGGGCGCGAGGTCACCGATACATTAAAAAAAAGAAGAAGCTATCGGTCACCAGTATCTAATTAAGAGTAAAAGCTACCGATAGAAGGAAATAAAGAGCAGCAGCACAAGTCAAGGTCACTGATACGCTAAAAAAAATGAGCACCCGCATGGGGTCACCGATAGATCAAAGAAAGGGTACCGGTAGGCAGCAGGGTAACAGTGAGTAGAAACGAGTCACCGTTGACATAAAAAACAATTGTCACCATTATGCAATAGTGGACATTTAAAAATATCACACAAATAAAACATAAAATTAAAACTAAAATAAACTAAATAATAAAAAAACGTAAAATAATTAATTAAAAAGATGCTAGATACCATTAATTAAGAACATGATATGTATCAACCTTTAAAACATTAAATTTATTAATTAAAATGTACTAATTAAAAAAATTAAACTAATAAACTTGATAACTGTTAAACTAAATTAATAAGAGACCTAAATTTAAAAGAAAACTAAACAAATTAAGTAAAGAATAGCAGGGGAATTAGCCTAACTGTGAGGGTGAGCTACTAGTGTGGTAGAGGGCATCAGGGAGGCAGTGCGGCGCAGGGTCACTGATACAGAAAATTAAATAGGTCACCGGTACTAATAAATTAATAGGTTAACAGTGGGTAAAAGGCTCCCGATGCAAATAAAGGTCACCGTTAGAACAAAGAGTAGCAGCGAATAACATCGGTGACACAAATAAATCACCGAAAACTCTTAATTACCACACCGGTAGACTAAATCAACTACAAAATGAATTAAAAATCAATCTGCATACATAAAATAATAAAATTAATGTTTAAATACTCTTAATTAATTAATTAAATATCTAATTGAACTAATAAAATTAAAAGCGAACTAATTAATTTAACTTAAAACCCTAATTATTTACTTAACTAATTAGCAGGATGACAATACACATAATTTAGAAATTCTAACCTATTCTAATGTAACTTAATTAAAAGAAAAAAAATATTAACATGAAGACTAAGTTAATTAAATATAATTACAACAATTAATAACTGTTTAAAATAGATATTAACTTATTAAAAAGTCAAGCAGATTAAAATTAACCAAACTGAATAAAACATAATTAAAGTAGAATAAACTAGTAAGATTAAAATTGTTATTTGGATGACTAAAAAACATAATTAACTATAAAAAATTATTAATTAACAAATTTAGCTATAAAATTAAAAAAGTACAATTATTTAGTATAAAGTAGTTAAATAATTAATTAAATCAATCAAAATTAAGTAAAAATATGTGGCAAAACTATGTAAAAATAGAGCCACATAAACCATCATGAATGATTTAAATAGATGATGAAAATGAACAAACAAGGATAAAACTATAGTGGGGTGGATTAAAGAATGCATCTTGAATTAGATATCCTATATGTTATTTTTCATGAATACATCGTTCCCCATCATGATTATTTTTCTGACATAATGATTTTTGTTTTTATTCCATGACCGGAAGCCAAAGATACTATCTTAAGACAGAGTAATATAAAAAATGGAATGAGTTTGCTCTTGGGAATCCAAATGTTGGGGGATATTGAATGAAAAATATCATTACTATTCAGACACAAAATTCATAATATATCAATCATTCTGGAAATCCAAATGAAAAAATGAGGGAATAAAATTCTATTGAGTCCTTCATAAGGATGTTTCAACTTTCTATTAGTGGGATTTGTAGTCCCCTAGTTTCTGAGAAATGGATCAGAAACACTAATAAGATATTCTACATTCTCCAGTGTTTAGATCATGACAATTTCATTTTCACTCTTTATTATTTAGATGGTGAAGTAGACCAGTGGTGGTATCTTTCTAATAATATGAGGAATCAAGATGAAATTGAATCCATGGATTGGTTTGAGTTAAAGAATAATTTTTCAATTATAAATTTCCTCTTATAATTTGAATAAATATGGGGAAGGAGTTCCTTTAACTTAAGAAAAATTATAATGATTTTTTGGTACATGTGGGGAAACTTTTAGAGGAAATTCTAGATATAGTTCTGGTATTATCTTTCAAACTGAATGTATGGTTGATCGATTCTCCAGTTGCTAAAAACAAATTATCTGAAGGGTGTTAGCCATAAGAGAATTCAATAGCAATGAAGAGATTTTTAGATTCCAATTCATGGTGAAAATTGAAGTTGGAGCTATGTATAAATCTCATGGTTTTTATGTGGTGGTAAAAATGTAATTAAAGGAAAAATATAATAACCATGGAGACAATAATATGAGGTTTCATTTATGTTCAATGTGTTAGAATAATTCTGGTTTTTTATTAATTATAATACTAAATAATTTAATATTTAAATGTAATGTCATCAGGATATTGATCTCTAAACTGATTGGAAAAAGTTGAATAATGATTTGAATACATAGAAATATGTATATAATGTAATAAAAACACTATAGTATTTCATATTCAAGTAGTATGGTCATTATCTTAACCAATTCCCAAATATGAAGCTTAATAATAATGATCATCATTAGAAACCTTTTAAGCTATGATACAAAGGGAAATCTCAAGCGATCAATATTTCTAATTAGGATAGTGATAACAACGTGGTGAAAGGTAATATTACCATCAACTCTAGAACTGTTAATGTTTTATTTGAATTTTCATAAAATAATTCATTCATACCTAAAGAATTTTATAAGGGTACCAATTTTCCACCAAAATGAAAATATGTTGGGTTAGAAATGAAATCCCTAAATTTTATGATGACCGCATCTCATGTATATGATTTATCTCTAGTTGAAGTGGGTGGGAATGTGGTTTCTACAAACTTTTCATTCATTCTATGGTCTCTTTCGATGATATCTTAGGAGTGGAATGGATTTCTCTTCATAATGTTAATATTAATTGTCAAGTAGGGGAATTGAAATTTCATATTCTAGACCAACCTATGATAATATATAAATGTTATGATTTGTATGAACATTCGATAGAGATCAGATCCATTGTATTGGTCATAATTCTCATTTACAAGGGTTGTTTATATCATATAGTATTGGAGATACTTGGCATCAATGATATGACTATTATTTCAGAATTTTTTGATGTATTTCTAGAAGATTTTTCTAGCCTTCCACAAAATTGTGATGTCAAGTTCTCAATTGAAATCATATGTAGTTCCACCCAAAATTCAAAGAATCTTTATAGCATGTACCTAATTGTATTGTAGGAATTTAAGAAGAATCTCCAAGAAAAATGTCACAAGGGATTCATCCTACTATGTATATCGCTATGGGGTGAATCTATTCATTTTTTTAATAAATATAAATGGATCAATGCGAATTTACATTGATTATTAGGAATTGAACAAGATCATAATTATGAACCAGTTTCCTCTTACTTGTATTGATGACTTATTTGATCAACTTCACAGAGAACAATACTTTTCCATGATTGTCCTTAATTTTGGATATCATCAACAGAGAGTCAAGAAGGAGAGTATACATAATAAAAAATTCTATACATGGTATGAAATAAATCAATATATTTTGATTCCATTATATCTTAGTAATTCCCCACCTATCTTCAAAGATTTAATTAACATATACATTATAGATTACCTTGATTTGTTTCAGGTAGTCTTTATAGATTATATTCATACATACTCATAGAGAAATGAAGATAATGAAGAGAAAATGACAATTTTACTAAAGACCCTAAAGAAGAGAAACTATTTGAAAAATTTACAATGAGTTAATTTTGAATGAAAAAGGTTCCATTTATGGGAAACATAATCTAAAGAGTTGGTATATCGTTATATCCATCCAAGAAAGTGGCTACTGAATATTGGGTCGTACCAACCATGGTGAAATAGATCCATTATTTTCATGATTTAGATGGATATCATCAAGTCTTTGTGAAAAATGTCTCATGATTATCTAATACTAAGGCCAAGATAACTCAGAAGGGATCCATGTTCCCCTAGATAGATAAATGTAAGGAAAATATCAAGGAACTAAAGAGAATAATAATCAGTTTACCAGTGATTAAACTACCCTATAGTGGAGATGGATTTTTAATCTATAGTGATTCATCTAGGAAGAGATTGGTATGTGTTATTATATATAAACATATGATATGTTTAGACATTATTCCATATGAAAATTGAAGACTCTTGAGAAAAATTATCCAACTCATGATTTTGATTATGCTGTGGTACTTTTTTCATTAATGATATGGATTCATTATCTCCAAGGATAAATATGTGTTATCTATATTGATCATAAAATGTTAAACAATATATTCACATAAAAGTTGTTAAAAATTTACCCATGAATATGGTTAGGGAAGATTAAATATTATGACTTCTTAAAACATTACCACCCTGAGAAAGTAAACAAGGTTCCAAACACTTTGAGTCAAAAGGACCATGATAGCTTACACATGATAAGGATTACAAAAGACCAAATATTTTTGGATTCGAAAATGATAGATCTGGAAATCCTGAAGGAGGAAAATATTGAAACTTTCACAAATGAATGTTCAGCAGCTATCCAAGTGAAAATTAAAGAGGCAAAAAGTTGGATGGATAGCTAAAAAGAACATTAGAAATGTTATTGAGTTTAAGATTGATTATTATGGAATGAAAAGTATCATGAAATGTGTATGCATTCTGGCCATACTAGATTTGAAGGTGTTGTTAGAGGAAGCTCCTAGTTCTTCATTATCTATTCATCCAGGAAGTATAAAGATGTATATAGATTTGAATGAGTTTTTATGAAGGGATGTTAGGATGAGAGATATTGCAGAGTTTGTTTCTTGGTTCTTGGTATGTTAGAAAATTATGCTCGTATGAAAAATTCTACTATGATGTTACATCTTTCACCCATAGAATAAAAGAAATGGGGAAATATTACCATGGATTTTTTTGTTACACACTCTAAAACGTCTAAACAAAGTATTTTTATATGGGTTGTAGTTGATAAACCTAATATTTCAACACACATTATAACTATTATAGAAGTCTTCTTTCTCAATTTGCTTCCCATGATATACATTATGGAAGAGGTAAGGTTATTTGGAGAACCAATTTCTGTTGTGTTTAATCATGCCCCAAGGATTACCTCAATGTTCTGGACATGTCTTCAGAAAGCTACTAATACAGAGTTGAGTTTCAACATTACGTATCATACTCAAACAGATGGTCATTCTGAGAGAATAATGAAAAGTCTAATGGATATTTTGAGATCTTATTATTAATATTTAAAATGTTATTGTGATCAACACCATCCTCAAGTTGGGAATTATTATAATAGTAACATTCACGCAATCATTAAGATGTATCCTTACTAATATCTCTATGGAATGAAATTTAGATATCCAAAATTATGGATTGTAGTTGGGGAACGAAATTTATTAGGACCTGAGATAGTTGAGAAATGGAAGAGAAGGTTATAACCATTTTGGAAAACATCATGGAAGCTCATATTTGGCAGAAATGTTATGCTGATAATTATAAGAGTGATCTAGAAATCGAATTTGGTGATCGGGTATTTCTATTAATTTCACCGTTGTATGAATGTTAAGATATTTTGAAAGAATGGAAAACTAATGTATGTCTATATTGGTACCATTGAGATTATTGATCGTTTGGGGACTATATCCAATTTGTTGGTGCTTCAACCAAAACCCTCTCAAGCCCACTATGTGTTTCATGAATCTATCCTAAATAAGTACATACCCAACCCTTTGCAAGTACTGTACTGAGAGATCATACCACTAGAGAAAGATTTTTCTTATAAGGAACAACCACTAGAGATTGTTTATCATACAATTAATGTTCTAAAAAACAATACCAACCACATGTTAAATGATTTATTTTGAAACCATCAGTTTGAGGAAGATATGTGGGAACTTGAGGATATGATTAGCAGAATTATCCTGAATTGTTTGTATCAGAGTGATTAATTTCGAGGAAAACATTCATTTTTAGGGGATACAATGTTACACCCTATGTTTTATATGAAATATTATTTTTTAAATAATTTATAATTCCCTTATATCTTGTGTTTCTTGCAACACAAAGTTATGATTATATTATATTAAACATTGGGTTATCTTACATTACACATGACACTGATTTTTTACAAAACCACAATATAATATTAATATAGATATTTAAAAAAGATAGTTATAATATGTAAATTAATCTTACTAACATAAACATTAATAAATAATTTTTAAATATTATGTATAATGGTTTTATATAAATAAATATTATTTATTTAAAAATTAATTAATTTTTGTTGAAATTATCATATGTTTTGAAAATAATATTTTATAAATAAAATTCATTTTATTCCTTTTGTGAACACTAATATATTAAATTTTAAAAAAATTATAAAATTATTATTATAAAATAATATTCATTTTTGAGATCATCATGTAAATATTTAATTAGGTTTGATTTTTGATAATTTTCTGAAAAGGGTCAATTTTTATGAGTATTGAAATATAATGAATTTTATTTGAAAACTGCATTATTTAATTTACATAAAAAAGTTTAATTATATTTTAATTTTTATATAAAGTAAAATTAGTTAAATTTTACATCCATTAATAAAATTTAATTCATTGGATTCAATTTTATTTTGTATTTTAAAATATAAACTATTCAAACTTTTGAACATTTTTGCTTTGAAAGCCTGTATTTTCATCAGATTAGTGAGATTTATTTTAAATTAAAATTCTCTTCTCATGTGAATTGGATTTGAAAAATGGAATAAATATTTATTACCATCAAAATATATATTATCATCAGAATATATATTATCAAATATTTCCAAATTAATTTTTCACCAAAATGAATAGTAAAAATAGTAAAAAATATTTATTGTGGTTAATGTAAAAATGTGTTTACCAGGGAGTTAAAAAAAATTGAAAAGGGTTAAAATGTCCTATAAACCAGTATAAAATATAATTTATTGATATATTTAGACCTTATCATGTTTATTTTTTGAATTTTATCCATATTGGACCCTTTTGTCCTGTGAAAAATGGGGGTTCACTTTTTCTTTACAAAAAAAATTCAAGCATTCACTCACCTCACTTATCAAGGGACCACCACTCTCCCCCATCATAATACATTAAAAAACGTTTTATTGTAAAATAATTTACCAAATCACAGACTAAATTCAATCATATATCCATAAAAATACCACCTAGGAATTATTTTTCTGAAAACATAAAGAGAAGACATAAAGAAGAGGCAATGTTCATCAATGAGCATATTTATTTTATTTCTTCCTCAAAATCCTTAAATTATTATTATACCATGATGATTTAATTTTATCAGTATCTTCCATATAGAGAGATATTATTATATTAAGATAATTACCTACAACCATCTCTAACTCCATTAAATGGGTTATGAAATCATCATTTGTCTGTACATCAGACTACCATATCAGGAACCAATATCATTAATTTTTACATTACCACCGATCATGGTTGGAAATAATGATATATTTATTAATAAAATATGATAATTATAATATTTTTATGATTCATAAATGTTTATATAACACAAACCTTTATGATTTACATTTTGGGGGAATGTGATATTTTTGATCGTGTGTATAGCAGACTACAACCTGGTGAATCGATGCGATTCATTATGGTTTTTCAGGGAAGCTATTAAGGATTGGATTAATGTAAACTTGTTATATATATTACCTAAAAATGATTCTGGAAATATAATATATCATTTACTTCTATTTATCTCAATGCATTGGGAAAATTGAAACAACGTTCATGCTTACGTATGACCTACAATCTCTATAAATAGTGTATTCCACTTTCTGTCTCTATCTGTTATTGATAACAATAAATAAATATATAATGATAATATATGATATTTATATCATGTTAAACATTCCAGAGCTTATGGATTAATGTTAAATGTAATAGTACCTAGAATAAAAAATCAAAAAATATATTGAAAACAATGTGGATATTACCAAAAACGTAACTTTAACATGGGATTATTAAAAATAGGTAAAAAAGGATATAAGAATATCCTATATGGTATGATATATATAAATATATGTATCATATAAATACATTTATTATGCAGTTTTTTGGGATGTGTGCAATGTAATTTAAAACTTTAGGTTAGGAATTTTTGTCTCAATTTTTCTTCTTAGAGACTTATGTCATGTTATGAACCTATCTTCATTTATGACATGTATATGCATCACCATTGACATGTAATATCACAAGTTTATTTATTCTTATGATATTTTATTTTTCATTTAATTTTATTATTTCATGGGGATTATAGTTCAATGTTACCAAAGTGGTAATTGTTTTATGGTACAATATTTTACTTTATCTAGATTGTTTATGTTTATGCTTTCGATGATGAAATTTTATGATACATATATCATGAAAATCAGGAATTTTATTATCCTATAGTTATTTCATGATAATACATATTTTATCATCATTTTTATCTCCCTATATACCCAATAGTTCCAAATATTTTTCTTAAGAAGAATCATATTTATTTCTCTCTTCTATCAAAAACCCTATTTCTTACTAATCCATATTTTAAAAATATTCTTTAAAATTGTTTTTAAAATTCATCTAAATATTTATTAATTTTTTTCCCAATTTATAATTTTTTTAAATTTTTGTTGAATGTAATCTTCATGCCATTTTTGAAACAATAACAATTTGGCTTTTAACATAAATATAAAAGGAATATTTTTTAAATTTTTACATCATAAAAAAACATCATATTTCCATGAACATTATTTATTTTTAGGATTCCATTTTATGTTTTCATGTTTACTTTAAAATTAAAAAAAATTATAGTGTTTTAGGTTTTAAAAGGTGGGTTTTGAAGGATAAAGTATATTTTCCACATTAAATGTTTTAAATGATAGATGAAAAACATTTTCAATCTATGATGACATATGATGATGTTACATATTATATATAGGGGATAATATCCAAGTATAACATTATTATTATTTCTCTGAATGGGTTATATTTACAATGCCATGATTTTTATGAATCCAGTTTCTCTTCCAAGGAATATACCATGATATAATTTATATGAGACCCACTTCTTTTTCAATAGGTCATGCTACGATGAAATGATGAAATTATTATGAAACTTGTCTCTTTTATAGAGGTTATGATTTGTTAAATTGATTATAAATACCATTAAATTTCATGGGTTTTGATATAATTAATGATTTGTGATAATTTGGATCACATTGGTAGGCATTTAATTATGTGGTTGGTGGGACATATATCTCCTTTCATCTATTGGGTAATAATTTATATCTAAT